>JASDDO010000016.1:149643670-150243670 GCA_030015575.1 Agapanthus africanus
CTAGTCACCAAGGATGAATGACAAGGACATGTGGATCGTTCGCTACCCCGATGCGAGGTCATCAGATAAATTGATTCCAGCTGAGACGACTTCACGCGGAGACGTTGAGAGTCGACAGAGACGATCGAATGTCAGAAACCTATTATTCAAAGTTTAAAGTATTCGGAAAGACATGCAGGCAATTCTATGGTCCTTCTAGAAGAATGAAACCCTAACTCGACGTAATGACCGTGTGAAAGCCTTTGAACCTTAGGGTTTGCGGCAGTTTTGCGGCTTCATTAGTGAGGCTTGGGTTTGCCCTTCTACGGCTGGACCACCGATGTTGTGGTATGTACTCGATACTATTATACTGTATCCAAGGTATTGAGCTCTTGGGGGTTTATGAGGTTGGACAAATCGATCGGATGGCTCGACTTAATTCGGATACTAGATGGTGAGATACATTTCTTGGGAGACTCCAGATACGAGGATAGCCGTTGGAGCTCAGTGAATGCAGCCGCGACGAGACGAGTACAAAGCAGTCGACATTAAAGGAAAGTGGAGTAAGAGGTTCGTACAAGATCTGGGTGAGATGACGTTCCACTCCGCCGACATCAGAGATGCGATGCGCATGCCTAGGCATAGTACTGGATATACCTTCCAGATGGAGTAGCGAGGAGTATGCAGCCGTTCCGGAACAAGAAATAGATATAGCCAAGGGCGATGACTCCGGACAGTTGGCAGAGATGAGACTTGGGAGAGACCTTGAACAGGATTCCTTCCAGGATGCTGCTGCAATGATAATTGCACCATGATCAGATGAGTCACGTGCATTCAGAGAGCCAGAGGCCGACACCAGTGACATGCTTCTTTACGAGTGGTCGTGATGATTGACCGAGAGATGGCCAGAGAAGTACCAAAACGGAATCGTCCCCATTAGCACGTCTGACAGGGCCGATGAGCCGGTGGATCGTGAGATTGGTAATCCACAGAGAAGACTTAGACCCAGGAGTGGTCATGTTACGCACACCAGCAGACCAGAGTTCAGGATCGTCGACGAGATATGCTATGAGTAATCACGACAGTTGGCCAGAGATTCGTGGAGGATGTACTTGAGCGGAACTATTCCGCCATAATTGATTTCGATGTTTTGGGTGATTTATTCACATGATTTGATTTTGATGATTGAGGATTTACGATTTTTGCACAGTTGTTGCACTTGATATCGTTTTCGTGGCACGGTTTCACATGTTTGTGATTTTATGGGGTTTCATACGGTTGAGTTGATTTTGTGCGAACGCACGCACACGATTTGGATTTTGCACTCGGTATAGATCACATATGCTTGCAGTGCAGTGACATGTATTTTGTGCACTTGGATGCACTGGACTTCGATTTTGAGGGTGATGCTCGATATTTGTTTTGTGCATTTTATGCACCTGATTGGACTTTGCGCGTGGTTAGCGCTTGATATTGGATTTCATGATTTCGTGCATAATGGATGCACCGGAATTGGACTTTTAGCGCATGTTGGGCGCAGGTTAGGAGATGCGATTTGGTGCACACCAGATGCACTAAATCGGGATTTTCGTGATGCACCTGATTTGCGGTCAGGCACATACGTTGCCTATGACCGATGTTGTGTGCACAACCGTTGCACATTGATGTCGTTTTTGTGCACCTGCTTGGCACATGTATGGATTTTGATTTCCGTGCGCACCGGACGTACAGGGTTTTCATATGCACTTTTGGATTGATTCTATGGAGCACTACGTTTTATGATATTGCGATTTGTTTTCATACTGAGCAGGACTAGTCAGAGGACAGTGCCTAGATATATTTTGCATAGTTCCGATTTATAGCATATCGGTTTTGCTTGGGATTTGGCATTCGTGTTTTCACTTGGACTCCGATGATTGCGGGATGCTTGACGGAGTTTTGATTTCGAGTTATCTGCTCGTTACGCATGCGCATGTATTGTGCTATGATGCGTTCTATGTATTGATGATTTCGGAGCCCCGACGATTTGGACATTTTATTGAAATGTTTTAAAATATGGGGGTTTAAATTTAAATTCGGGGACCGAATTTCTTTAAGGGGGGAAGACTGTAACATTTCAAAAAAAAAAAAATATTATTTTTTGGAATTTTCAGAATTTAATATTAATATTTAGTGAATATTTTAATAGTCGGTATAATTAAATACCGATAAATGGTGAAAATTCCGGAGAAAATTTTGAAAATTCTAAAATAGTGTATTTTGTGGAAATATGCCATTTTACAGTTTTTGTGATGAATTATATGCGACTTTGGTGTCAACCGCGATTAAAAATCGCTAATTGGATTTTTGGCCTTTTGTGCAAAGAATGTGCACATAACATTTCCTACACTTGTCCTACTTGTCTCATATTTTGGACTCATGATGGCCTAGGGTTGGACCATGCTTAGGTGACCATGGTGGCTTAAACCTTTTAATTAGGTTAATTGGGTTAATTAGGGTTTTGGTGTTGATTAAGGATGATTAGGGTAGGTTGACATTTGGTAGGAGAGAGAGAGGGGATTGGATGGTTGTCATGCAACATTCATGAGAGAGAGAGTGGTGGCTAGGAAGTGTCACACTCCATTTCTTTTCTCAACTATTAAATACCTATTACATCTCTCCCTCTCACTCAAACACCACACCACCATGAATCCTACACCTTACACACAACACCCCAACACATCAGCCACCATCAGCATATTTCAGCCCAACCCCATCCTGATCATCAACCCCAATATCATAGCATCAGCACCCACATCAACTTCTCAGCCACCCAATTGACATCAGCCCCCAAATTTCTGCAACACCAGCTGCAACCCCATCATAACAACACATACCAGCCTTTAACACAATAGCTTAACACCACAAACCAATACCCCAACCTGAAACAACAACAGCAGTAGCTGCTGCACACAACCACAAGAAAAAGAGAGAGAGCGTTGCAAGAAACAGCAACACTCATTCAAGTGAAAACCAGCAGCAGCTGATGTATCATATCAGCCCCCAATTGATCAATATCAGCCCCTTTTATCAACACATCAGCCCCCTTTATCATCAACATCAGCTTCATAACCAACCACACCACCATACACCACAACCTCAGCCTAAAACAAAACACAACAGCCCCAGCAGTAGCAGCTGCTGCACCCACACACAAAAAGGAAGACAAAAGAGAAAAACATCATCAACTACATTAACTACAGCCATTGATACACCAACATCAGCCCAATTTCAATGAGCATCAACACACTTTCAGCCACCAGAACAACAGCTACATCAACACAACTTCAACCACAATATTAAGCAATAGACGAACACTTCTGCTGCTGCAATACACACAGAAACACACATGCAAAAGGAAATTGCAGCAGCAGCAGCAGCTGCAGAATCAGCCAGCAACACCATAAACCCCTGCAGCAACATACAACACCACCACAACCTTTCCCACAACATCAACAACAACTTAAACAGCAGCTGATGTAAAAGTTCAGCCACCATCAGTACATCATCAGCCCAATTTTCATCATTTCAGCCACAAATCAGCCCAACACTTTCAACACACATTCACATCAGCATCATACACACACAACATCAGCTCATTTTCAGCCCAAACAGCCATTTCAGCACTACATCAGCCCCGATTCAATCAACATGAGCAGCCACAGCAGCCCCCACATCAACCAATCAGCATATTTCAGCCCACCCTGCATCAGCAGTAGCTGAACCTGCAGCAGCTACATCATCATTCAGGCAACCCCATTCAAACCACACCATACCCCCATCATATTTCAACTCCATCCCACAGAAAACCTAACCCCAACACTTCTGCTGCTGCACTCAGCCACAACCACCACAACAACAGAAAAACAAAAGGAAGAAAAGATTGCAAGCAGCAGCAACAGCCTGAGCAGCTTCAGCAACAGCTGCAACAGCAACTACAGGAGCTCTAGAAGCAGCTCAGCTGCAGCAGCAGACCCTTCTCCTCCTTTTCCTTCTTCCCTTCTCCTTCATCTAAGATTCCTTGAGGTATAATCCCACAACCCAACTCCTATTTTGCCAAGTTCTGGTTATATAGCTGAAATTTAGTGTTTATATGGTGATTAGTGCTAGTTTAGGCAAATTTGAGTGAGCCTTGACCAATTGTTGGTTTTGATGGTTGGTATAGCCTTACTAGGTGTTGTTAAGACCGGTTTAACCAAGATTTGTCCCAGATTTCACCCATACTCCAGAAGTGTTCGACTTGGCGTATTTTAATGATTTTGCCGATCCTGTGGCCTTTATGGAGTCTGCTACAACCCGAGACCTTCTAAAATAATATTGACTTGGCAGTATGCTGTGCAGGCAGATAGGAACCAACACTCAAAGACCTATCCCCCAACTCCCATTTCTGGCCGCAGTTTTATTCCCCCTGGCTGCAATTTGCGGCCAGAGCAGGGGAAACCCCCCTCGTTTTGCGTGCACAGCCCTATTTCATGTAAACTTGACCCCCTGTATGTCTAGTTTTGACTGCTTCCAGCTAGGGTAAAATCTGGGTTGATTTTCATGAGTTGGCGTATGATTTACGACCTGTTTTCCGTATGGATTTTTGGTATTCGATGTTCGTTCTGTCGGGTGGCGTTTGGACATCAACGACAGTGGATATTGGCTGTGTTTGCACGCACGACTACAGGTTTTTACCTATGGGCATAGCGTGCACTATTTTGGTTTCCGACATGGTTTTTATGAGTTTTAGCGTGTGATATCCTTGTAGGTACCTCACGTAGCGTCGAGGCGTTGGAGATGCAAATGGCGATATCGGCACCGGCACACATAATCAAGGTGAGTAGATTTATATCTACGGGGAGAAATCGGGTGGATGGCGTATAGCACCCCCGCAGTCCGTAGTGATGTATACGGATGCGTATACACACCAACAATCTATTATTTGTTGTTGGGATTAATTATCGATGTTTAAATGGATATTGGTATATTGGATTGGTGTAAGGTTACGAAACATTAGGTTAGTGGGTGCACTACACATACATTCACACATTTACTTGCTTGCATACATCCTTATTTCATATGTGGTTATGGGATTCTATATAGATATGTGTTCACACGGGTTTGGGATTATGTGTTCACATACGGATTTGAGGATGATATATGGGATTGATATGAGCCGATGAGTTGATATGAGATTATGATATCGGTGATATGATAAAATTCATGATTGAGATACGTCTTGTTGCTTTAGAGGATTTTGGGAAATGATGCCATAGGAATGGTGACATAGATAATGATCGACATGTGATTATGATACACGATAGGATATGATATCATATGATATGACAGGCTACTTATGATAGGCTGCCTTGGGCGATGTATACTCTTGGTGATGATATATGATGATAATATTGATCTATACAAGACAGTCGATCAGTAGTCAGGTCTTCATTATAGTGATAATGTTAGCATTGTACTAGACATAGGTCAGTACCCAGATTATGATAATTGATAAAGAGAATACCTGATGAGTAATATAATGATTGTGATATTGACCCGTACCCAGACTTGGGGATGTCGTACGACGGATTTACGTACGAGCTATATTTTGATGTTTGATCCGCCTACTTGACTTGGGAATAATCAATTATAGAGATATGCTATCGGACGTGATATGATCGAGGCGGGATCACCGACTATATATGTATATATTTATATGTATCGACTCAGCGATTAGGCGGTTTCCCTTACCTACTGTTGGCTTTAGCTCAGCCTTAGTGGTGTAGCTATAGGACTCTTATGACATTAGATGCAGTTTAGCTATCTTTGTATTTAGCATTCAGCTCCCGTCTATTATTATAGTTGCTCTGCATCGCATACTGTTATGATTCATATTCTATTATTGATATCCTGCTGCTAGGACACCAGCACCATTACCGATGATGCGTATGTACCACATACACTTATTTGCTGTCGCACACACATCTTCATCGGTAATTGCCATGTCACGTACACTTAGAGAATATTATTGCCTGATTTAGCTTGTTAGCTAGTAGTGACATGATATTAGTGCATTGCCTTATATGCAAGCTTGACATTGTAGTTATTGCTCGTCACATCATGCATATTGTTGTTCATTACATGCCGCATTCATGGATTCTCATGCTTATATTCATGGTTTACATACTATTGATGATTCGTATTTCCATGATGTTTTCTGTATTTGGAGGAAAACCGCAAAACATATATATATACTGCATTCTCTCTTTTTAAATAAATACGGTTTTTCCATGATGTTTGAGTCGTCAACCATGAGTTTTGCTGATAGATTTCGAGACCCGATTCGAGGAGGCGGATGAACCGTTTTGGGTACATGGTGGGCCCGGTGCGGTACCCCGGGCCAAGAAGATCGGAGGAGATGGCGTTGAGCCTGGCAGGGGAGCACTACCGACCGGTGATATTACCCGACACGTCGGATATCCGGAGGATACCGTCGTAGTCATGAGTTGGATGGTAGGGGCCGATCTGGACTGACGGCGCCCTGGATATTATGATTGAGACATTGAGATTTGAGATATTGAGGTACAGAGATTGTGATACAGAGATATCGAGATATTGAGATTTATGTTTTGTGCCGATGCTAGGCACTGTTTTATGCTGATTTCATTATGATACCTCATTTAACATACAGAAATCTCACAAAGTTATGAAAGCAGTTTTCTTAAGTACATGCATTCTGTTTTATGCATTCATACATCATTCATACGATATATTGCCACCTGATGCACCGACACAGGCACATGGGTTTACACTTGGGTTAGATATTTACCCTAGACATGGTTAGAGATTGCTGATTATATATTTGAGGATTATATATATTATGATCGTATGACCTAGGATTGCGTCATACATGCGATTTTCTGTTCGTAGATCTTTTTCTACTCACAAGTTGGCAACTTACCCCCGTTGTGCCCCAGTTTCTTGCAGGTTTGCCGTACAGGTTCCATTACGGCTTTGCGGGCACGGTTTTTTTTCGGGTGACTTGCTAGTAGGTGGGTTTATTGTATCTTACCCATCATTATACCTTGTATTTTATATTTCAGTTGTATCTAGAATTTTCATCAACCAAACATGTATTTATTTTTGAGATAGAGACCAGTAATATTATTCTTTCGACCATAGAGTCGCGTGTTATATTTCCATGGGTTCTTGCTGGTTGAGTTTCATTTCTATTGTGATCCTCGCCTTTAGGCGTTGTATATTATGTTGCATACAGGTTGTTTTGATATGGTTCTTCCTACTTTCTACTCTTTTCCTTGGTTTGGATTTCTGGGTTCGGCTTACTTAGGGTACGTACGCCTCGAGACATTCGTAGTCTAAGTGCCGGTCATATTCTGTACTTTCGGGACGTGACGGTAAACCTCGTCTTCCCAGAGGCGTAGCCCCGTTAACACCTTTCTAGACACCTAATGGGTTAGCTAATTGTAAACTGCAAAACTCTCCTGGGAGCAACTATTGCCCAAAGTGGGATCGGGATCCAACCATCATATGGAAGGTATGCAACCTCATCGCAAATTTCAACTATTGAAATTTCCGATGTGGTTTTTACCCCTAGTACTTATGACCTTGGCTATAGTCAACAAATCACAAGCACTAGTCAAGTTCAACCCGTCATTTCTTGATTAATTAGACTCGTTCACATGACCCTTGGCTAAGGTCAACAAAGTCACATGCCCGTCCCAATTAATCTGCATCATATGCATTGTAGGAAGACAACACTTAGCTACCGTACACTACGCCTTGGCTAAGGTCAACAAACGTAGCACGAAAACTAAGTACCCTGCTTCTTAAAATGACGGAGAGTTGCGGATGATTTTTAAGAAAATCTTTAACGCTTTGAACTTGATATCGTCGTAGAATCAAATGGTTTTCAAAAGGAGTGGCTTGAGCTCCGCAGTTTTGAAATATAGCTTTTTCATAATGAGCCGAGTGGTTTTCAAATCTGATTCTACAACATCTTTTTAGGTTTATTTTCTTTACATTAATCATATTAATGTAGCCCCATCATTTAAGTCCTTAAGCCAATCACAGAAAAGAAACGAAAATACAACGTACGCTTATGCCATCCGCATTCGCCGCAATGTTCCGTTATGCACCGTTAGGTTACTTAACTAACGGCATACCGGGACGGGACCAGCGCGGGTGTAAAACAAAAGCAACGTCTACTATATATCTCATATATTATATATCATTCGTCTCAGATATCACATCACAGTATACATGAAGTAGAAACACAGATATAATGTGGGATATACTAGGACGTCCGTATTCAGTATTTAGCCAACAATAGAAATCCACAGTCGCGATGAATAGCCAAGCCCACACCCCTAGACCCCTACGAGAGCGGCAAGCGACCCTACAAATTCTGGAGTTTAGGAGACCCTGTCTCGACTCCTCGAGATGGCCTCCCACTGAACCCCAGAACCCGGTCACTTGTGCTCCCCTCCTTGGGTCTATTCTAATGCGGAAAAGTAAATAATATACAACACTGGTGACATCAACCTCAACCCGGAAGTGCCCCAAATAAAAGAATATTACATTACATTTGAATTTTACAAGAATGAAAAGAAAACTCTCATCTCGCATAAAAAAACCCGGCTATTCAATCGCGACAATCCTGCACATCAAATCTCAGCAACACATAATATCATATATCATCAACGTAAGTAAGTATGCGTACCCCGATTGTCGTTGATGTATAGCAACGAAACCGGCGATATGCGACATACTACACTTACGGTCAAAGAAAAGAAAGTGTAAAACTACAACATTTGGAATCCACAATCACTTTAGACATCGTAAATCTGAAATATCACATACTTCGCATTTCATGCCTAACTATATGAATTCCACAAATTGTATCACATTCCAGATAAATAGACAGTATTAAACTTTTCGATCGAATAATCAAATACCCAAGATTTCCTTAATAGCTCAACACTTGAGCGGAGTTCAAAAATCCCGGAACATGTCACAGTAGCAGCGGTCCAGCCGTAGAAGGGTCAAGCCAACGCCTCACATGTGGCACGCCGTACTGCCCCAAACCCTAAGGTTTAGAGGCAGTTCAGACGGTCACATAATCGAGTTAAGGTTTGTGTTCTTCTATAGGGTCCACCACGTTACTTGCACGTATTTCCGAAAGATTTAAACTCGAGAAAAAATTCAACACTTGAAAATTTTTTGTGCCGGGAAAAAGTGAGTTAATGATATCCGTTCGAACTTTTTAATGCTTTCTAAATTACCCGAAAACAGAAGGAAATTAAATATTCCGATCGAATCAACGAATCCAAAATAATCCCCAGAACACTCAACACTTGAGTCAGATTAAAAATACCCAAAAATATGTATAAGTTGATACTAACATTACTGTATAAAAAAGAGGACATATCTTTTCTGTACGGCCGTGGATCCGCAGCCCAAGCGAGGTATGGCCGCAGTTCCGTGGCGGTATGTATGTATCATGGCGTCGTTTTTTACAGTATTGCTTAGATTTTCCTGCTGAATTTTTTAAGTATTTTTAATTCTGAAAAAACACAGTTTTAAAAAATGTACAGAGAAGGGTTAAAATGCGTATTTCGGGGTTCGATCGGAGTTTTAATTTCGCCTAAACGTCGCCTAAGGCTCTAGCCTTGCTCTGATACCATGAAGGGTTTCCTACATCACCACTACAAGGGTTTGGAGGCAACACACATGCCATATTTAAAATTTAGATGGTGCTAAAGAAACAATCATAAGGATCATGCTAGAAAAATTAGGGCAACTAAACTTTAACACAAACACAAGCAGAAAAAGCTAGGGTTTTGAGAGTACAACCTTTGTAGCTCCCTACGCTAGACTCTTTGGCTACTTGAGTGTTGGAAAATGGTCCTCTTGAGATCCTCTAGGTCCACGACGATCCATCCGGAGTCCTCTTTGTCCAAGCTTGAAGCTTCACTAGATTAAGAGAAGAAATGGAAGCTAACACTCTACACTAATGGGCAAGACTAGTGTAAAATGGTGTTGTGGTTGGTTTTCTCACTTCAAAATCCTAACTTGGTAGCTCTTTCTCTGAAATAAATACATGTTTGGTTGATGGGACTTCTAGATACAACTGAATAATAATATACAAAATATACTGATGGTCACGATACAATTGAACCCACCTACTAGCAAATCACCCGGAAATGGAAATAGTGCCAGCAAAGCCGTAATGAAACCTGTACGGCATAACCTGCAAGAAACTGTGGCACAACGGGGGTGAGTTGCCAACTCGTGAGTAAAAAAACATCTACGAACAGAAATCGCATGAACAATGTAATCCTAGGTCATACGATCATAATATATCCTCAAATATATAACCTGCAGCCTATAACAATGGCCAGGGTATACATCTAAACAACTGTAGTACCAAGTGCTCGTGTCAGTGCCTCAGGTAGCAATATATCATAAGGATGAGGTATGAATGCATGAAAACAGAATACATGAGATCGAAGAAACTGCTTTCATAACTTAGTAAGATTTCTTTTGTATATTTAAAATGAGGTATCATAATGAAATCAGCATAAACAATGTCTAGCATCGACACAAAACATAAATCTCAATCTCAATATCTCAGGCTCGGTATCTTAATATCTAAAAATATCAATGTCTCAATCTCACTGTCTAGGGCGCCGTCAGTCCAGACCGGCCCCTAACATCCAGCACGAGACCACGACGGTATCCTCCGGATATCCGACGCGTCGGGTAAAATCACCGGTAGGTAGTGCTCCCCTGCCAGGCTCAACGCCATCCTCTGCGACCTTCTCACCCCGGGGTACCGCACCGTGTCCACCATGTACCCAAAACGGTTCATCCAACTCCTCGAATCGGGTCTCGAAATCCATCAGCAAACTCATGGTGGACGACTCATACATCATGGGAAAACAGCACTTTTCATTTAAAAAGAGAGAGAAAAGAAGTTTATAAATGTTTTTGCGGTTTCCCCCAAAATCCAAGAAATCTCATGAAAATCCGAATACAAACCATCCATAGCACGTAAAACAATGAATATGGGCATAAAAATCCATGAATGCGGCATAACAGTGAATAACAATATGCATGAAGTAGCAAGTAATAACTGCAATGTCAAAACTGGCATATAAGGCGAGTACACTAATATCATGTCGAAACTGTTAGCTAACAAGCTATGTCAATGTAATAGCATTTTATAAAGTGTACGTGACATGGCAATTACCGATGAAGATGTGTGTGAGCCGGCAAGTAAGTGTGCGTGGAACATACGCATTATCGGTAATGGTGCTGGTGTCCTAACAACATGATATCAACAATGGAATATGAAATCACAACATATGTATGCGATGCGGAGCGAACAGCAAAAATGTGCGGGGGCTGAATACTAAATACAATTATAACTAATCTGGACTTAATATAATATGAGTCATGCAGTGGTGCAATTTGAAATAACACGAATCGTGGGGTTTTGAAAATAAGGGCTATGGTGTTTTTAAGAAAAGATATGTCCTTTGAAATATCCGTAAAATCCCTTAACCTGTCTTTTAAAATACCAACGATCCGTTAGTTTTTGGAAATAGGTTGGACTCTAATCTCGTCTAACAACTACACTAAACTATACGGCTGATCTAACAAACTAAATGAAAGGTAAGGAAACCGCCTAACATCTGAGTCGATACATATATATATAATCGGTGATCCCGCCTCAACAGTATCACATCCGATACCATATCTAAAATCAGACATCCCAAGTCAAGAGTGCAGATCTATCATCAATATATAGCTCGTACGCAAATCCGTCGTACGGCATCCCAAATCTGGGTACGGGTCAAAGTCACATCAATCGCACTATTCATCTGGAATCATCTTATCAAATATCATGATACGGGATAAAAACCTACGTCTAGTACAATACTGATACCATCTATGTATGCATGCAGGTGTATGAAACACTGCGCCAAAGGACCCGCTAAAACATCATGTCGTATCTCAAATACGAACCCTGTCATATCACCGATCTCACGGCCTCAAATCGAATCTTATCGACTCATCTCAAATCCCAAGTACTATCCTCAAATCCAGTATATGAACACATAGTCCCATACCCATGTGTAAATATACATATCCATATATACGTACAGATAAAAGAAAGAATGTATGCAAGTATGTGTGCGCGTGTGTGTGGGTGCAACCTCTACTCTATGGTCTCGCAACTAACACTTAAATCAATCCAAGAATACCTAGAATCCATATTTATCATCAATAAACTCAATTCAACCTATAATAAATATATGTGTATATACGTATTCGTATACATCACAACGAATTGCGGGGGTGCTATATGTCATCCACCCTAATTCCCCCCATAGATATAATCTACTCACCTGATCTTCGCTCGCCGGTGCCGACGTCGCCACGCACTTGCTTTTCTTCTCGAAGTCCACATGGGGTACCTACATGTCACAATGTATCGTATCGCATAAAAACCCAATTCGAAATCGAAACGGCATACGAAAACTAAATCGGCACGCGTATCACGCACAGGTCAAAACCTATCGCCTATGCATGCAAGAATAGCCAACTCAACCCTCGATGTCGATGTACAAACGTCAAACCATCGAGAAAAACCCAAACACACTCATTTGCACATTCACAACACTAATTATAATATGAAATAGGTTAAAATTCACAAAAACCCCAAACTCACATTAAAAGCTATTTTTCCGAAAACCTAGCAAGCAAAATTAACCGTTTTAGTACAAAACTTGATGTTTTAGCAAAACTTGTGATCACACTATTCACTAATTATCTTAATTAGGCCACATAAATATTTACTAGATTTTATCACACTAATATGTATTAAACCAACATTTTTAGTTTGCACAATAAACCAATTTTAACCATTTCGAAGCAACAATACCCCAAATCCACAACTAGACTAGGTTTTGCATGCTCTAAAGTGTTAAACTACACATTATATTGCTAATGATGTGATAAAAACCCTAACCATATTTTTAATCTCGCATTTTGAATTAAATCTAAAAACCTAGTTTGCAATTTAAGCAATTTGGACAATTTAAATGTAGCAATTTAGCAAAAGATCAACTAGATTAGGTTATCAAATTCACAAAATGTTCAACTATCCAATTAAACCATGAACAAATTATGAAAACCCTAACTCAAATCAAAATCCTCACTAGAATTTCCAACCTCTCAAATAAACCCATAATTAAACACCTAATAACTTTAATTAAGCAACTAATCAATAATCAAACCATGGGACAAAGAGTTATACCTCAAAGATCATGAGATCCCACATGCAACTTGTCTCCAAAATGCAAACTTTTCACTAAGAATCATACTATAGTATCCAAGAAATAATGGGTAAGGCTTGGATTTTGAATTAGCTTTGATTTTGTATGGATTTTGAGGCAAAAAGATGAATTTTTTTGATGAGAATGAGAGGAGAAAAATGGGGGGAGAATGAGGGAGGGGTTTCGGCCAGAATTCTTGAGGTAGGAGGAGAGAAAGTTAGGTGGGGGTGTTGGCAAGGTCAAAGGAGCCATACATCAAGTCAACATACTCATTTCTTTATTGGTTTCATATCTTTTCCTTTCCTTTTGATTGATTTTCTTTAATTGGAGGGGAGAGTGGGGAGGGGCTGCTGTCAGAGGGCTCGGCCAAGAAAATGGGGATGGGTGTGTGTGTGTGTTTGTGGAAAATTTCCCAAGAAATGAAAGCCCAATTCAAGTCACAATTCCATCTAGCATCTATTTAACTTAATTTCGCAAAATAAGCATTTTTCTATCATATTTTCTAAAACCGTTTGACAACCATTTTTTTTTAAACCATATGTTACACTCTAGTTTAAATGTGTCATGATGCACAAAATTTGTTTCAACCCATTCCAATTTGTAATTTTCCCTAATTAAATGTATTAGTGACAGCTTAAAATAATATTAAAATAATTAATTTCGGAAACTTTTTCAGAAAATTAGAAATTTTTGTAAGTCCATGCTACCTCTCCCGGTACCTTCGGGCATGCGGAATTTGATAAAAAACGATTTTCTTAGAGGTGGTAACATGAACTTAAAACCCGGATCTTTGTTAAACATCTAACTAACAACCTAACTAGGAGTCGTTAATTACTCGGTTAGGGGGTTTATACCTTGCTTGTCTTGAACTCCTTCATCTTCAAGCTCCGATGATGGTCCGGATCGGCTTCATCCCGTCGTCTCCTTACGCCGAAGATAGATCCACCTGAAAGCTCCAACCTTTGGCTCCTTCTTCGAACTTTGAAGAAACTAGTTCACTCGGTTTGCTAAACCTTGTGAACTAGAGTGAGTAGAGAAGAGTTTGTATGGGATTTTATCTATGGTTCTTGGTTCTCAACTCATGAGACAAGTGAACCATAGAGTCAAGAGAGGGGGCAAGAGGAAGAGGGTGAGAGCAAGAGTATGAGAGCTCAAGAACAAGAGAGAGAATGGTCAAGTGAGAATGAGCCTCTCTTTTGTCTTTCACCCTCTCATAATCCATAACCATCATAACTCATCATACCAATCAAGTGTTATGTGATGGTTGAAGCAACCATAACCATATCATTTCATGCACTCATTTTGCACAAAGGAGCAAGCAAGCAAAAGTCTTTGCCATGAAATGATAGCTATGGTTATCATGATGGTCAACTAGTCAAACCTAGTCAACCGGTCAACAAAGTCAACAAGTCAACAAAGTCAACAAGTCAACAACCATGTCACCATAATACTTAATTAATATAATTGTTAATCATATATCATATTCTCATTAGGGTTGAGCAAAAAGTCAATAGTCAACGGTCAACGGTCAACAACCCTAATGAGAATCCTCTGCCTCTGTCTCTCCGTCAACTGTGCATACACACCCGCATCCGCGTTCCGAGGAACACGAATACAAACTGGATAAATCCAATCCCAATACGTACACTAGGATCTGGCTTAAACCAAAGCCCGCTAGTGTAAACTGTCCGGACACTGTACGTGCACAAGTGCACGGATGTGACCGAACCCTGTCGCAAAACCATGCGACCTGTCGTAAAACCATGCGACCTCTACTCTTTTGCCTAAAGGCGAAAAGCTTTCTGTGTAGGACTCTAAAGACTCGACACTACGCTGGCAGTGGGTTTAACCACAAACCGCAAGCCGCACTAGCTGTGCGTAACGGTCCCCAGGTAATGCCGACAAGAAGACTGACGAGGCGAAACCCATCTGAACTCCTACTGAGCCTGAATGTGACAATCTCGGTACAGTCCGGTCAGTTCGTCTGATACATCGCATGGCGGGCCTAGGGGGCGGTAAACGTCAGTCCCCCAATAGCGGTACAAGTCGTGTCGGAGTGAAGCCCAAAACACCCTGAGATAACACTGGAAGCCTACCAGTATATCTCGTTTGCCCTGGCCAGAGACTACTCGTGTAATGGCTCTCCTAGACACAGCGCGATGTCAACCCCCAATACCGGGAGAGACGAATCCTGTCTAACCGTCACTGCCTCCAAGTGCTTCGGGACTGCACCCAACTACCACCTGTTTGCACGACTCCTTTGAGCCGTGGTAGGGTAGTAATCAAAGTACAGTGGGAACACACTCGAGGCGAAGTGACAGTGTCAAGTCAGCGGACTAAGCTGTACTCATGTCACCTGGGAACTGATAACTGACGATAGGCATAATACCAACTAGTCAGTTCCCGACGAGTCCTGTCCAGTGTACTCGTAACCCAACGAGCGCCCGCATACTCTCTCAAGTACGACGTACTGATGGCTGTGGGACAGACCATCTCCCATACTGGGATGAGAAGCGCATACGTTAGTCTACTCCGGAGTATCGATGCCCTGTCTCGATAGTCCTGCGACCAGGGACCTGCATAAGGATGTGCTTATAGATTACCCAGCCCCACTAGTGTGACTGCCATCACAACGCTGGTAATCAAGCAAAGATCCTAAGAGCTCCACTAATGTGTATAGGCGATATACTAAAATAAACACATATACACATTGAAGTAGAAACAAACCAAGTAGCATACTACTTTTTTGAGCAAGATTGTATATACAAGGTGAATATCCCAAGCTTCCATTAAGTAATATACAAACTAGTATGATACAGTAATGGCCTCTAGGGCATATACACTAACAATCTCCCACTTGCACTAAGGCCATGTACTGGCGTATCGAAGACCTATCATCTCGATCAGCCGCTCGAACTGAGTCTGGGGCAACGCCTTGGTGAATGGATCTGCAGTGTTATCTTATGAAGCGACTCTCCGAACCTCGATCTCCCTGATCAGGTGATACCGCCTTAAGATGTGTCTGGATCTCTGATGGGACCTGGGTTCCTTCGCTAAAGCTATAGCCCCGTTTTTGTCGCAATACAGAGGTTTTGGATCAACAATGGACGGAACCACCTGAAGATCTTTCAAGAACTTCCTCATCCAGACAGCTTCTTTTGCGGCATCAGATGCAGCGATGTATTCCGCTTCCATCGTCGAGTCTGCAACGGTTTCCTGTTTGGAACTCTTCCAACACACCGCCCCTCCATTGAGGGTAAAGACAAAACCCGACATGGACTTGGAATCATCCTTGTCACTCTGGAAGCTGGAGTCAGCAAAGGCCTCGATCTGGAGGTCTTTTCCGCCATACACCAAGAACATCTCCTTAGTCCTTCTCAGGTACTTGAGAATGTTCTTTACCGCTATCCAGTGTTTCTCCCCAGGGTTTGACTGATACCGGCTTACCACACTCAGTGCGTAAGCTACATCCGGTCTGGTACACAACATTGCATACATTATAGAGCCTACCGCAGAAGCGTAGGGTATAATAGACATGCGATCCCTCTCCAAATCAGTCTTAGGAGACATCTCTTTAGAGAGGGTGATCCCGTGACAAGCCGGTAGGTTACCGCGCTTGGAATGTTCCATACTGAATCTTTTCAGTATGGTGTCGATGTACATGGACTGTGAAAGTCCTAATATCCTCTTGGATCTGTCACGGTAGATCCGGATACCCAGAATGTATGAGGCATCACCCAGGTCTTTCATGGAGAACCTGTGTGACAAGAACCCCTTGACAGATTGTAGCATAGGAATGTCATTTCCTATTAAGAGAATGTCATCCACGTATAAAACGAGGAATACTACAGTTCTCGCTACAGATCTACTATAGATGCATGGTTCATCTGGATTTTTGATAAAGCCAAATTCCTTGACCGTCTCATCAAAACAGATGTTCCAACTCCGCGATGCCTGCTTTAGTCCGTAAATGGACTTAAGCAACTTGCACACCTTTCCGCTGCTCCCACTCTGAATGAAACCCTCTGGCTGGTCCATATAGACACACTCCTCTAAATTTCCATTTAGAAAAGCGGTCTTTACGTCCATTTTCCTGATCTCATAATCGTGGAAGGCAGCAATGGCAAGAAGGATCCGAATGGATTTCAGCATAGCCACTGGAGAAAAGGTTTCGTCATAGTCCAAACCAGGTCTTTGACGAAAACCCTTTGCTACAAGTCTAGCTTTATAGGTCTCAACCTGTCCATCTACACCAATCTTCCTTTTGAAGATCCACTTGCATCCTACGGGTTTTACCCCGTCTGGAGCAATGTCCAACATCCATACTTTGTTGGTGTACATGGACTCCATTTCGGTCCGCATTGCATCCAGCCATTTTACCGAGTCGACGCTCTGAACGGCTTGCTGGAAGCTAGTAGGCTCATCATAATCTATGATGCAATCCTCTCTATCCCCGTCTATGAGAAAACCGTAGTATCTCTCGGGCGGATGAGACTGCCTACTACTTCTGCGGAGCGGCGTAGGAATGTCCTGTTCTTTTGAACCCTCTGGTTCCACTAAGCTTTCGGTAATAGTCTGTGGTTCTGGAATTTCTTCCAGTTCTACTGCGCTCCCACTTATTTCCTTTTCTAAGAACTGGTGTTCTAGAAAGTGGGCATTACGAGAAACAAGGACTTTTTGTTCCTCTGCGTGGTAGAAAAGATACCCCCTGGTGTTCTTTGGGTATCCCACAAACTTGCACAGTACTGAGCGTGCCTCGAGCTTGTCCGCATGCTGCTTTTTGACAAAAGCCGGACATCCCCAGAACTTCAGATATTGAAGATAGGGTTTCTTCCCACTCCACACTTCATATGGTGTGGTAGGCACAGTCTTAGTCGGAACTCGGTTCAAAAGGTATGCAGCTGATTCTAGCGCATACCCCCAGAATGATCGCGGTAACTCAGTGTTGCTCATCATGGACCGAACCATATCCAATAGGGTTCGGTTCCTTCTCTCCGATACACCGTTATGTTGCGGAGTGTATGGAGGAGTAAGTTGAGAGAGAATTCCGTTCTCTTTTAAATAATCCAGGAACTCGGCACTTAAGTATTCTCCACCTCGATCCGATCTTAGAATCTTGATACTTTTGCCGGTTTGTTTTTCTACTTCATTCTTATATTCCTGGAATTTTCCAAAGGCTTCGGACTTATGTTTCATTAAGAAGACATAACCGTACCTCGAGAAGTCATCCGTAAAAGTAATGAAGTAAGAATAACCGCTTCGCGCATGTATAGACATTGGACCGCACACGTCGCTGTGTACGAGTCCCAAGAGCTCGCTCGCTCTTACTCCGTGTCCAGTGAACGGAGTCTTTGTCATCTTTCCTTTGAGACAGGATTGACAAGTGGCATACGACTGATATTCGAACGGATTCAAATATCCTTCTGTATGTAACTTCGTCAACCTTCTCTCATTGATGTGACCCAGTCTACAATGCCATAAGAAAGTCTGATTTATTTCCGGAGACTTTCTTTTGTGTGTATTCTGGATGTTGAAAATCTGTGGTTGGTTTAATACGTATATACCATTGCTCAATGTACCTGACCCAATCAAAACTTGATTAAGGTGAATGTTTACAACATTACTTACAAACGCAAATTCATAACCTTCTTTAGAAACTAAAGATACAGAAATGATATTACAAGTTGCGTTGGGTACAAAAAAGCAATTGCGCAAAACCAAAACATGTCCATCTGACATTCCCAGGTGATAGTCCCCCACGGCTTTAGCATCCATGCTAGCTCCGTTCGCAACTCTGAGGGTCATGTCACCTGCCTTCAAAACCCTACGGTTTCTCAACGCCTGCAAAGAATTACAGATATGAGATCCTGATCCGGTATCCAATACCCAGGAAGTAGAGTTTATTGAAAGACAGTTTTCAATAACATACACACCTGAAGCTGAAGCTGCAACCTGCTTCAATTCCTGTGTTCTGGCCTTCCAGGCCCTGCAATCATTCTTCCAGTGTCCTTTCTTATGACAATAGAAGCATTCTTCCTTATCCACAAGCTTCCCTTCTATCTTTGTTGATTTAGCTTTTCCCTTCGTATCCACTTTACTAACACCGCCCCTTGGTTTGGCGGAGGCTTTCTTCTTCTTTCCCATGACTTTCTCCTTGGACCTAGAAGAAGATGATCCTCCTACAAACAAAGTGGATGTTTCCCTACCTTTCTGTAGGGTGCCCTCTGCGCTCCTCAGCATGTTGAGGAGCTCTGAAAGTTCAACCTCCTTTTCTTGTAGGTTGAAGTTCAGTATAAACTGGGCGTAAGTGGAAGGAAGGGACTGGAGAACTAAGTCTGTATAGTGCTCACTCTCCAATGTGGTCCCTAGGTCCGCGAGCTCCTCAATGTAGCCGATCATCTTAAGCACGTGTTCTGCTACTGATATCCGACGGCCATCCTTGCCGAAAATAACTTTTTCGACGCTTCGTATCTTGCGATACGAGATTGCTCTCCATACAGTTCTTTTGTTAGGAGAAATATGGATTCAAGGTCCATATTCTCGTGCCTCCTCTGATGTTCGTTGTCTATCGAGGCAAGTACGAGGCACTTGGCCTTCACGCTATCAATCTCCCAAGTCTTACGGATTTTCTTATCCGCGACGCTGGAAGTGGGACCAGGGACAGGGGGAGCTTTGGTGGTAAGAAGATACCCCAGCTTGTCGTAAGTGATTGCCATCTTGACATTCCTGAGCCAATCTTTGTAGTTTGGCCCTGTCAGTATGTTTTTATCTAGAAGTAACTTAAGTCCAGTCATTTCGATTGGTCGCTGCAATTAGGAGAGAGAAGAAGAAACACTTAGCATGATGCTCTTGCAAGTTTAGAGTGGTTTTTAGTTTGTCTAAACAGGATGGCTCCCACTGTTTCTCGAATCCCTCCTTAAAACCAAAAAGGAAGAATTAGTCAGGATCAATCTCACCGTACAATACTTGCTTAACCGTTCGGCCAGGCTGGTGTCGGAAGTTCGAGGGAGGTTTTCCAACGCTTTCGCGAAGTTCCTTAATTTAAGAACCTCTTTTCCCTGGGGGCGTAGCCCCGCTAACACCTTTCTAGACACCTACTAGGTTTATAGCATTGATCGTTAAGTGAGAAATTTCCCGAGGAGTAGCATATACCCACAGTAGGATCGGGATCCAAATATCATCGCGTGACGAAACTGAAGGAATCCTACCAGAATCATCACACTCCAAATGGTATGCAACACTAGCAAGTTTCAGTTCTTTTGAAACTCCCGATGTGGATTTTTGCCCCATGCTCTTATGACCTTGGCGTGAGGTCAAAATGTCATAAGTCACATGTCAAGTTCTTCCCATCATTATCCAGGTTAATTTGAATCCACCCGTACCTACCCTTGACGTAGGCCAAAATGGTAGTACGGCTGTCCCAAACCAACGCATTCTATCTATGCAACAGATAAATATCCGGCAGCTACCAATCACTATGCCTTGGCGTGAGGTCAAAATACATAGCTTGAATACTACCGAATATTTAACTGAAATGATGGAGGGCTACGAATGGTTTTAGCAAAACCGTGAACGTACTGAACTTGATTTAGTCGATGGAACGAGATAGCTTTTAAATGGAGTGCCTCAAACTCCGCATTTTAAAAGTTTGTTTTGAAAAGAACCGAGTGGTTTTTCGAAATTGTTCCAACGACTTTTACTTGGTTTATTTTCTTCCATTAGTTCTTTTAATGCGTGATATTCTTGCATTAGTTCTTTTAATGCGTCCCATCAATTAATCCTACCATTGCAGAAAACAACCAAAATATGACGTACGCTTATGCCATTCGCATTCGCCACTGGGCCCCGTCATTACCCGTTAGGTTACTTAACTAACGACAGAGCGGGGGCTGGGCTAGCACGTCTGTAAAACATAAGCAACGCCTAAATAATATCATATATAGATATACTGCAATGATAAACATTTCAGTTCACAGATGAACACATTGGATATACTAGGAACCTGCAATTCGTACGAGCCTGTAACGAAAAGCAGATTACACGGTCGCGGTGAATAGCCAACACCCCACCCAAGACCCCTACGGGTGCGGCAAACTACCCGCCAAGTACCCGAAGCGAAGCAACCTCCCTCATCCCCGTGAGTAGGCCACTCGGCACTTCGGCATACCCGGTAGTTTGTGCATCCCTCCATGGGTCTATCCTAGGAGCAAAAACAGTAAAAAGAAATTATACAATGACGGCTACAACCCCGACCCGGTTGTGCGGCCATACAAATAATTATTACATCAATTTACAAATTTACATGAATTGAAAGAAAAGAAAAACTCTCGTCTCACAACCCCCGGCTATTCACCCGCGACAATCCAACATATTCATATACACATTCCAGCAACATTACAGATCACAGATTTGTATAACCCCCACTAATCGACATATAGCGATTAGTAGACGTTCAATACAAATATCACATTACAGAAAAAACCCGTCAGCTAAAGTCTTTTAGAAGTTCGATCAAAAATACGGATTTATAGGCCCCAAAAATAAAATTTTCGTTCTGGAAAATCTGGGCAGAAAATATATATTCCAAAAATCCCAAAACAACCCCAGAATAACACTGCACCAAACTTGGACCTCGGCCGAGTCAACTCGGCCGCGGATCCGCGGCGGGAGCGTGCTCCCGCCGCGTTTGGTGGGTGATCACACAAAAGCCTGAGCCGATTTTTGGTGTATTTCAAAAAATTTTTCCAGCACTTTTAAAATCGACAGAAAGTTCGAATTTCAGGGTTCATTTCGGGACTTTTCTTTGATCGATCTTCTAGCTACTTTGCTAACATGTTAGATAGAGTTTAACTAGGCTCTGATACCACTGTAAGTCCATGCTACCTCTCCCGGTACTTTCGGGCATGCGGAATTTGATTAAAAACGATTTTCTTAGAGGTGGTATGTAACGTTTTGAAAATCGTTTCGGTGAAATTTCGAAAAATCGGTAAAATAAGGGGGTTTTCTGTAAAAAGTCAAAATACAAATATCTTATTATGAAAATTAAATATACATATTCTAGCTATGTAATTGCTATTATTTGGTGTTTATTGAGCCGCTGGTGAAATTTCAAATTTTCTCAAAAAATATTATTTTATTATTATTTTAAGCCGTCACTAATACATTTAATTAGGGAAAATTACAAATTGGAATGAGTTGAAACAAATTTTGTGCATCATAAAACATTAAATAAAATTTTATCATATGGTTTGTGGAACGAAATCATTTGCCAAAACGGTTTAGAAATTATTGAAGATAAAAGGCTTTTTTTTTAGCGTAAATGGATGCTTGGGGTATTGTATTTATCATTTTCATCACCCCACACCCGTACCCACACCCACACACCCCCACTTAGTCCTCCCCATGGCTGAATTCAGCAGCCACCATATTTTTCCCCACTTGATTTTCAAAGGAAAAGATATGAAAGAAAAGAAAAGAAAATGGGTGAATTAGATGGACTTTTAACCTTACCTTGACTTTGACTTCTTCCCCCACTTTCTCTACCTCCCTCTCTCTCCTCTCCCACTCCCATTCCAGCAGTCCCGCCCTCCTACAGCAGCAGCAGCCCCCCCCCCCCATTCCCTTCTCTTTTCTCTTCAAACTTCATCAAAAATTGCCTCAAATCCATCAAAAAAAATCCCAAAACCCAAATCCGACTCCTACCCATTTTAGCTTAGCCCGTATAGCATGGATCTTTGTGAAAAGAGAGCATTTTGGGAGGCCATGGATGCTTGTGGATCTTCAAATTTTTTTGGGTATAATTCTAAACATTTTTGTTGCTTAATTGGTTACTAATTTCTTAAGCTAATTTAATTAAGTGTTAATTTGGATATGTGAGTTTAATTGCAAGTTTTGGAATTCAAGTTATGAATTTGAATGCAAGTTAGGGTTTTGTAAAATTGGTGTATGATTGTGTGTTATATTTAGGCTTTTTGTCATGTTAATACAAGATTAGTAGCTAGTGCTAATGGTTAGTTTAAAAAAAATTGTGTTAATGTGCTAATTTGCCTACTACATTTTTGAATTTGGTTAAATACTTGGGATTAAAAATGTGTTTAGGTTTTTCATGACTTCATTAACTTTATTAAGTGTGGTTTAATGCTTTAGATCATGCAAATCTAAGCTAGATTGTTGTTTGTGTATTTTTGCTTTGAAATTGTTAAAAAGGGTATTTTTGTAAACTAGAATATTAGGGTTTTTGGAATTTAATGAGATTAAATTCCGGAAATTGTTTCTATGACTTATTTAAGATATTTAATAAGTATATTGGCCGCTACATTCATTTAAACATCATGTTTTGTACAAAAACGGCGAATTGTGCTTGCTAGATTTTCGGAAAAATGACTTTTTAAGTGAAATTGGGTTTTTGTGAGTTTTAACCTAGTTTATATTAAAATTAGTGTTCGTGAATGTGCAAATGAGTGTGATTTGATTTTTCTCGATGGTTTGACGTTTGTACATCGACATCGAGGGTTGGTTTGACTATTCTTGCATGCGTAGGCGATAGGTTTGGACCTATGCGTGATACGCGTGCCGATTTAGTTTTCGTATGCCGTTTCGATTTCGAATTTAGTTTTAATGCGATATGGTGCGTTATGATATGTAGGTAACCCCATGCGGACTTCGAGACGACAAGCAAGCGCGTGGCGACGTCGGCACCGGCTAGCGAGGACCAGGTGAGTAGATTTATATCTACGGGGAGAAGTCGGGTGGATGGCGTATAGCACCCCCGCAGTCCGTGGTGGTGTATACGGATGCGTATACACACCAACAATTTATTATATGTTATTTGGGATTAATAACGTTGCTTAGGATGGATATTGGTGTGTTGGATTACCTTAGTGTTGCGAACCCTAGGGTAGTGTTGCACTACACATACACACATACATACTTGCATACATTCCTATTGATATGTGCTCATGGGATTCTTTATAGTTATGGGTTCACATGGGTATGGGACTATGTGTTCACATACGGATTGAGGATGATACTTGGGATTGAGCTGAGTCGATGAGATTTGATTTGAGGCCGTAGGATCGGTGATATAGCAGGGTTCGTATCTTAGATACGACATGACGTTGTAGCGGGTCCTTGACGTAGTTTTTACACACGTGCAAGCATACTTAGGCGATATCAGTATTGTACTAGACGTAAATCAGTACCAGATCATGATATTGATAAAGAGGATACCAGGTGAATAGTATGATGAATGTGATTTTGACCCGTACCCAGAATTGGGGGATGCCGTACGACGGATTTACGTACGAGCTATATCTTGACGATTGATCCGCACTCTTGACTTGGGATGTCTAATTATAGATATGGTATCGGATATGATATTATTGAGGCGGGATCACCGACTAATATATATACAGGTATGTATATGTATCGACTCAGATGTTAGGCGGTTTCCTTACCTGTAGTCTAGCTTGTAGCGTAGCCCTTTAGTTTTGTTAGTTGTTAGATTAGATTCGGTTCCTACCTATTTCAAAGCTTACGAATCGTGCGTATTTTTAAAGACAGCCTAAGGGATCCTACGGATATTTCAAAAAACGTATCTTTTCTTAAAAACACCGTAGCCCCTATTTTCAAAACCCCACGATTCGTGTTATTTCAAAAGGCACCATTGTAGGACTTATATTAGGTTCAAACAGATTAGTTATCGTTGCGTCTAGTATTCAGTTCCCGCTCATTATTGTTGTTTGCTCAGCATCACATGCTTATATTATGCTTCATATTCTACTGTTGATATCTTATGGTTAGGACACTAGCACCATTACCGATGATGCGTATGTACCACGTACACTTACTTGCCGGCTCACACACATCTTCATCGGTAATTGCCATGTCACGTACACCTTAGAAAATATTATTGCTTGACATAGCATGTTAACTAATAGTTTAGACATTGTAGTTATTACCTGCTACTTCATGCATACTGTTATTCATTGTTATGCCGTATTCATGGATTCTCATGCTTATATTCATGGTTTTACATGCTATTGATGATTCGGATTCCCATGATATTTTATGGATTTGGAGGAAAACCGCAAAACATATATAAACTGCTTTCTTTCTTTTTAAATAAAAAAAATGCGGTTTTCCTATGATGTATGAGTCGTCCACCATGAGTTTGCTGATGGATTTCGAGACCCGATTCGAGGAGATGGATGAACCGTTTCGGGTACATGGTGGGCCCGGTGCGGTACCCCGGGGCAAGAGGAATGTGTTGTTGACATTGAGCCTGGCAGGGGAGCACTACCGACCGGTGATATTATCGACGCGTCGGATATCCGGAGGATACCGTCGTGGTCTTGAGATGGATGGTAGGGGCCGGTCTGGATTGACGGCACCCTAGATATTGATTTTGAGATATTGAGGTACAGAGATTGTGATACAGAGATATCGAGATATTTGGACACTTGTTTTGTGTCGATGCTGGGCACTGTTTTATGCTGATTTCATTTATGGTACCTCACTTTAAAAATACAGAAATCTCACTGATTTATGAAAGAAGTTTTCGTCAGTACATGCATTCTGTTCCGTGCATTCATACCTCATTCATATTATATATTGCTACCTGAGGCACTGACACAGGCACATGAGATTACACTCAGGTTAGATATTTACCCTAGCCTTATTATAGGCTGCATGTTATTGGAGGATTATATATTATGATCGTATGACCTAGGATTGCGTCATACATGCGATTTTTATTCGTAGATGTTTTTTTCTATTCACGAGTTGGCAACTCACCCCCGTTGTGCCCCAGTTTCCTGCAGGTTTTGCCGTACATGTTTCTTTATGGCTTTGCGGGCATAGTTTCGTTCGGGTGATTTGCTAGTAGGTGGGTTTACTTGTTTCGTACCCCCATTATATATCTTGTATATCATTATTCTGTTGTATCTAGAAGTTCCATCAACCAAACTTGTATTTTTTGAGATAGAGACCAGTAATGTTATTCTTTCGACCATAGAGTAGCATGTTATATTTCTTGAGTTTCTTGCTGGTTGAGTTCCATTTCTGTTGTGATCCTCGCCTTTAGGCGTTGTATATTATGTTGCGTACAGGTTGATTTGATATGGTTCTTCCTATTCTCTACTACTTCTCTTGGTTCGGATTTCTGGGTTTCGGCTTACTTAGCATACGTACGCCTTGAGACGTTCGTAGTCTAAGTGCCGGTCATATTCCGTACTTTCGGGTCGTGACAAAGTTGGTATCAGAGCGTTAGGTTTTACCTTCGGAGTGTAGGATGACCCTTGGTTGATGGAATAGGTGACTAAAGTAGAGTGACGTACCGTGGGTATGTTCCGCGGCATACTTACGATACGCTACTCCACTTATGAAGCCTTAGGATGTACATTTCTTTGCTCAGTATTATATTCATTCCGATCTAGCCTCATCAGTACCAGTTATGGTTTTGCTGCCACGATTACGGGCAGGGAGAGGTACAGCTAGAGTTGTGGTCAGCCCGAGCTCGTCACGAACGAGGACTGACCAGGGTGAAATTCCGGCGACACACGATTGCGGAGATGTGTCTTTTTACTGTGTTTCCGCGCCACGAGCATTTGGCGGATCGCCTTTATGAGGTTACTCGGACGTGTCGATTTGCACTAGAGGATTGAGCCGTTGATAGAGGCCAGCCAGATTTTGATGACCGTTGATATATTGCCTATTCATGATGATTGAGGCACGGTTCAGCTTGCAGACGAGTGAGCCCGTTATTGCTGCGAACGACGAGATATCGCCCCAGATGTTGGAGCTATTGCAGTACGAGTTGTACTAAGAGATGATTGAAGGTCGCTAGTCACCGAGGATGAATGACTAGGACATGTGGTTCGTTCGCTACCCCGATGCGAGGTCATCAGATAGATTGATTCCAGCTAGAGACGACTTCACGCGGAGACGTTGGGAGTCGACAGAGATGATCGAATGTCAGAAACCTACTATTCCAAGTTTAAAGTATTCGGAAAGACATGCAGGCAATTCTATGGTCCCTCTAGAAGAATGAAACCCTAACTCGACTTAATGACCGTATGAAAGCCTTTGAACCTTAGGGTTTGCGGCAGTTCTGCGGCGCCATTAGTGAGGCTTGGGTTTGCCCTTCTACGGCTGGACCACCGATGCTGTGGTATGTACTCGATACTATTAAACTGTGCCCAAGATGCTGAGCTCTTGGGGGATTATGAGGTTTTGACGACTCGATCGGATGGCTCGACTTAATTCGGATGCTAGGTGGTGAGATGCATTCTTGGGAGACTCCAGATACGAGGATAGTCATTGGAGCTCAATCCATGCAGCCACGACGAGACGAGTCCAAAGCAGACGACATTAGAGAAAAGTGAAGTAAAGAGGTCCGTACAAGATCTGGATAAGACGTTCCACTCCGTTGACATCAGAGATGCGATACGCATGCCGAGGCAGAGTACTGGATATACCTTCCAGAAGGAGTCGCGATGGGTATGCAGCCGTTCCGGAACAAGATGCAGATATAGGAAAGGACGATGACTTTAGGACAGTTGGCAGAGACGAGACATGGAAGAGACCGTGAGCTGGATTCCTTCCAGGACATTGCTGTAATGATACTTGCACCCAGGTTCAGATGTGTCACGTACATTCAGAGAGCCAGAGGCCGACGCCAGGGATATGCTGTCTTACGAGTGGTCGCGATTATTGACCGAGAGATGACCAGAGAAGTGCCAGATTGGGATCATCCCCGTTTGCACACCTGACAGGGCCAATGAGCCGATGGACCGAGAGATTGGTAATTCACAGTGAAGACCTTGACCCAGGAGTGGTCATTGTTACGCACACCAGCAGGCCAGAGTCCATGATCATCGACAAGACGTCCCACTAGTGACCGCGACAGTTGGCCCGAGATTCTTAGAGGATGCACTTGAGCGGTACTATTCCGCCATTATTGATTTCGATGTTTTGGGTGATTTATTCGCATGATTTGATTTTGATGATTGAGAATTTACGATCCTTGCACAGTGTTGCTCTTGATATCGTTTTCGTGCTTGGGTTTCACATGTTTTTGATTTTACTGTTTTAGACATTTGAGTTGATTTTGTGCCTATGCACGCGCACGATTTGGTTCCTGCACTCTGTATAGTTTATATATGCTTGCAGTGCAGTGATACGCCTTTTGTGCACTTATATGCATTGGACTTTGATTTCGATGGTGATGTTCGATATTTGTTTTGTGCACCTTGTGCGCCTGATTTGATTTTGCGCATGTTCGGCACTTGATATTGGATTTCATGATTTCGTGCACGTTGGATGCACCTGATTTGGATTTTCACGCATGTTGGGCGCATGTTTTGAAGTGTGATTTTGGTGCACACCAGATGCACTAAATCGAGATTTTTCGTGCATGCCAGATGCACCTGATTTTGCTGTCAGGCACACATGTTGCCTATGACAGATGTTTCGTGCACACCCGATGCATTTAGATGTTGTTTCTGTGCATATGTATGGCACATATTTGGATTGTGATTTCCGTGCGCACAAGACGCACGTAGTATTCATACGCGTATTTTGGGGATTGATTTTTCTTATAGAGCAGTACGTTTTTATGATATTGCTATGTGTTTTCGTACTGAGCAGGACTAGTCAGAGGACAGTACCTGAATATATTTTACATGTATAGTTTCGAGTTATATCATATTGGTTTTGCTTTGGATTTGGTATTGATGTCTTCCCCATGACTCCGATGATTGCGGGATGCTTGACAGAGTTCTGATTTGAGTTATATGCTCATTTTTCATGCGCATGCGTTGCGCTACGATTTGTTTTATGTATTTATGATTTCGGAGCCCCGGCGATTTGATGGTTTTGGCTGAAATATTTTACTATTTGGGGGAAGTTTTAATTTAAATTCGGGGACCGAATTTCTTTAAGGGGGGAAGATTGTAACGTTTTGAAAATCGTTTCGGTGAAATTTCGAAAAATCGGTAAAATAAGGGGGTTTTCTGTAAAAAGTCAAAATACAAATATCTTATTATAAAAATTAAATATAAATATTCTAGCTATGTAATTGCTATTATTTGGTGTTTATTGAGCCGCTGGTGAAATTTCAAATTTTCTCAAAAAATATTATTTTATTATTATTTTAAGCCGTCACTAATACATTTAATTAGGGAAAATTACAAATTGGAATGAGTTGAAACAAATTTTGTGCATCATAAAACATTAAATAAAATTTTATCATATGGTTTTTGGAACGAAATCATTTGCCAAAACGGTTTAGAAATTATTGAAGAAAAAAGGCTTTTTTTTAGCGTAAATGGATGCTTGGGGTATTGTATTTATCATTTTTCATCACCCCACACCCGTACCCACACCCACACACCCCCACTTACTCCTCCCCATGGCTGAATTCAGCAGCCACCATATTTTTCCCCACTTGATTTTCAAAGGAAAAGATATGAAAGAAAAGAAAAGAAAATGGGTGAATTGGGTGAACTTTTGACCTTACCTTGACTTTGACTTCTTCCCCCACTTTCTCTACCTCCCTGTCTCTCCTCTCCCACTCCCATTCCAGCAGTCCCCCCCTCCTACAGCAGCAGCAGCCCCCTCCCCCAATTCCCCTCTCTTTTCTCTTCAAACTTCATCAAAAATTGCATCAAATCCATCAAAAAAAATCCCAAAACCCAAATCCGACTCCTACCCATTTTAGCTTAGCCCGTATAGCATGGATCTTTGTGAAAAGAGAGCATTTTGGGAGGCCATGGATGCTTGTGGATCTTCAAATGTTTTTGGGTATAATTCTAAACATTTTTGTTGCTTAATTGGTTACTAATTTCTTAAGCTAATTTAATTAAGTGTTAATTTGGATATGTGAGTTTAATTGCAAGTTTTGGAATTCAAGTTATGAATTTCAATGCAAGTTAGGGTTTTGTAAAATTGGTGAATGATTGTGTGTTATATTTAGGCTTTTTTTCATGTTAATACAAGATTAGTAGCTAGTGCTAATGGTTAGTTTAAAAAAAATTGTGTTAATGTGCTAATTTGCCTACTAGATTTTTGAATTTGGTTGAATACTTGGGATTAAAAATGTGTTTAGGTTTTTCATGACTTCATTAACTTTATTAAGTGTGGTTTAATGCTTTAGATCATGCAAATCTAAGCTAGATTGTTGTTTGTGCATTTTTGCTTTGAAATTGTTAAAAGGGGTATTTTTGTAAACTAGAATATTAGGGTTTTTGGAATTCAATGAGATTAAATTCCGGAAATTGTTTCTATGACTTATTTAAGATATTTAATAAGTATATTGGCCGCTACATTCATTTAAACATCATGTTTTGTACAAAAACGGCGAATTGTGCTTGCTAGATTTTCGGAAAAATGACTTTTTAAGTGAAATTGGGTTTTTGTGAGTTTTAACCTAGTTTATATTAAAATTAGTGTTCGTGAATGTGCAAATGAGTGTGATTGGATTTTTCTCGATGGTTTGACATTTGGACATCGACATCGAGGGTTGGTTTGACTATTCTTGCATGCGTAGGCGATAGGTTTGGACCTATGCGTGATACGCGTGCCGATTTAGTTTTCGTATGCCGTTTCGATTTCGAATTTAGTTTTAATGCGATATGGTGCGTTATGATATGTAGGTAACCCCATGCGGACTTCGAGACGACAAGCAAGCGCGTGGCGACGTCGGCACCGGCTAGCGCGGACCAGGTGAGTAGATTTATATCTACGGGGAGAAGTCGGGTGGATGGCGTATAGCACCCCCGCAGTCCGTGGTGGTGTATACGGATGCGTATACACACCAACAATTTATTATATGTTATTTGGGATTAATAACGTTGCTTAGGATGGATATTGGTGTGTTGGATTACCTTAATGTTGCGAACCCTAGGGTAGTGTTGCACTACACATACACACATACATACTTGCATACATTCCTATTGATATGTGCTCATGGGATTCTTTATAGTTATGGGTTCACATGGGTATGGGACTATGTGTTCACATACGGATTGAGGATGATACTTGGGATTGAGCTGAGTCGATGAGATTTGATTTGAGGCCGTGGGATCGGTGATATAGCAGGATTCGTATCTTAGATACGACATGACGTTGTAGCGGGTCCTTAACGTAGTTTTTACACACGTGCATGCATACTTAGGCGATATCAGTATTGTACTAGACGTAGATCAGTACCAGATCATGATATTGATAAAGAGGATACCAGGTGAATAGTATGATGAATGTGATTTTGACCCGTACCCAGAATTGGGGGATGCCGTACGACGGATTTACGTACGAGCTATATCTTGACGATTGATCCGCACTCTTGACTTGGGATGTCTGATTATAGATATGGTATCGGATATGATATTATTGAGGCGGGATAACCGACTAATATATATACAGGTATGTATATGTATTGACTCAGATGTTAGGCGGTTTCCTTACCTGTAGTCTAGCTTGTAGCGTAGCCCTTTAGTTTAGTTAGTTGTTAGATTAGATTCGGTTCCTACCTATTTCAAAGCTTACGAATCGTGCGTATTTTTAAAGTCAGCCTAAGGGATCCTACGGATATTTCAAAAAACGTATCTTTTCTTAAAAACACCGTAGCCCCTATTTTCAAAACCCCACGATTCGTGTTATTTCAAAAGGCACCATTGTAGGACTTATATTAGGTTAAAACAGATTAGTTATCGTTGCGTCTAGTATTCAGTTCCCGCTCATTATTGTTGTTTGCTCCGCATCACATGCTTATATTATGCTTCATATTCTACTGTTGATATCTTATGGTTAGGACACCAGCACCATTACCGATGATGCGTATGTACCACGTACACTTACTTGCCGGCTCACTCACATCTTCATCGGTAATTGCCATGTCACGTACACCTTAGAAAATATTATTGCTTGACATAGCATGTTAACTAATAGTTTAGACATTGTAGTTATTACCTGCTACTTCATGCATACTGTTATTCATTGTTATGCCGTATTCATGGATTCTCATGCTTATATTCCTGGTTTTACATGCTATTGATGATTCGGATTCCCATGATATTTTATGGATTTGGAGGAAAACTGCAAAACATATATAAACTGCTTTCTTTCTTTTTTAAAAAAAATGCGGTTTTCCTATGATGTATGAGTCGTCCACCATGAGTTTGCTGATGGATTTCGAGACCCGATTCGAGGAGATGGATGAACCGTTTCGGGTACATGGTGGGCCCGGTGCGGTACCCCGGGGCAAGAGGAATGTATTGTTGACGTTGAGCCTGGCTGGGGAGAACTACCGACCGGTGATATTACCGACGCGTCGGATATCCGGAGGATACCGTCGTGGTCTTGAGATGGATGGTAGGGGCCGGTCTGGATTGACGGCACCCTAGATATTGATTTTGAGATATTGAGGTACAGAGATTGTGATACAGAGATATCGAGATATTTGGACACTTGTTTTGTGTCGATGCTGGGCACTGTTTTATGCTGATTTCATTTATGGTACCTCACTTTAAAAATACAGAAATCTCACTGATTTATGAAAGAAGTTTTCGTCAGTACATGCATTCTGTTCCGTGCATTCATACCTCATTCATATGATATATTGCTACCTGAGGCACTGACACAGGCACATGAGATTACACTCGGGTTAGATATTTACCCTAGCCTTGTTATAGGCTGCATGTTATTGGAGGATTATATACTATGATCGTATGACCTAGGATTGCGTCATACATGCGATTTTTATTCATAGATGTTTTTTTCTATTCACGAGTTGGCAACTCACCCCCGTTGTGCCCCAGTTTCTTGCAGGTTTTGCCATACATATTTCTTTACGGCTTTGCGGGCATAGTTTCATTCGGGTGATTTGCTAGTAGGTGGGTTTACTTGTATCGTACCCCCATTATATATCTTGTATATCATTATTCTGTTGTATCTAGAAGTTCCATCAACCAAACTTGTATTTTTTGAGATAGAGACCAGTAATGTTATTCTTTCGACCATAGAGTAGCATGTTATATTTCTTGAGTTTCTTGCTGGTTGAGTTCCATTTCTGTTGTGATCCTCGCCTTTAGGCGTTGTATATTATGTTGCAAACAGGTTGATTTGATATGGTTCTTCCTATTCTCTACTACTTCTCTTGGTTTGCATTTCTGGGTTTCGGCTTACTTAGCATACGTACGCCTTGAGACGTTCGTAGTCTAAGTGCCGGTCATGTTCCGTACTTTCGGGTCGTGACATGGTAACATGAACTTAAAACCCGAATCTTTGTTAAACATCTACCTAACAACCTAACTAGGAGTCATTAACTACTCGGTTAGGGGTTTTTTACCTTGCTTATCTTGAACTCCTTCGTCTTCAAGCTCCGATGATGGTCCGGATCGGCTTCTTCCCGTCGTCTCCTTACGCCGAAGATAGATCCACCTGAAAGCTCCAACCTTTGGCTCCTTCTTCGAACTTTGAAGAAACTAGTTCACTCGGTTTGCCAAACCTTGTGAACTAGAGTGAGTAGAGAAGAGTTTGTATGGGATTTTATCTATGGTTCTTAGTTCTCAACTCATGAGACAAGTGAACCATAGAGTCAAGAGAGGGAGCAAGAGGAAGAGGGTGAGAGCAAGAGAATGAGAGCTCAAGAACAAGAGAGAGAATGGTCAAGTGAGAATGAGCCTCTCTTTTGTCTTTCACCCTCTCATAATCCATAACCATCATAACTCATCATACCAATCAAGTGTTATGTAATGGTTGAAGCAACCATAACCATATAATTTCATGCACTCATTTTGCACAAAGAAGCAAGCAAGCAAAAGCGTTTGCAATGAAATGATAGCTATGGTTATCATGATGGTCAACTAGTCAAACCTAGTCAACCGGTCAACAAAGTCAACAAGTCAACAAGTCAACAACCATATCACCATAATACTTAATTAATATAATTGTTAATCATATATCATATTCTCATTAGGGTTGAGCAAAAAGTCAACGGTCAACGGTCAACAACCCTAATGAGAATCCTCTGCCTCTGTCTCTCCGTCAACTGTGCATACACACCCGTATCCGCGTTCCGAGGAACACGAATACAAACAGGATAAATCCAATCCCAATACGTACACTAGGATCTGACTTAAACCAAAGCCCGCTAGTGTAAACTGTCCGGACACTGTACGTGCACAAGTGCACGGATGTGACCGAACCCTGTCGTAAAACCATGTGACCTGTCGCAAAACCATGCGACCTCTACTCTTTTGCCTAAAGGCGAAAAGCTTTCTGTGTGGGACTCTAAACACTCGACACTACGCTGGCAGTGGGTTTAACCACAGACCGCAAGCGGCACTAGCTGTGCGTAACGGTCCCCAGGTAATGCCGACAAGAAGACTAACGAGGCGAAACCCATCTGAACTCCTACTGAGCCTGAATGTGACAATCTCGGTACAGTCCGGTCTGTTCGTCTGATACATCACATGGCGGGCCTAGGGGGCGGTAAACGTCTGTCCCCCAATAGCGGTACAAGTCGTGTCGGAGTGAAGCCCAAAACACCCTGAGATAACATTGGAAGCCTACCAGTATATCTCGTTTGCCCTGGCCAGGGACTACTCGTGTAATGGCTCTCCTAGACACAGCGCGATGTCAACCCCCAATACCGGGAGACACGAATCCTGTCTAACCGTCACTGCCTCCAAGTGCTTCGGGACTGCACCCAACTACCACCTGTTTGCACGACTCCTTTGAGCCGTGGTAGGGTAGTAATCAAAGTACAGTGGGAACACACTCGAGGCGAAGTGACAGTGTCAAGTCAGCGGAGTAAGCTGTACTCATGTCACCTTGGAACTGATAACTGACGATAGGCATAATACCAACTAGTCAGTTCCCGACGAGTCATGTCCAGTGTACTCGTAACCCAACGAGCACCCGCATACTCTCTCAAGTACGACGTACTGATGGCTGTGGGACAGACCATCTCCCACACTGGGATGAGAAGCGCATACGCTAGTCTACTCCGGAGTATCGATGCCCTGTCTCGATAGTCCTGCGACCAGGGACCTGCATAAGGATGTGCTTATAGATTACCCAGCCCCACTAGTGTGACTGCCATCACAACGCTGGTAATCAAGCAAAGATCCTAAGAGCTCCACTAAAGTGTATAGGCGATATACTAAAATAAACACATGTACACATTGAAGTAGAAACAAACCAAGTAGCATACTACTATTTTGAGCAAGATTGTATATACAAGGTGAATATCCCAAGCTTCCATTAAGTAATATACAAACTAGTATGATACAGTAATGGCCTCTAGGGAATATACACTAACAATTTTACCAGTGGCTCAATAAACACCAATTACTAGCAATTACATAGCTAGAATATGAATATTTAATTTTATATTAAAGATATTTATATTTTGACTTTTTACGGAAAACCCCCTTATTTTACCGATTTTCCGAAATTTCACCGAAACGATTTTCAAAACGTTACAATCTTCCCCCCTTAAAGAAGTTCGGTCCCCGAATTTAAATTAAAAACTCCCCCAAATACTAAAACATCTAAGCAAAACTATCAAGTCGTCGGGGCTCCGAAATCATAAATACATAAAACAAATCGTAGCGCAACGCATGCGCATGAAAAATGAGCATATAACTCAAAATCAAAACTCCGTCAAGCATCCCGCCATCATCGGAGTCATGGGGAAGACATCAATATCAAGATCCAATACGAAAACCAACATGATATATATCATTAAAACATCTAGAAGCAATGCATGCCAAATCTTTTTCAAATCGCCGTGCGATGTTCGCAACACTGCATAGTGGCGGACGTCTATTGTAAGAAAATAACTACATATATATATATCGTTTGTTTAATAGGCACGTCCCGCCGTTTTGAAAGCAATTTCAGAAGAGTTTCCTTTATAAAATGTTTCGTGTCATCTCGGACACGTAGGTAAATACTGAGACTATAGCTCCTCTTTGGAAATCCCTTCGATAACTATCAATGCATGCAAAAATTTACTCAGGTACTGTCCTGTGACTAGTCCTGCTCAGTACTAAACCAAATATCAAACATCATAAAATATACTGCTCCAACATAAATCAGTCCCAAATATATATATGAATGCCTTGTGCGTCTCGTGCGCACGGAAATCGAAATCCATGAATGTGCCATACATATGCACAGAAACAACATCTAAGTCCAACGGGTGTGCACGAAACACCTGTCAAAGGCAACGGGGGTGCCTGACAGCAAAACCAGGTGCATCTGATATGCACGAAGAATCTCGATTTAGTGCATCTAGTGTGCACCTAAATCGCATCATGCGTCTTAAGTATGCGCAAAATCCAAATCAGGTGCACAATGTGCATGAAAACGAATATCGAATATCACACTCGAAATCGACGGTATGCGATATAATTCAATCAAAATCCAAATCAAGTATACCGTGGTATAAAATCTCACCATCCTGTGCATCGGCGTGCACAAAAGCAAATCGAATACTAAAAGTGCATGAAAACTATGCCGAAAGCATAAGTCAAATCATATGCATGCCCTAGGCATGAAATCAAATATCATGAAACTCGGTCATCAAAACTCATTCATGAAATAAATCACCAACAAATACTGAAATCCAATATGACGGATACGTGATAGTCAATCACAAAATCACAAATCATAAATGTTGTCGTCGATATGTCCGTCCTTTAAAGTCTAGAAGGTGTCGGTGCATCCAATGCTAGCAGAGCAAGATATCTACTTGCTTTCTGATCATGGCATGTCGCCTAGTGCCTTTAGGCTCTCGTCTCTCACTGCAGATTGCTAAGTACATAACTCCTCGGCTCAACGGTCCAATATAGAAATGATAACGGAAGCAGTCCGCTCTGACATATCCTCTAAAATCTATGGTCAACTATCATAGTTATTCATAACATGTCTCGTCGACGATGCCGAACTCTGGACTGCTGAGTGTGCGTCATATGACCGCTCCTGGGTCCAGGTCTTCTCGTTCAGTATTTCCAGAAAAGTCCTGTCGAAGTCTCTCCCAAGTCTCGTTTCTGCCGAACTGCCCGGAAGTTATCATCCTTTTACTATATCTATTTCTTGTTCCAGAACGGCTGCCTACTTATCGCGACTCCTCCGGGAAGATATATTCATAGCCAACGCTTCTGCTTGTGTATCATATCCCTGATGTCTGCGGAGTGGAACGTCACCACATCAAGATCTCGTACGAACCTCTTACTCCACTTTTCTCAAATGTCGACTGCTTCGGACTCGTCTCTTCGTGGCTGCATGGACTGTGCTCCAACGGCTATACCTGTATCTGGAGTCTCCCAAGCAATGCATCCCATCACATGATATCCGAAAGATGTCGAACCATCCGATCGACTCGTTAAAACCTCATAATCCCCCAAGAGCACAACATCTTGGGTATAGTTTAATAGTATCAAGTACATACCACAGCATCGGTGGACCAGCCGTAGAAGGGCAAACCCAAGCCTCACTAATGGCGCCGCGGAACTGCCGCAAACCCTAAGGTTCAAAGGCTTTCACACGGTCATTATGTCGAGTTAGGGTTTCATTCTTCTAGAGGGTCCATAGAATTGCCTGCATGTCTTTCCGACTACTTTAAACTTGGAATATGGGTTTTTGACATTCGATCGCCTCTGTCGACTCTCAACGTATCAGCGTGAAGTCGTCTCTAGCTGGGATCAATCTATCTGATGACCTCGCATTGGGTAAGCTAACGAATCATATGTCCTAGTCTTTCATCCTCGGGTGACTAGCGACCTTCTATCAAATCTCTAAGTACAAATCGTACTGCAATAGCTCCAACATCTGGGGCGATATCTCGTCGTTCGCAGCAATAACTGGCTCACTCGTCTGCACGCTGAACAATGCCCCAATCATCATGAATAAGCAATATATCCACGGTCATCATAATCTGGCTGGCCTCTATCAGTGGTCCAATCCTCCGGTGCTGATCTGCACGTTCGAGTAATATCATTCAGCGATCCATCCACCGCTCGTGGCACGAAAACACAATAAAAAGACACATCTCTGCAATCGTGTGTCGCCGGAATTACGCCTTGGTCAGTCCTCGTTCGTGGCGAGCTCGTGCTGACCGCAACTCTAGCCGTAGCTCTCCTTGCCCGTAATCGTGGTAGCAAAACCATAACTGGTACCGATGAGGCTAGATCAGGAATGAATATAATACTGAACAAAGAAATGTACATCCTAAGGCTTCTTACTGTAGGTCAGTGTTGCATGCTACCACAACTCTTGTGGCGCGGCGGAAGCGATGAACAAAAATTTTCTTTGCATACAACACGCACTAAACCGAAGATTTTGTCTAAACCACAACTAGTAAACCCCAACTAGAGATCTTATCTACTATGTTAGGGATTTTACCTTGATGATACGGTCCTTCGGGTCTTCTTTTTGATGCAACTCCTTGGCACTACGAGAGTTTGAAACGGATCGATGGAAGCCTTCCTTGTCCACGATGATCCACCCGCAATCCCGCGGAATGTCCGGTCTCCATCTCGTCGCCGGAAGGGCACCACATCGCCTACGTTTTTTACGGGCTCCCACCTCAATGCCGAGGCAACTCGGGCGCGAAGTTGGCTAGCCGACGCGCCCAAGATTTGATGTAGAATAATTGTATTGGATTAACTTGAAATCCTAAGCTTTTGGTTCACATCTCATGTGAGGGTTAAAGCTAGGAAGAATGATCACCATCATTTTTCTTTCTCTCTTCTTATGAACTTGTTATGATACACTTATCATAACTTTGTTAAGGAATTGAATGCCTTGATTTCACATCTCATGTGAAGGTATTTATAAGAAGAAATGGAGGAGAGAATAATTTCATTTATAATTAAAAAGTTCAAGCATGATGGAAAAAGAAAGAAAAGAATTTAGCACTAACTAAAGCATGTATTATGAAAGAAGTATCATGCTTTAATAGTACATCCACTTCAACAAACATGTTATCATGCTTATACCTTTTAATTTACACCTCACTTATTTATTTTCACAAAATAAATGATGTCATAATTATGTCATTATGAGGTGGCATCTTCTAGAAGGTATTTTGTAACAATTACAAAATTACCCCTCCTCCGTATACCGTATACCGTATACTGTATACCCGTATCCGAATTCCGAAAAATACGAATACCATTAATCCAATAATATAATACTGGTATCCGTCCAGTATTATTCTTTCGATTATTATTCCTGTAACAATTACCGAACATAATCGAATACCTGCCGCAACACTTTACGGCTGCCGTAACAACTTACGGTCTCTACATCTTTTCGCCCGAAAACTTGAGTAACTAAATGTGGGGGACTCTAAAAACTCGTCAACACCTTAGTTGTGGATTTAACCACTAGCACGTTAGAGGTATAAGCCAATACATAACGGGCTACCAGGTATTGACAAAAAGGTGGCCGACGAGCGAACTCATCACAACCCTTACGAGCCTGTAAGCAACACTTACCGTACAGTCCGGTCTCTTCGTCTGATACATCGCATATTCAGTCTAGGGGTGGTAAATGTCAGACCCCAGTAACTTTATAAGTCATGTTGATTTATGGCTCATAACCGGTCGAGGAACTACTGATAACACTTATCAGTAAACCTCGAGAACCCTGGCCAGGGATTTAGGTGTTATAGCCGATCAAACATAGCGCGATATCAACACCCCATACCGGGAGAGACGAAACCCCTCCTATCCCTCACTGTCTCCATATGATTCGGGACTGTACCCAAAATCCACCTGTTTGCACGACTCAGTAGAGCCGTGGTAGGGAGGAAATCAAAGCACAGTGGGAACCACACAAGACTCTATGACGATCTCGGGTCTACAGACTAACCTGTACAAGTGTCACCAGAGAACTGCTATCTGACAATAGGTATATATACAATCTAGGAGTTCTCGGCGAGTCCGTTCAGTGTACCCAGTCTCCACTGAGCACCCGTACACCATCCTTGATGTCAAACACCGATGGATATGGGATCATCCATCGCCCATCATATGGGTCAAGATGCGTATACGCTAGTCTACTCTGTTGTATCGATGCCCTGTCTCGACACACCCTCGACTAGGAACAGTTATAGGATGTACTCATAGACTACTATGGCCCCACTAGTATGATCTCATCATAGTCCCAGTAGTCGAGTACAAATCCTAAGGGCTTTATCAACATGTAACAAAAGAGACAATCGGAGTACATGTTTAGATAAAGTACAACCAGATAGCGTACTATCATGTCGAGCAAGAAAGTCCTCCCTATATATGTCCAAGCATCCACTACAATATACATCGTATGTACAGTAATGGCCTCTATGGCACACATATAACTAACAATCTCCCACTTGCACTAGGGCCATCTGTTGTGGTATCACATACCAATCAATCAGCTGTGGTTTAAGTATCTCATACTCAACCATCCCATAAAAGTCTCTACTGGGAAAAAGCCTTAGTGAGTGGATCCGCTCTGTTGTCCTCTGTATCTACTCTCCTTACCTCAATCTCCCTGGAGATCAACCATCTCTATGATCAGGTGATGCTGCCTAAGAATTATATCTGGATTTCTGATGGGACGGTAGTTCCTTGACTAAAGCCACAACCCCATTGTCACACAATGGTAGGAACGGAATTCATCTTATGAACTTTTATATATATCCAGATTTTATCTTTGGTAGCATCCTTAGTAATGACGTATCTTGCCTTTCTTGTATGTCACGGTATCTAGCTTGGAACTCTTCCAACATACCGTCCCTCTACTAAGAGTAAAGACAATCACTGCGACTGACATTCAGTCGTTTTTATCACCCTGGAACCTTTCCAGTGATTCTCCCCTGGATCGATTGATATTATCTCACTACAACTAGTGAAAATCCTAACATCCTATTTAGATCTATCTCATAGATCCAAAACCCGGGATTTTAGGAGGTATCACTTTGATCTTATATGGAGAATCCTTGTGATAAGCGGAAATTGACCGAGTGTATCATAGGAAACTCTTTCCTATCAAGAGTATGTCATCCACGTACTCTACGAGGATCACCAGCATACTCCATACCACGAGGTTCAACCATTTTGATGAAGTCAAACTCTTTGACTAACACATCAAAACAAAAGTTCCAACTCCGCTGTGATTCTCCCCAGGATCAATTGATACTATCTCACTACAACTAGTGAGTATCCTAATATCCATTTAGATCTATCTCATAGATCCAAAATCCTGGATTTAGGAGGTATCACCTTTGATCCTATATGGAGAATCATTTATAATAAGAGGAAATTGACTGAGCGTAGCATAGGAAACTCCTTTCCTATTAGGAGTATGTCATCCACGTACTCTACGAGGATCACCACCATACTCCTTACTACCTTTTATGTATATACAAGGTTCATCTATTTATTTTGATGAAGTCAAACTCTTTGACTACCACATCAAAATAGATGTTCCAACTCCGCGATGCCTGTTTTATCACATAAAACATCTTGCACACTTTTCCGCTGCTCCCACTGTCTACGAAGCCCTCTGGCTGTGTACTTATAGACGCTCTCTTCTAAAACTTCTTTTAGAAAAGCAGTCATGACACCCAACCACCAGATATCGCAGTCAAGGTATGTATCAGTGGCAAGTAGGATCTGGATGGACTTAAGCATAGCTTTGAAAGTCTCAACTTTTCCATGTACACCAAGTAATCTTCTCAAGATATACTTGCTCCTGATGGGGATTTAACCCTTCAGATAAAGCAACCAAAGTCCATACTTAGTTGGTGTATAAGGATTCCATCTCAGATCGCTAATCATCCAGCCATTCTTACAGAGTCCCACTCCTGATGGCTTTCTTGAAACCAGTTAGGTCATACCACTTTGGTCAGGCAACAACCCCATCCCATAGGGTCGCCGTGGCACCAAAAGGTCCCTCAGCAGCTATTATCTACGCATGCCCCCTTGCGAGGACTACAACCCGCCGGAACACCTTCCGGTCTCGGGAAGCGCTTGGGTAATATGAAATCCTCGCTCCCACTGTCTTAGAGAAACCGAAGTATCTCTTAGGTGGGTGAGGACCCTTACTAGATCGGCGGAGAGGCTGAGGTTCGTTAGTGTCTATTGAATCTTTTGGTTCTACCAAATCATCTGTTGTAGCTGGAACTCCTTCCAGTTCTACCTCATGACCACTAATTTCTTCACAAGAAATTCCCTTTCACAAAGGTGGCATGCTGAGAAACAAAACAACTTTTGTTCTTCGGTTAGGTCATCTGTTGTAGTTTGTATAGCTGGAACGCCTTCCAGTTCTACCTTATAACCACTAATTTCTTCACAAGAAATTCCCTTTCACAAAGGTGGTATGCTGAGAAACAAAACAACTTTTGTTCCTCTGTTAGGTAGAAGATATTCCCTTGCTAATGCTTGGGATATCCAACAAACTTCCACAGTTTTAACTTTGCCTCGAGCTTGTCCGGATTTAGGTTTTAGACATAGGCCGGACAACCCCAAATCTTAACATCTTTAAGAGATGGGCTCTTCCCATACCATATCACATATGGAGTAGTAGGCACCTGATTTGATTAGAACCCTATTCAATAGGTATGCAGCTTCACAAGTGCATAACTCCCAAAAGAAAAATAGTAAACTCAGTAGTACTCATCATGGAGCATACCATATCACATAGGGTGCAATTGCTCCGCCCCGATATACCATCGTGCTATGGTGTATACGGAGGAGTAATGCTGAGAGAGAATCTCATTCTCTTTTAGAATAGTCCAGTATTTCCATGCTCAAGTATTCTCCTCCTTGATCTCATCAAAGGACATAATACTTATACCCGTTTTTGGTTCTCTACTTCCAATTTATATTCTGTGAATATCTCAAAAGCTTTGGACCTATGTTTCAACAGGAACATATGTCTGAATCTTGAGAGATTATCAGAGAAAATAATGAAGTATAAAGAACCGGTCATGGCATATGTAGACAGGGGGCCTTTCATACATCATCATGTATCAATCCCAAGAGTTCACTAACTCTTTCTCTGTTTCCAATAAACAGAGCTATGGTCATCTTATCTATGTGACATGACTGGCAAGTTTCACAAGATGTAAATTTAAACTAATTTAAATATGCATCTAGATGTAACTTCAGCTAGTCGGGTCGCATTGATCTGACCCAGTCTACAATGCCTCAAGAAGGATCCGTTCATTTCTGAACTCTTCCTCTTGTGTGTGTTCTGTATACTGAGAACTGTAGTTTGATTTAGAACGTCTATGCTTTTAGATAACGTGCCTGAACCGATCAACACTTGATATAGGAAATGTTCAAAACATTATCCATCAATAAAAAATTTTATCATTTCTTTACTAGTAAAGAGATTGATATGATTTTGTATATCAGGTTCGGTATCTAATAGCATTTGTTCAGAATCAATGTATTCTTAATACAGAGTGATAACTGCCAACTTCTTGGCTTGCAACAATTGCACCATTTCCAACTCTTGAAACTTATCACCCGTTCTCAGTCATTTACCTTTCTGTAGCCCATGTAAAAAATTACATTTGTGGGATCCTGATCCGGTATCATTATACCCAGGACGTAAAAGAAACTGAGAAACAGTTCTTTGTAATGAACATACCCGAAGGAGATGCATCATATGCACTTTCTTCGTTTGGGCGGCATAGGAATTCTGGTATTTCCCTATTTCCTGCTCTGTCTTATAACAATTATAGGTTGGAGCGGGACTAACGTTCTCCAGCTCAATATAACAAGCTGGTTCAGTCAATATATCTGTATTTATTGTCTTGATTAAGGCATGATATGGTCACTTTCTGGAGAGAGAGAGAAGAAAACACTTTAGCGTATGCTCTTGCAAGATTTAGATTGGTTATTTATCTAATCCAGATGTCTCCCACTGTTTTTATCAAATCCTCCCTCAAACCCTAAAAGGTAAGATTAGCCGGGAATAATTACACCCTATAATTTCATCAAATTGTTTTGTGTAAAACTTTCCCAGGAGTAACTCTTACTCGCAGTGAGATCGGGATCCAACTATCATATAGAAGGTATGCAATCTTATTGCAAATTTCAACTCTTGAAATTCCCGATATGGTTTCTACCCCTAGTCCTTATGACCTTGACTATGATCAACATATCATAAGTACTAGTCAAGTTCTACCCGTCATTTCGTGATTAGCCAGACCCACCCACATGACCCTTGACTATGATCAACATAATCACATGAATGTCCTGACTAATCGCATCATATGCTTTGTAGGAATTCACCACTTAGCTACCGAACACTACGCCTCGGCTATGGTCGACATACGTAGCACGAATACTAAGTACTCTGCTTCCTAAAATGACGGAGGGCAACGGATGGTTTTTATGAAAACCTTTAACGTTTTGAACTTGATGTCGTTGTAGAATCAAGTGGGAAGGAGTGGTTTAAGCTCCAGTTTTAAAATTCGAATGGTTTTGTAGTATCTTTCTAACTTTGCTAAAGAGGTGACTCCCGGTGAAGGGATCTCGGCTCTTTCCTTATCGAATAAGGTGCAGGATATTTAACAATACCACGATGCAAAGCAAAGTTAGATCAACTATAAAATCAATTCGAGTTCTTTGTAACATTTTCAAGTTTCGCTAAAGGGGTCACTCCCGGTGAAGGGATCTCGGCCCTTTCCTCATCGAATGAGGTGCAGGATATTCAACAATACCACTATGCAAAACAAAAACCAGAGTTACCCTTTTTCAAAAAGTTTGATTCTACAACATCTTTAGGTTTCTTTTCTTTTAACATTAATCATATTAATGTGGTCCCATCATTTACGTTTCCTATCTTTTATGTTTCCTAAACATCACAGAAAAGAAACGCAAAATAGAACGTACGCTTATGCCATCCGCATTTGCCACTGGGCCCCGTCATGCACCGTTAGGTTACTTAACTAACGGCAGAGCGGGGGCTGGACTAGCGCGGGTGCAAAACATAAGCAACGTTTAATATATATATATCTCATATATAAATATAGCCATTTCAGATCACATATGAATGCATTGGATATACTAGGAATTCCGTATTTCATTTAAGCCCTTAATAAAAAACGGGTTCCACGGTCGTGATGAATAGCCAAAACCTCCCCTAGACCCCTACGGGTGAGGCAAACTACCCGCCAAATTCCCGAAGTGTATCAACCTCCCTCAACAATTGAGTAGGCCACTCGGCACTTGGAGAATGTCGGATTTCAGGTTCGCAACAGTCGTTTCATTTTAAGTGTTTGCTGCTGGAATTTCAGTTTCTGAACTGATTGTCCAGTTCGCAACACAGTTTTCACCCTGTTGTGTTCAAAATTAGGCGACGCTACAGTTGAACAAAATTTAGGTTTATCAGTTAGGTTTCCAACGCATCCTACGAATCAATAATATCCATTGGGTACTGGAAGTTATGCACTGAAAACCACAGGGGTATACGTTCTGTCCCTGTTAGGGACTGCAATACGTTCTGTTGATTTAAAATACAGTTTAAATAGTAAACGACATTAGAAACGAATGAAACCACTTTCATTGGTTAGCTAACAGATTTATCTTCACTATGATATATAGTTCCGCATAATATCATTTTCATACAGAAGATAGAAAGCATTGCAAAACGAGAATTGACAGCCAGGACTGCTCTGGACAGCAGTCCAGAACCGCACTCCGAACCAGTTTCTGTCATCTAATTGTGGTTTAGTTTGGCTCTGATACCACTGTAGGTCAGTGTTGCATGCTACCACAACTCTTGTGGCGCGGCGGAAGCGATGAACAAAAATTTTCTTTGCATACAACACGCACTAAACCGAAGATCTTGTCTAAACCACAACTAGTAAACCCCAACTAGAGATCTTATCTACTATGTTAGGGATTTTACCTTGATGATACGGTCCTTCGGGTCTTCTCTTTGATGCAACTCCTTGGCACTACAAGAGTTTGAAACGGATCGATGGAAGCCTTCCTTGTCCACGATGATCCACCCGCAATCCCGCGGAATGTCCGGTCTCCATCTCGTCGCCGGAAGGGCACCACATCGCCTACGTTTTTTACGGGCTCCCACCTCAATGCCGAGGCAACTCGGGCGCGAAGTTGGCTAGCCGACGCGCCCAAGATTTGATGTAGAATAATTGTATTGGATTAACTTAAAATCCTAAGCTTTTGATTCACATCTCATGTGAGGGTTAAAGCTAGAAAGAACGATCACCATCATTTTTCTTTCTCTCTTCTTATGAACTTATTATGATACACTTATCATAACTTTGTTAAGGAATTGAATGCCTTGATTTCACATCTCATGTGAAGGTATTTATAAGAAGAAATGGAGGAGAGAATAATTTCATTTATAATTAAAAAGTTCAAGCATGATGGAAAAAGAATGAAAAGAATTTAGCACTAACTAAAGCATGTATTATGAAAGAAGTATCATGCTTTAATAATACATCCACTTCAACAAACATGTTATCATGCTTATACCTTTTAATTTACACCTCACTTATTTATTTTCACAAAATAAATGATGTCATAATTATGTCATTATGAGGTGGCATCTTCTAGAAGGTATTTTGTAACAATTACAAAAATACCCCTCCTCCGTATACCGTATACCGTATACTGTATACCCGTATCCGAATTCCGAAAAATACAAATACCATTAATCCAATAATATAATACTGGTATCCGTCCAGTATTATTCTTTCGATTATTATTCCTGTAACAATTACCGAACATAATCGAAAACCTGCCGCAACACTTTACGGCTGCCGTAACAACTTACGGTCTCTACATCTTTTCGCCCGAAAACTTGAGTAACTAAATGTGGGGGACTCTAAAGACTCGTGAACACCTTAGTTGTGGATTTAACCACTAGCACGTTAGAGGTATAAGCCAATACATAACGGGCTATCAGGTATTGACAAAAAGGTGGCCGACGAGCGAACTCATCACAACCCTTACGAGCCTGTAAGCAACACTTACCGTACAGTCCGGTCTCTTCGTCTGATACGTCGCATATTCAGTCTAGGGGTGGTAAATGTCAGACCCCAATAAATTTATAAGTCATGTTGATTTATGGCTCATAACCGGTCGAGGAACTACTGATAACACTTATCAGTAAACCTCGAGAACCCTGGCCAGGGATTTAGGTGTTATAGCCGATCAAACATAGCGCGACATCAACTCCCCATACCGGGAGAGACGAAACCCCTCCTATCGCTCACTGTCTCCATATGATTCGGGACTGTACCCAAAATCCACCTGTTTGCACGACTCAGTAGAGCCGTGGTAGGGAGGAAATCAAAGCACAGTGGGAACCACACAAGACTCTATGACGATCTCGGGTCTACAGACTAACCTGTACAAGTGTCACCAGAGAACTGCTATCTGACAATAGGTATATATACCATCTAGGAGTTCTCGGCGAGTCCGTTCAGTGTACCCAGTCTCCACTGAGCACCCGTACACCATCCTTGATGTCAAACACCGATGGATATGGGATCATCCATCGCCCATCATATGGGTCAAGATGCGTATACGCTAGTCTACTCTGGTGTATCGATGCCCTGTCTCGACACACCCTCGACTAGGAACAGTTATAGGATGTACTCATAGACTACTATGGCCCCACTAGTATGATCTCATCATAGTCCCAGTAGTCGAGTACAAATCCTAAGGGCTTTATCAACATGTAACAAAAGAGACAATCGGAGTACATGTTTAGATAAAGTACAACCAGATAGCGTACTATCATGTCGAGCAAGAAAGTCCTCCCTATATATGTCCAAGCATCCACTACAATATACATCGTATGTACAGTAATGGCCTCTAGGGCACACATATAACTAACACTTAAATGGAGTAGCGTATCGTAAATATTCCGCGGAACATACGTACGGTACGTCACTCTACTCAAGCTACCTATTCCATCAACCAAGGGTCATCCTACGCTCCGAAGGTAAAACCTAACGCTCTGATACCAACTTTGTCACGACCCGAAAAGTACGGAACATGACCGGCACTTAAATTACGAACGTCTCGAGGCGTACGTAATCTAAGTAAGCCAAAACCCAGAAATCAAAACCAAAGAAGCAATAGAGTGAAGGAAAAACCAACTTAAAGCAAGTAGTTTTAATAGCATAAGCCGAATTATGCGTTTTAAAAACATCAAACATTTTCTGAAAATTTCGGCAGAGTCTCCTTTGTAAAAACTGGCCCCAAACGGGATACAACATGGATAGTATACGAAATACAAAAAAGGCATCCCCAAGAGTGAGCTAGCTCTTCGTCAATCGATGGTCACAACCACGCAAGCAATATAATATACAAAGCCAAAGGGTGAGGATCAAAGCTGAAAAGGAAACTCAAAACAGCCAGAAATCTATAGAAATACAATGCGCGACTCTAAGGTCGAAAGAATAAACATCACTGGTCTCTATTTCTGAAATAAATACATGTTTGGTTGATGGGACTTCTAGATACAACTAAATAAGAATATACAAAATATACAGATGGTCACGATGCAAGTGAACCCACCTACTAGCAAATCACCCGGAAATGGAAGTAGTGCCGACAAAGCCGTAATGAAACCTGTACGACATAACCTGCAAGAAACTGTGGTACAACGGGGGTGAGTTGCCAACTCGTGAGTAGAAAAACATCTACGAACAGAAATCGCATGAACATAATCCTAGGTCATACGATCATAATATATCCTCAAATATATAACCTGCAGCCTATAACAATGGCTAGGGTATACATCTAAACAACTGTAATATCAAGTGCTCGTGTCAGTGCCTCAGGTAGCAATATATCATAAGGATGAGGTATGAATGCATGAATACATGAGAACGAAGAAACTGCTTTCATATCTTAGTGAGATTTCTTTTGTATATTTAAAACGAGGTATCATAATGAAATCAGCATAAACAGTGTCTAGCATGGACACAAAACATAAATCTCAATCTCAATATCTCAGGCTCGGTACCTCAATATCTCAAAATATCAATGTCTCAATCTCACTGTCTAGGACGCCGTCAGTCCAGACCGGCCCCTAACATCCATCACAAGACCACGACGGTATCCTCCAGATATCCGACGCGTCGGGTAAAATCACCGGTAAGTAGTGCTCCCCTGTCAGGCTCAACGCCATCCTCTGCGACCTTCTCACCCCGGGGTACCGCACCGGGTCCACCATGTACCCGAAACGGTTCATCCAACTCCTCGAATCGGGTCTCGAAATCCATCAGCAAACTCGTGGTGGACGACTCATACATCATGGGAAAACCGCACTTTTCTTTTAAAAAGAGAGAGAAAAGAAGTTTATAAATGTTTTTGCGGTTTTCCCCCAAATCCAAGAAATCTTATGAAAATCCGAATCCAAACCATCCATAGCACGTAAAACAATGAATATAGGCATAAAAATCTATGAATACGGCATAATAGTGAATAACAAATATGCATGAAGTAGCAAGTAATAACTGCAATGTCTAAACTGGCATATAAGGCGAGTACACTAATATCATGTCGAAACTGTTAGCTAACAAGTTATGTCAATGTAATAGTATTTTCTAAAGTGTACGTGACATGGCAATTACCGATGAAGATGTGTGTGAGCCGACAAGTAAGTGTGCGTAGAACATACACATCATCGGTAATGGTGTTGGTGTCCTAACAGCATGATATCAACAATGGAATATGAATCACAACATATGTATGCGATGCGGAGCGAACAACAATAATGTGCGGGAGCTGAATACTAAATACAATTATAACTAATCTGGACTTAATATAATATGAGTCATGCAGTGGTGCCATTTGAAATAACACGAATCGTGGGGTTTTGAAAATAAGGGCTACGGTGTTTTTAAGAAAAGATACGTCCTTTGAAATATCCGTAGAATCCCTTAATATGTCTTTTAAAATACCCGCGATCCGTTAGTTTTTGGAAATAGGTAGGACTCTAATCTCGTCTAACAACTACACTAAACTATACGGCTGAACTAACAAGCTGAATGAATGGTAAGGAAACCGCCTAACATTTAAGTCGATACATATATATATATATAGTCGGTGATCCCGCCTCAACAATATCACATCCGATACCATATCTAAAATCTGACATCCCATGTTAAGAGTGCGGATCTATTATCAATATATAGCTCATACTTAAATCCGTCGTACGGCATCCCAAATCTGGGTACAGGTCAAAGTCACATCAATCGCACTATTCATTTGGTATCGTCTTATTAAATATCATGATCCGGGATAATGACCTACGTCTAGTACAATACTGATACCATCTATGTATGCATGCAGGTGTATGAAACACTACGCCAAAGGACACGCTAAAACATCATGTTGTATCTCAAATACGAACCCTGTCATATCACCGATCTCACGGCCTCAAATCAAATCTCATCGACTCATCTCAAATCCCAAGTACTATCCTCAAATTCAGTATATGAACACATAGTCCGATACCCATGTTTAAATATACATATCCACATATACGTACTGGTAAAAGAAAGAATGTATGCAAGTATGTGTGTGCGTGTGTGTGGGTGCAACCTCTATTCTTGGGTCTCGCAACTAACACTTAAATCAATCCAAGAATATCTAGAATCCATCCTTATCATCAATAAACTCAATTCAACCTATAATAAATATATGTGTGTATACGTATTCTTATACATCACCACAAATTATAGGGGTGCTATACGCCATCCACCCGACTTCCCCCCGTAGATATAATCTACTCACCTGATGTTCGCTCGCCGGTGCCGACGTTGCCACGCACTTGCTTGTCTTCTCGAAGTCCACATGGGGTACCTACATGTCACAACGTATCGTATCGCATAAAAATCCATTTCGAAATCGAAACGGCATACGAAAACCAAATCGGCACGCGTATCACGCACAGATCAAAACCTATCGCCTACGCATACAAAAATAGCCAACCCAACCCTCGATGTCGATGTACAAACGTCAAACCATCGAGAAAAACCCAAACACACCCATTTGGACATTCACAACACTAATTATAATGTGAAATAGGTTAAAATTCACAAGAACCCCAAACTCACTTTAAAAGCTATTTTTCCGAAAACCTAGCAAGCAAAATTAACCGTTTCAGTACAAAACTTGATGTTTTAGCAAAACTAGTGGTCACACTATTCACTAATTATCTTAATTAGGCCACATAAATATTTACTAGATTTTATCACACTAATATGTATTAAACCAACATTTTTAGTTTGCACATTAAACCAATTTTTACCATTTCGAAACAACAATACCCCAAATCCACAACTAGACTAGGTTTTGCATGCTCTAAAGTGTTAAACTACACATTATATTGCTAATGATGTGATAAAAACCCTACCCATATTTTTAATCTCGCATTTTGAATTAAATCTAAAAACCTAGTTTTCAATTTAAGCAATTTGGACAATTTAAATATAGCAATTTAGCAAAAGAGCAACTAGATTAGGTTTTCAAATTCATAAGACGTTCAACTACCCAATTAAACCATGAACAAATTATGAAAACCCTAACTAAAATCAAAATCCTCAATAGAATTTCCAAGCTCTCAAATAAACCTACAATTAAACACCTAATAACTTTAATTAAGCAACTAATCTACAATCAAACCATGGGACAAAGAGTTATACCTAAAAGATCATGAGATCCCACATGCAACTTGTCTCCAAAATGCAAACTTTTCACTAAGAATCATACTATAGTATCCAAGAAATAATGGGTAAGGCTTGGATTTTGAATTAGCTTTGATTTTATAAGGATTTTGAGGCAAAAAGATGAATTTTTTTGATGAGAATGAGAGGAGAAAAATGGGGGCAGCATGAGGGAGTGGTTTCGGCCAGAATTCTTGAGGGAGGAGGAGAGAGAGTGAGGTGGGGGTGTTGGTAAGGTCAAAGGAGCCATACCTCAAGTCAACATACTCATTTCTTTATTGGTTTCATATCTTTTCCTTTTCTTTTCATTGATTTTCTTTAATTGGAGGGGAGAGTGGGGAGGGGCTGTTGTCAAGGGGCTCGGCCAAGAAAGTGGGGTTAGGTGTGTCTGTGTTTGTGGAAAATTTTCCAAGAAATGAAAGGCCAATTAAAGTCACAAGTCCATCTCACATCTATTTAACTTAATTTCGCAAAATAAGCCTTTTTTCTATCATATTTTCTAAAACCGTTTGACAACAATTTTTTTTTAAAACCACAGGATACACTCTAGTTTAAATGTGCCATGATTCACAAAATTTGTTTCAACCCATTCCAATTTGTAATTTTCTCTAGTTAAATGTATTGGTGACGGTTTAAAATAATATTAAAATAATTAATTTCGGAAATTTTTCAGAAAATTAGAAATTTTACCTGTGGCTCAATAAACACCAAATACTAGCAATTATATAGCTAGAATATGAATATTTAATTTTATATTAAAGATATTTATATTTAGACTTTTTACGGAAAACCCCCCTTTTTTAACCGATTTTCCGAAATTTCACCGAAACGATTTCCAAAACGTTATATATACGCACAACTTACTATCGACACTATCATCCAATTACACTAAAATTTATCCACGAACTCCTAAAGTCTATCTAGATAATCATCTTGTCTCACAATAAACAAATCTATATATAGGTATACGTATTCGTATACTACACTACGAAACTGCGGGGGTGCTATACGCTATCCACCCGACTTCCCCCGTAGATATATATCTACTCACCTTGATCTTCACTTGCCGAAGTCGATGTCGCCATCCTCTTCTTCATCATCCGAAATCCTCGTGGGGGTACCTACATATATGCACATATAGCATCGTAAACGAAAATCACGCACGAAAACCAACATATCCCAAGAATCACACATATATCAAAACCTATAGTTTACATGCAAGAATAATCAAACAACTCCCGATACCGACGTACAAACGTCAAGTGACCAGGATAAAACACAAATACCAAAACCCATTTCAGTAAAATCCGCAAAAAGAATTCATAAACTTCGTAAAACACTTCTAGATTTTACCCTAGGTGCAATAAGCCAATTTTGCACATGTGGAGGGGCTATTTACTGGACAAAGGAGCTATGATACAGGAACGAGGAGCAAAACCAACACCCTGGCCGCAAATTGCGGCCACGAAGGATTAATTTGCGGCCAAAGTAAGGGGGTTAGGGCTCGGGTCTTGGGGTTAGCTTCCTGAGTGCCTGCTTGTCTCACTGTGAGTGCAAAATAATTTTCCAAGTCCCCGAGTCATAGCAGATATCTAAGTATCATCACAATTTCCCAAAATCTGCCGATGTCGGGGTTTCTAAGTTTAGGGTTTTGGGTTTAAGTCTCAGGTTTTGGTCTTTAATCAAACAATAAAGGGGTGTATAGTCTCTACTAATCCTCAATTGCATCATCACAACACATAAAATCTCGTAAACCCTAACATGGAATTCTCAAACATCACCAAACTACACTTAAACACTTCTAATCATGTATAAGTGCTAAAAGGAAAGGATTACTACACTAATGGTGAAGAGATTACCTCATTTGGCAACTCAAGAATTTTCTAGAGTTTCCCCACGTGCTCAAAATCCGATTTTTCTTGGTCTAAAGTTCTTGTAGGGAGCCTGTGCATGTTTTTAATGAAGTGGAGATGGAGTTTTGAGATGTTTTTGGTGGTGCTTGTGAAGGTGAAGAGGAGGGGGAATGAGAGGGCATCCATAGAGGTGAAGAGGAAAAGAAAATGATGAAGATGATGGAAGAAACAATGACCAAGGTCCAAGGTTGACCCCTCACCTCTCTCTCACTCTTCTCTCTCTTGCCCATAACTCTTTCTTTAATCTTTTCTTTTCTTTTATTTTCTTTTCCTCGCATTTTAAAACCCAACCCAGGCATGAAGAAATAAAGAAAAGCTATGGAGGAAAATGTAACAATTGTGAAAAATGACTTGGTGCATGTCACATGCACAAAACTAGCTTAAAGCACGATTAGCGATATTTAATCGCGATTAGCATTAAAATTGTATATAATTAATTATAAAAATTCATTATTTGCCTAAATCACATAAAACACCTTCATTTTTGTAATTCCTATAATTTTCCAAATATTTCCCAATTTATCGGTATTTAATTATACCGCATTATTAAAATATTCATAATATTTATTATTTAATTATAAAAAAATTCCCAAAAATAATATTTTATTTTTCTGAAATGTTACAGTCTTCCCCCTTTAAAGAAATTCGGTCCCCGAATTTAAATTTAACCCCTCCAATACTAAAACATTTCAGTAAAATGTTCAAGTCGTCGGGGCTCCAAAATCATAACTACATAAAACATATCGTGGCGCAATGCATACGGATGAAAAAGAGTTTATAACTCAAAAATCAAAACTCCGTCAAGCATCCTGCAATCATCGGAGTTGTGGTGAAGACACCAATGTCTAAATCCAATACGAAAACCAACATTATATACATCGAAACAATACATGTAAACATCGTGGTAAATTCGTCAAAACATCTGAAAGAAATGCATGCCAAACCTTTTTCAAATTGCTGCGCGATGCGCGTATCACAGCATAAGTGGCGGACGTTTATTGGAGAAGAAAATTTCTATATTCATTTATATATATATATATATATATATATATATATATTTGTTTAACATACGTCCCGCCGTTTGAAAAAATAATTTAGAAGGGTTTCCTTTGTTAAAAGCCTTGTGTCATCTCGTGCACGTAGGTAAATACTGAGACTATAGCTCTCTTTTTGGAAATCACTTCGATAACTATCAATGGATGCAAAAATATATTCAGGTACTGTCCTCGGACTCGTCCTGCTAAGTCACTATACTAAATAGTAAATATCATAAAAACATACTGCTCAAAAGAAATCAATCCCAAATGTATATAAGAATGCCACGTGCGTCTGGTGCGCACGGAAATCGAATCAATGAATATGCCATACATGTGCACAGAAACAAAATCTAAGTGCAACGGGTGTGCACGAAACACCTGTCAAAGGCAACGTGTGTGCCTGACAGCAATATCATGTGCATCTGATATGTACGAAGAATCTCGATTTAGTGCATCTAGTGTGCACCAAAATCGCCTCAAGCGCGTCAAGTCTGCGCAAAATCCAACTCAAGTGCACAAGGTGCACGAAACCAAATATCGAATATCACAATAGAAATCGACGGTATACAACATATCTCAATCCAAATCCAAATCAGTTATACCTTAGTATATAATCTCGCAACCATGTGCATCAGCATGCACAAAATCGAATCAATATACTAAAAGTGCATGAAAACTATGCTGAAAGCATAATTCAAATCACATACATACCATAGGCATGAAATCAAAATCAACATCTCGAATGACATCAAATCGAAGTCAAGTGCAACTGTGGTGCACCAAATCTCAATCATGAGAATAAATCGCCCAAAATAACGAAATCAAAGATGGAGGAAATAGTCCCGCTCTGGCACATCCTCTAAAGATCTCTGGCCAACTGTCATGGTCACTCATAACATATCTCGTCGACGATGCCGAACTCTGGCCTACTGGGTGTGCGTAATATAACAGATCGTGGGTCCAAGTTTTCTCATTTTGTATTCCAGAAAGTTTCTGTCAAAGTCTTCCCCAAATCTCGTTTCTGCCGAACTGACCGGAAGTTATCACCCTTTACTAAATCTATATTCTTGTTCCGGAACGGCTGCATACTCATCGCGACTCCTTCTGGAAGATATATCCATGTACAATGCCTCTGCTTGCGTATCACATCTCTGATGGCAGCGGAGTGGAACGTCATCTCATCAAGATCTCGTACGAACCTCTTACTCCACTTTTATCTAATGTCGACTGATTCGGACTTGTCTCTTTGTGGCTGCATGAACTGCGCTCCAACGGCTATACTCGTATCTGGAGTCTCCCAAGTAATGTATCTCTGTAGGGTTCCTAGGCACACACATGAGGTTCCACAATGCATCAACCATGCCAAAATCAAATTTTTGTGTGCCTAACAACTCTATGCAAGATCGTTAACTAGAGGTAAGGCGAAACTACAAGCAAGCAAACTACTTTGCTACTAAGTGAATGGGAATAAAACCTTTGTAGATACGGTCCTTCACTTCTAAAGCTCCGTGTTGACATCCCTTCCCTGCGATCATCGGGATTCCGAACCCTAGCGTTGGTTTCATTGGAGAAAAAAGCGGGCTAGGTCGTTGACTTCGAGGCCGAAGATGATCTACGTTGGGGAGACTCAAACTCAACCTATTCCTTCACTTGGTCAAGAAATTTGTGAAGAGAACACCCTATACAACATGGCAAGTGGTAGAGGATGAAGAAATAGGAAGTGGGTTCACTTTGGATTTGGATTTCTCACTCTTTTTCTTCACTTGAAAATTTTCAAGAAAGCTTTCTTCACTTCAAGAAGAAGATGAAGAAGAAAAGAATATGAATAATAATAATAACAAAATGAATAATCAAGTGAAGTCTATCATGTTGCAACCATGGGTGAGTAAACCATTGTAGAGACTAAACTAGAGTTTAGGTGGATGGTTAGGTCAAAGAACAAAACAAAATTGTTAGACTTTTTCAAAGATGCTAAAAAGCTTCATGAAGCTTCAAGCATAAAACAAAGAAAGCCACCATTTTATTTTTGCCAAAATAAATAAAACCCTAACCATTAACCTAAAAATGGTGTAAGTCATACACACACCCAAGTTTGCATGTATCATCAAACATGATACAAACTAGTGCACAAAAATATATCACATATACAACTTGTGCACAAAAAGTGAGAAAGACAATCTTAAATGAACCAATACTAGTTAATGTAAAGTAATATATCAAATATATAATTATACATTAAATCATTAAATCAACACTTGATTTAATGATCCGGTCATATTGCATATAACCGACTAATATCTAGTGTATCAATGTATCGAATCAACACTTGATTCTGTAACCCGGCTATATCTCATATAACCGTCCGATGATACAAATCGCGAGAATAGAATATAGTATCACATACTGGTATTATTCTCGGTCCCGCACATATCTCGTATGCGCTCCTATTTCGTTTCTCTTGAGCCAGGAAACCCCTGTGTAGGACTCTAAAGACTCGTCAATATGCCGGCAGTAGGTTATGATCATATCAAACACCCACAAGCCGCACGCGGTCTGCTAAACGTAACAGCCATCCGGGTATTGAGCGATCAGAAGATCAACGAGCAAGCCTGCTCACACTCCTGTGAATCCAACAAGTAACACTTACCGCACAGTCCGGTCTGTTCGTCTGATATGTCGCATATCTCGCCTAGGGATGGTAAACGTCAGACCCCAGTAGCTTGATAAGTCATGCCGATGTAAGGTCCATAACAAGCATGAAACTACTGATAACACTTACCAGTAAATCAGTGCAACCCTGGCCAGGGATTTCCAGTTATGGCCAGTCGAGCATAGCGCTGTTGGAGATAGTGGCCTCAGAGTCAATTATTGGATCACAGGCACGTGATTGCAATGATTGAGGGGAGGACCTGTCCCAGTAGGACAGTCTTACTCGAGATGATAGTATGCTATCTGGTTTATCTTTATCATCGTGTACTGCTTTAGGTGACCTTACGAGTCGCTATTACACGTTGATAGAGCCCCTAGGATTCTTGCTTGACTGCCAGCAGTATGAGGGCGATCATATAAGTGAGAGCTGGAGTCTATAAGCACATCCTTAAAAGGTCCCTAGTCGTGGGAGTTTCGAGACAGGGCATCGATTCTCCAGAGTAGACTAGTGTATACAGTCGAGACCCCGACGAGGGGCGGTGGCCGGTCTCACAAGCCACTGGTGTCTGTTGGTTCACCTAAGATGTATACAGGTACTCATTGGGTTATGAGTACACCGGACAGGACTCGCCGGGAACCTGCTAGTTGGGATTATACCAGACGTCAGATGGCAGTTCCCTGGTGACATGTGTACATGTTAGTTCATCGACCTGAGATCGTCATTTGTCTCGTGTGAGTTCCCACTGTGCTTAGATTACTACCCTACCACGGCTCAAAGGAGTCGTACAAACAGGTTTTAGTTGGGTACAGTCCCAAGCCACATGGAGGCAGTGAGCGGATCTGCTGGGGTTCGTCTCTCCCGGTATTGGGGGTGAGGTCGCGCTGTGTCGAGGAGAGCCAGAACATGAAAAGTCCTTGGCCAAGGAAGGAGATTTACTGGTAGGTATTCCAGTAGTATCTCAGGGTGTTCTGGGCTGCACTCCGACACGACTTGTACCGCTTTTGGGGGTCTGACTTTTACCAACCCCCTAGGCCCGCCATGCGATGCTCATAGACGAACGGACCGGACTGTACGGATATTGTCACTGACAGGCTCAGTAGGGTGTCAGGATGAGTTCGCTCATTGACGTCCCTTTTGGTCAATACCTGGTAGCCCGTCACGTATTGGCTTATACCTCTGACGTGCTAGTGGTTAAATCCACAGCCATAGTATTGACGAGTCTTTAGAGTCCACCACACTCAGTTACTCAAGTTTCGGGCGAAACGCTGTAGAGGCCGTATGGAGATATGGCAGGGTTCGATCAGATACGTGCGGTATTGCACGAATCGTGATCGGACGGTTTTTACTAGCCGGCTTTGGCTTAAGTCAGATCCTAGTATTGGATAGTGTAGTTTTGTCTCTTTGCATTTGTGTTCAGTGGGAATACAAATGCGGGCATGTATTTGCAGTAGCGGGGTTTTCCTGTAATTTATTACGGGATCGGTTTTCTGGGGTTGCCAGTTTGCATTCCGTTCCGGCCGGTTTTCACTTTTTCCTTCACGGCCGGACTTTCCGTTGGAGGGGGCAATTTGCAATTGTGCAAATTACTTTTAGTGGGGGGTTTTCTTGCATAAGTGTGGCTTCATAATCATGAGATGCCTTTCTAGTCATTCCTTGCATTTATTAGAAAAGGGAAATGAAAAGATTGTGAGGGATAGTTTGGTGTGACTTTTTCTTTGCTTAATCTTTATCAATTCCTTTTTCCCATTTGATATTTTTTTCTCCACCATTCTAGAGTGGGGCCGGCCACTTGTGCTGTGAGGAGGGGAGAGTTTTTTTTGTGTGGAAAATTTTTCCATGCAATTTTTGGTGGCCCCCACTTGGATGATTTGTTGAATTAATTTCCTTGGGTTACATGTGTGCTTATGTTTTTGGCTCAGGGGCTGATTGTTTTTCCCCCAGAGAATTGATTTTCCTTTTTAAGCCAATATCACCACTTGCAACATTTGACAGAGAACATTTTTGTTCTTCGCCGAGCTCACTATAGAGCAAGCTTAATTTCCAGCAAGCTTTCATCCATGAAAATTCTTGTGCACAAATTCCTCCATATATGGCAACCTCATAAAGCCCTAAGAGACATGGCTACTACACTATTCTACAGCTTCCCTTGGACGCGTCGGCTAGCCAACTTCGCGCCCGAGTTGCCTCGGTCAAGAGGTGGGAGCCCGTAAAAGATTCCGGCTACGTGGTGCCCTTTTCCGACGAGACGATGATGGACGGAGATTCCGCGGGAGATCGGAGTGGAGACGAAGACCGAAGGACACGGATCGCTTGGTATAACTTCTCTACTCTTTTCTAGTTTGCTAGTTAGCTAGGTTAATGGCCCGATCCGGGTGAAAAGTGCGCGGTGGTGCCGGTTGCAAGTTTTGCAAAGTTTTTGTTTCCGCGTTTCCGGCGTCGGATCGACGGCCGGAGCGCCCCCACGGGCTTACATTGGTATCAAAGCCACGCCATTAACCTACCTAGCTTGCTCTAGTGTGTTTACAACCTCGATCGAACAAAAATCCCGAAAACCCGATTTTGTATGCATGTGTTCTCTGTCGATTTTTTTCAAGCTCAAAAAAATTTTCAGGTTGTTTCAGAAACATGTACAGAGAATTCTAAGAACACGGAAAAAATTTGGTGAGCTGATTCGTTTATACGGCCGCGGAATCGCGGCAGTAACCCTACTTTGGCCGCGGTTCCGCCGCCGTATTATTGCCTCGTTCCACCAATTTTTTTCAGTGGGTCCTAGTCTGGAAAATAGGGGTTTTGGGACATTATTTTTGGGCCCAGATTTTCTGTAAGTGCTACAGTATTGTATGGGGCCCACTTGATAATATTTGTTCGATCGGATATTCTAAACTTGCCAGTTCACAGTATTTACATTATATCTGCGACCGTGAATGTCACTTGATCGGTAAATCCTGTCCGACTGCTATAGCCCGGTTAGACGAACTTGCGAACGTGACATTCACGTTGATGTTCTGTGTTTTGCTGTGATGTTGCGGATCGGTCGTGGGGGATAGCCTGGTTGCAATGTTAGTACAGTTTTGTTTTATATGTACATTTGATATTGCGGGGCGAGCGTCCGACATGTGGACAGCCGTCACTGCCTGTTTGTATTATTATTTTGGGGCACGGCCAGGTTGCGGTCGATGTACCCGTTGTATGTATATTTTACTTTCTGTGCTAGGATTACCCCGCAGAGGGGTGCACGGATAGCCGGGTTCTAGAAGGCAACAAGCCCGCATCTCATGGCATTGAGACGGAGGGGGCTTTACTCTAGAATTGGCGGGCTATTCGCCGCACTCGTAGGGAGTATAGGTTGACCCAGGAGGGGTGCCCAAGTTACCGGATTCCGTGAAGTGCTGGGTGGTCCATTCACGTCGCTGAAGGGGGCTGCCTCGCTTCAGGTTTTGGCGGGTAGCTTGCCGCGCCCGTAGGGGTCTAGGATTTCATTGCACAGGCTATCCACATGACCAGGGGAACGTCGGGTTTCAGTAGCGGCTCTGTGAAACCCGGGGATCCCAGATATCTGTATTGATCTGTGTTGCTATACATTTCTGTGTTGTTGCTTTTTATCACGCCTTGAGCGAAAATTATATATATTATATATATACCAGTAGATGTTGTATATGTTTTGCATCCGCGCTAGTCCAGTCCCCGCTCTGTCGTTAGTTAGCTAACCTAACGGGTGATGACGGGACCCAATGGCGAATGCGGATGGCATATACGTACATCAATATATTTTCGTTCTTTTGTGGTGTGATCAATTGATGGGACTGCGTTGATTCGGATCAATGCAAGTTAAACAAACCTATTCTGATGTTGTTGGAACACTTTTTCCAAAAGCTGTTATTGCAAGGGCGTTCTCTTTTGTTTTGCACAGTGGTATTCGGTTATGAATATCCAGCTCCTCAGTCGACGAGGCAAGGGCCGAGATCCCTTCACCGGGAGTGACCCCTTGGACAAAAGTTTGCGTCAGGGCAGTAACTTCACTATAGCCGTTTACTTTTGCTTTGCATCGTGGTATTCAGTTGGAATATCCTGCACCTCATTCTACGGGGAAAGAGCAGAGATCCCTTCACCGGGAGTGACCTCTTTAGCAAAGGTTTTCGTCACTATATTTTTAAAAGCTATCCGTTCCTTCGACGATATCAAGTTCATTACGTTAAAGGTTTTCGCCAGAAACCATTTGTAGCCCTCCGTCATTTCAGTTAAATATTCGGTAGTATTCAAGCTATGTATTTTGACCTCACGCCAAGGCATAGTGTTTGGTAGGCCGGGTATTTATCTGTTGCATAGATAGATGCGTTGGTTTGGGACAGTCGTACTACTATTTTGGCCTACGTCAAGGGTATGTACGGGTGGGTTCAAATTAACCTGGACAATGACGGGTAGAACTTGACATGTGACTTATGATATTTTGACCTCACGCCAATGTCATAAGAGCATGGGGCAGAAATCCACATCGGGAGTTTCAAAAGAACTGAAACTTGCCAGATATGCGCATACCTTCTGGAGTATGATAGCGTGAGCGGATTCCGTCACGTTATCATGCGATGAGAGTTGGATCCCGATTCCCACTGAAGAGTTGGTTTACTCCTCGGGTTATCCCGGCTAATTCTTCTTTCAGGTTTGGGGAAGAATTTGACGTTACAGTGGGAGGTTTCCAGATTAGATAAAGTGATAACCATTCTGATCTTGGTTAGAGTGCACGCTGAGTGTTTCTTTTCTCTCTCTCTTTGGCAGCGATCATTGACCCGACCCTAGACTATGACCCAGTGACCAAGTTGACCGAACCTTCTAAACACTGGCTTTTGGATTTTCAGAGTTGCAAACCTCTTTGCCACTCCTACTTTTACCCTTTTCTCCGGGACACCCCGTATTACTACGAACGTCCACTTCCATTGGACAAAACCATCGTATGGTTATATACGAACTCGAAGGACTTCGAGGATGGTTTCTGGTTCTGGAGAAAACGGATAGGACTATTCAGTTATCTTTTCTTTTCACCTTCTCTCAGGTTGCGAGTACTCCGTGGTTTTGGAGTAGTAAACCTATTACGCAAATTGGATAGTCTTCTTCCAAACCATAGGCTGGTGCTGACCGGTAGGGAATGAAGAAACCAGTTAGCCTAAACGGTGTACAGAAGGTATCAAGTTAAGACAAAGCAAGGGATTAGGAAGAGGGCAAAGTAAAGTGCGACTGCTATTCATGACCAAACCAAGTATTTTTTCGCCAATCCTAAATCACCTTTGTATTTCTCCAGGACACTCCGTATCACTACGAAGATCCCAGTTTTATTGGATAATCCATCGTATGGTTATATACGAACTCGAAAGGAACTTGTTCCAGTTCGGGGATGGATCCTGGTTCTGGAGAAATAGGAATAAAGTACATTCAGGTGTCTTTTATCTTCACCTTCTCTCGCGTTGCGAGTGCTCCTAGGATTAGGACAGTACACCCTTTATGCTTATTGGATAGTCTTCTTCCAAACCATAGGCTGGTGCCGAACGGTAGGGAAGGAAGAAAACCATTTGGCTTAAAGGGGTATACAGAAGGTAATGACTAAAGACATATAAAGGGATTTGGAGAAGTGGCAAAGAATTATACGGTTATAGTTATGAATCTGGATAATGGAAGAGGCATTACTAGGAATACCAGGATACCCCATCGAAACATTTCAATGTTTCAGTTTCACTGTGTACTGTTAAAAGAAAATTGATTTCCCAATTAGACACTTGCTCCAGGGTATGTATTTTCCAGGTATGATTCTCACATCTGTATGGTTTTATAGATGATGAGTGGGAGTAAGTTATTGGGAATTAGGTGATCATCCTCATTATATCGGGATTCGTTGTAATTGGTGATATTTGAGGAAATCACCTGGGATGTTTGCCGGTCGGCAAATATATGGTTTTGAATATCCGCTGTTATGCACCAATTTCAAATTGATATATCTGTACGTCTATTATTATAGAGTGAGATATACCTTTTTGAAATTATGTCTATGACATTTACCTATATCAGTGGATGGTTAGGTAAGGAGCATTGAACAGCGGTGTAATTCTTCTTAACCATAAGTACAGTTTTCAACCTAAGACACACAGTGATTGAGTCATTCGACTCAGGGGACTTATACAGAGTATTGTATATTGTCCAGTGTCCATGAGGACAGAGGGGTTGGTCCTCGTACTGTATTCTGTTTACTTATGACTTTTCTAGTTCTTAGACAAGTGTTTCGTAAAAACACAGGGTCGAAGCTTTGAGAAGTTATAGGTATAAGAATAAAGTAGAGAACCAGGTGTTGCAAGTATCGGGATTCTTCAAGGTGATCAAAGATATAGATACTTGTGTATGGTATTCAGTTGATAGTAGTGGTTAAGAGAACTTGCTTCTCTTTCAGGTTACTCATAATTGGAAGCATTCCTAAGTTGAGTAACGCTGTTCGGCCTCCTTCCATTTAGTTGACATGCACTGGAGACAGCTGCATGATTTGAATCTGGTTCAATTAAATCAGTGCCTCTGTTTCTATATTGGATATAGAACAATTCATATCTTGACATTGTTAAGATACGGGGAGTTGTCCAGCTTATGCATAAAACCAGACTCTGGATAACTCAAGGCACGTTTCTGTAATGGCTATTTGTGGGTTGACCCGGGCTATGACAAGGGTTGGCTTTCTACCATCTGGAAGATCAATAGTGATATTGTTCTTGACTCGCCACAGTTTTATTAAAAATGGATTTTTTCAGAAAACAGTCGTGGGAGTATGGTAGAACTGGAAGTGATTCCAGAACCGCAAACGATTACTGAAGATTTGACAAGAACCTAAAGATTCGATCTGGTTTGACATTCCATTGGCCACTCCGTAGATAAGGTGGGTAACCTCAGGCACCCGAGAGGTACTTCGGTATACTCAAGGACGGTGGCAGAGAGGTTCTTGTTTACCCAGACTTGCCATTGCTGTTGTTCCAGACTGTGAGACCCGGCAGGAGGATGAGTGTAGCGTCGTTCTAAACTGGTTTTAGAAGCGTACGTGTATATGACTCTGCCAGAGGGTTGTCGTAGTCAGTGGGAGCAGCGGAAGCATTGGTGGACATCAGGCTTATGTCTATTTATAGACTAAAGCAGATATATCGGAGATAGATCATCTATTTCTGATATGACAGTCATAGGTTTGACTTTATCAGAATAGGAGATGGATCCGTTGAGAAGGTAGTAGGGTGTGATGTCCTGGTATTTGATGACATACACAGAGTAGGAAGTGATATTCCTATACTACGATCGGTTATACTTTGGTCGTCACACAGTGGTTTCTCCACATAGGATTTGGATATTATATCAGACATTCTGGTAACTAGATCTATGGTTTTAGATCTAGATTTGGGTGGTTTCCCAATCTGGGTACTTTGACCGCATTCTATGAGTATTTAGAATGGACGACTCCTGGCACGGTAGTATACCTGCAGGTGATGGAGTCACCCTCTCTAAAGATGTCTTACAGACTAAAGGGGAGAGGGATACGCATGATTGACAGATCACTTGCTTAGGCAATTGAGTCAATCATGAAATGTCAAGTACCACACCAGATGTTGTTCTTGCAGTAGGTGCAATAAGTTGATATTGATCCAATCCTGAAGAAACAGTCGGAAGCAGTTTTAGAACATAAGTTGATGTTCTAGGATATGATAACGGCAACCTCCTTTAGGAGACAGTTATCATTCCAGGCTTCCAAGGTGACCTGGATGGTAGAGTGGATGTCAGAGTTATAGTTTTCCTTCTGACGAGGGGCAGTATTTTGGACAGGTGGTCCAGGTGGATACTGAGGGAAGGCATGGCGCAGGATACTGATTAATTTCAGGTGACGATACGGTCTAAGAAGTTTGGATTTGGAGTTCATTTATGAGCTAGGTCCCATCAGACATCCAGACATTCTAAGACAGGTATTGCTCATTTCGGGAGATAGCTTTCTCCGCGAACTTGAGATATAGAGAGACATAGAAAGAAACACCAGAGCGGATCCACTCACTGAGGCTATTCCTCGAACGCAATAGTTTCGCAAACAGGCTTTGTGAGACTGACTAGTAGAGGAGTTGGGTGTTCGGTATCACACGGGCTGTGAGTATGCGACATCGCAATAATTAGCCTTGAGTGCAAGTGGGAGATTGTTGGAGATAATGCCCTCAGAGTCAATTATTGGATCACAGGCACGTGATTGCAATGATTGAGGGGAGGACCTGTCCCAGTAGGACAGTCTTACTCGAGAGGATAGTATGCTATCTGGTTTATCTTTATCATCGTGTACTGCTTTAGGTGACCTTACGAGTCGCTATTACACGTTGATAGAGCCCCTAGGATTCTTGCTTGACTGCCAGCAGTATGAGGGCGATCATATAAGTGAGAGCTGGAGTCTATAAGCACATCCTTAAAAGGTCCCTAGTCGTGGGAGTTTCGAGACAGGGCATCGATTCTCCAGAGTAGACTAGTGTATACAGTCGAGACCCCGACGAGGGGCGGTGGCCGGTCTCACAAGCCACTGGTGTCTGTTGGTTCACCTAAGATGTATACAGGTGCTCATTGGGTTATGAGTACACCGGACAGGACTCGCCGGGAACCTGCTAGTTGGGATTATACCAGACGTCAGATGGCAGTTCCCTGGTGACATGTGTACAGGTTAGTTCATCGACCTGAGATCATCATTTGTCTCGTGTGAGTTCCCACTGTGCTTAGATTACTACCCTACCACGGCTCAAAGGAGTCGTGCAAACAGGTTTTAGTTGGGTACAGTCCCGAGCCACATGGAGGCAGTGAGCGGATCTGCAGGGGTTCGTCTCTCTCGGTATTGGGGGTGAGGTCGCGCTGTGTCGAGGAGAGCCAGAACATGAAAAGACCTTGGCCAAGGCAGGAGATTTACTGGTAGGTATTCCAGTAGTATCTCAGGGTGTTCTGGGCTGCACTCCGACACGACTTGTACCGCTTTTGGGGGTCTGATTTTTACCAACCCCCAAGGCCCGCCATGCGATGCTCATAGACGAACGGACCGGACTGTACGGATATTGTCACTGACAGGCTCAGTAGGGTGTCAGGATGAGTTCTCTCATTGACGTCCCTTTTGGTCAATACCTGGTAGCCCGTCACGTATTGGCTTATACCTCTGACGTGCTAGTGGTTAAATCCACAGCCATAGTATTGACGAGTCTTTAGAGTCCACCACACTCAGTTAGTCAAGTTTCGGGCGAAACGCTGTAGAGGCCGTATGGATATATGGCAGGGTTCGATCAGATACGTGCGGTATTGCACGGATCGTGATCGGACGATTTTTACTAGCCGGCTTTGGCTTAAGCCGGATCCTAGTATTGGATTGTGTAGTTCTGTCTCTTTGCATTTATGTTCAGTGGGAATACAAATGCGGGCATGTATTTGCAGTAGCGGGGTTTTCCTGTAATTTATTACGGGATCGGTTTTCTGGGGTTGCCAGTTTGCATTCCGTTCCAGCCGGTTTTCTCTTTTTCCTTCACGGCTGGACTTTCCGTTGGAGGGGGTAATTTGCAATTGTGCAAATTACTTTTAGTGGGGGGTTTTCTTGCATAAGTGTGGCTTCATAATCATGAGATGCCTTTCTAGTCATTCCTTGCATTTATTAGAAAAGGGAAATGAAAAGATTGTGAGGGATAGTTTGGTGTGACTTTTTCTTTGCTTAATCTTTATCAATTCCTTTTTCCCATTTGATATTTTTTTCTCCACCATTCTAGAGTGGGGCCGGCCACTTGTGCTGTGAGGAGGGGAGATTTTTTTTCGTTTGGAAAATTTTTCCATGCAATTTTTGGTGGCCCCCACTTGGATGATTTGTTGAATTAATTTCCTTGGGTTGCATGTGTGCTTATGTTTTTGGCTCAGGGGCTGATTGTTTTTCCCCCAGAGAATTGATTTTCCTTTTTAAGCCAATATCACGACTTGCAACATTTGACAGAGAACATTTTTGTTCTTGGCCGAGCTCACTTTAGAGCAAGCTTAATTTCCAGCAAGCTTTCATCCATGAAAATTCTTGTGCACAAATTCCTCCATAAATGGCAACCTCATAAACCCCTAAGAGACATGGATACTACACTATTCTACAGCATCCCTTGGACGCGTCGGCTAGCCAACTTCGCGCCCGAGTTGCCTCGGTCAAGAGGTGGGAGCCCGTAAAAGATTCCGGCTACGTGGTACCCTTTTCCGACGAGACGATGATGGACGGAGATTCCGCGGGAGATCAGAGTGGAGACGAAGACCGAAGGACACGGATCGCTTGGTATAACTTCACTACTCTTTTCTAGTTTGCTAGTTAGCTAGGTTAATGGCCCGATCCGGGTGAAAAGTGCGCGGTGGTGCCGGTTGCAAGTTTTGCAAAGTTTTTGTTTCCGCGTTTCAGGCGTCGGATCGACGGCCGGAGCGCCCCCGCGGGCTTACAAGCGCAACATCAACCCCCAATACCGGGAGAGACGAATCCCCTCCTATCGTTCATTGCCTCCATGTGAATCGGGACTGTACCCAAAAACCACCTGTTTGCACAACTTAGTAGAGCCGTGGTAGGGTGGAAATCAAAGCACAATGGGAGACACACAAGACTCTATGACGATCTCGGGTCAACAGACTAAGCTGTACCAGTGTCACCAGAGAACTGCCATCTGACGTGAGGTATAATACTATCTGGGAGTTCTCGGCGAGTCCGTTCATTGTACCCAGTAACCACTGAGCACCCGCATACCATCTCTGATGTTAAACACCAAAGGATATGGGATCATCCATCGCCCATCACATGGGTCGAGAAGATATACGCTAGTCTACTCTGGAATATCGATGCCCCGTCTCGATATTCCCACGACTAGGAACATTGAAGGATGTACTCACTGACTATCCAGGCCCCACTAGTATGATCTGCATCATAGTCCTCGAAGTCGATCACATATCCTAAGGGCTTTATCAACATGTAACAGAGAGACAATAAGTATACATGTTAAGATAAAGAGCAACCAGATAGCGTACTGTCATGTCGAGCAAGAAAGTCCTACCTATATATGTCCCAGCATCCACTATAATACACATCTCATGTACAACAATGGCCTCTAGGGCATACATATAACTAACAATCTACCACTTTCACTAGGGCCATCTGTTGCAGTGGTTGCAGTATCTCATATTCAACCATCCCATAATAGTCTCTCTCTGGGAAAAGGCTTTTGTGAGTGGATCCGCCGTGTTGTCCTCTGAGTCTACTCTCCTAACCTCGATCACCCTGGAGATCAACTATCTCCATGATCAGGTGATACTGCCTTGGAATATGTCTGGGTCACTGATGGGACAGGGGTTCCTTGGACAAAGCCTCAATACCATTGTCATACAATGGTAGGAACCTAGTTCATCTCATGAACTAATATACACCTAAACTTCCTCTTTGGTAGTATCATTGATAGCGATGTCACCAGCCTTTATCGTCTAGTTTGCCACGGTATCTCGCTTGGAACTCTTCCAACATACCGTCCCTCCACTGAGGGTAAAGACAATGCCTGCGAATGACATTCAGTCGTCCTTATCACCCTGGAACCTTTCCAGTGATTCTCCCCAGGATCGATTGATACCATCTTATTACACTTAGTGAGAATCCTAATATCCAGTTAGATCTATCTTATAGATCCAAAACCCAGGATTTAGGAGGTATCACTTTGATCCTCTATGGAGAATCCATGTGATAAGAGGAGATTGACCGTGTGTAGCATAGGAAACTCTTTCCCTATCAAGAGTATGTCATCCACGCACAATATGAGGATCACCACCATACTCCCTACCACCCTTTTGTATATACATGGTTCATCTACCATTTTGATGAAGTCAAACACTTTGACTACCATATCAAAACAGACGTTCCAACTCCGCGATACTTTCTTTAATCTGTAAAGCAACTTGCACACGTTTCCGCTGCTCCCACTGTTTACGAAGCCCTCTGGCTGTGTACTTATAGACGTTCTCTTCTAAATCAGTATTTAGAAAAATAGTCATGACACCCAACCACCAGATATCGTAGTCATGGTATGCAGCAATAGCAAGTAGGATCCGGATGGACTTAAGCATAGCCACTGGAAAAGGTTTCATCATTATCCATGCCTGGTCGATGACGAAAACAATTAACAAGTCTAGCTTTGAAAGTCTCAACTTTTCCATCTACACCAAGTAATCTTCTCATGATATACTTGATCCTGATGGGAATTTAATCCTTCAGATATAGCATCCAAAGTCCATACTTTGTTGGTGTACATGGATTCCATTTCAGATCACAAAGCATCCAGCCATTCATACAGAGTCCCCACTCTTGATGGCCTGCTCGAAACTAGTTGGGTCATCATCACATGACGCAATCCTCGCTCCCACTGTCATCGAGAAACCGAAGTATCTCTCAGGCGGATGAGGAACCCTACCAGAACGGCGGAGAGGCCGAGGTTCGTCGGGGACTATAGAATCCTTTGGTTCTGTCAAATCATCAGCTGTAGTTTATATAGCTAGAACTTCTTCCAGTTCTACAGTACCGACCTTGCCTCGATCTTGTCCGGATTTTGCTTTTGACATAGGCCAGACAACCCCAAATCTTAACTTGCTTAAAAGATGGGTTCTTCCCACACTATATCTTATATGGAGTGGTAGACACTGATTTGATTTGAATCCAATTCAATAGGTATGCAGCTTCTCAAGTGCATAACCCCCAAAAGGAAATAGGTAACTCAGCAGTACTCATCATAGAGCACACCACATCATATAGGGTGCGATTGCTCTGTCCCGATACACCGTTGTGCTGTGGTATATTCAGAGGATTAACACCGAGAGAGAATCTCATTCTCCTTTAGAATAGTCCAAGAATTCCATGCACAAGTATTCTCCTCCCTGATCTCATCATAGGACATAATACTTATACCTATATTGGTTCTCTACTTCTGACTTATATTCATTGAATTTCTCAAAAGCTTCACACATGTGTTTCAACAGGAACATGTGTCCGAATCTTGAGAGATCATCAGTGAATGTGTAACATTTCAAAAAGATAAAATATTAATTTTGGGAATTTTTATAATTTAATATTATTTTATTGAATATTTTAATATTTTGGAATTATTAAATACAAATAATTGGGAAAAATTTGGAAAAATTATGGAAAATTCTAAAATAGGGTAAATTAGAGAATTATGCCATTTCTAAGTTTAATTGATTAGTTATATGTGTAATTAGTGCTAATCGCGATTAAAAATCGCTAATCGGTTTTTAGCATTTTTGTGCAAAACATGCACATATCACTTTTTCACACTTGTGCTACATTTTTATTTGCCATGGTTGTTTTGGGTTACTATTTGAGTGAGAAGAGTTTTAAAAGAAATGAAAATAAGGAAAAGAAAAGAGAAAAGAATAAAGAATTGGAGGGTTGGTGAGAGAGAGAGGTATGGGCTTCATTTGACCAAGAGACTTAGCCATTTCTCCCCTCATTTCCCTCCCTCTTCTCTCTTCTTCTGCTGCTGCTCCTGCACCTCATACCCTCCCCTCTTCAAAGCTCCAAAACACCTCTAAAACTACACAAAAACCACACTCATTTCATTAAAAGTGTGCACAATCCCTAGATCTACACTTGAAGCTAAAGAATCAAGGATTTTGGCCACTAGGGGCAACTCAAGAATTTTCTTGAGTTGCCAAATGAGGTAATTTCTGGACCATTAGCTTAATTCTAGCATTTCCTTTACCCCCATGTTAAGATTGAATCGATATTGTCTGATATTGTGGACTTGTGGATAACCTAGTTAGGGTTGTGATGAATTATGGGTCGTAATATGAAATTGAGGTCAGTAGAGGTTATACCATCACCCTAGTGTATGAATTGGAACCCAAAACCTGAAGCTTAAACCAGAATACAGATTTTAGAAACCGATATCGGGGAAATTATGAAATCTGTGTAGTGTTTATGGAATCTGCTATCATACGAGCTATCCTAAAATAAAATTGAGTGGACAGAGATATGTGCAGGCACCCAGAAAGCTAACCCCAAGACCCCAGCTCCCATTTCTTCTTTCCGGCCGCCAATTTATTCCCATTGGCCGCAAATTGCGGCCTGGGTCCCACCATTTTGGCTCGTATTGGTTCTGTAGCTCCTACATGTTTATGTTTGACCCCTGGTATATATAAATTTGTATGAAGTGACCTAGGGTGAAATCTGGGACATATTTCCTAAGTTGTTGTTTTGGATTCGTGTTTTCGTATTCCGTATTTTTAATTCTGCAATTGTGGATTGTGTTTTGCCTCGACTATTTGGCGTTTATACGACGATATAGAGGATTTATTGATGGTTTTGAAGGCGTGCCATAGGTTCTCACCTATAGGCCCCTTATCGTATCGTTTTGGATTTCATGTGCCATTTTAGCTTTGATTTGGTTTTAATGCGCATATACGATATTTTGATGTGTAGGTACCCTATGAAGACTACGGGACGACAAGCAAACGCGTGGTGACATCGAAAGATGGAGACGCAAGGTGAGTAGATTATATCTACAAGGGGAAGTCGGGTGGATGGCGTATAGCACCCATGCAGTCCGTAGTTGTTATATATATATATGATAGTTAGGTGTACTGTGGGTAGTGTAGGGTTAGAAGGGACTAGGGTAGTTCATAGTCGCGAACCCTAGAATAGTTTTACACCTACACGCATACCCTTGCATATTCATTATACCGGCACTGTGTTGACGATATTGGATGACATTGGAGATGAGTCGATGATGTTGGGCCTTGTGCCGCGAGGTCGGTGATTGGATGTGATTCGTATTTGGGATACGACATGTGATTCTTGCAGGCTTGGGATGTGTGTTTACCCCCGCATTCATACTTTGTAGATGGTATCAGTTGTACTAGCCTTAGATCAGTACCCCAGATTATGTGATACGATGATAGTGATACCTGAGACGTGATGAGATAGTGTGATGTTGACCCGTACCCAGCTATTGGGATGCCGTACGACGATTTACCGTACGAGCCTATATTGATGATAGATCCGCGCTCATGACTTGAGGATGTCATATGATATACTGTATCGTACGCGATATTATTGAGGCGGGATCACCGACTAGTATATCTATATACATCGACTCAGATTTAGGTGGTTTCCATACCCCTCCTGATTGACCTGATACTTAGATCTGTAGTTTGCATAGTAGATTCTTCACTGTGGTGTTGACTATTTGATTTCCGCATATTCATGCTATTCGCATTGCTGGCATATGTTTATTGCTATATTATTATCATGCTGTTAGGACACCAGCACCATTATCGATGATGCGTATGTTCCACGTACACTATTTGCCGGCTAACACACTTCATCATCGATAATTGCCATGTCACTACACTGTAGTACTGTTGCATTCAGGATTTGACCCTCGCATGACATATTGATATTCTTACCTTTCTGCTATATGTCGCATACATGTTGCTTTCTGATTATACGCTTTGAGATATGCTGTTTCCATGATTTTTCTGGTTTTTGGGAACCGTGGGTGTTTTCAAAGAGGATATGTATTTGTTTTGAAAACCCGGTTACCCTTAAGATGATATTTCAGTGCGTCCACCATGTGTTTTCTCGGTGCTGAGAGCGACATGTGTAACCCGAATCGAGGAGTGGACGAGCCGATTGCGGGTACATGGTGGACTCGGTATGGTTCCCCTCGACAAGATAATCGATGAGCTTTGCCGATTGAGCCTGGAGGTGGGCGAGTACCTACCGGTGATTGGTTGGACCTGGCGGTTATCCGGAGGATACTGACCAGAGTCGATAGATGGATGTGGGTGTACTGCCGGGACCGAGGGCCGATACCGCAGACAGAGCCCGTGGGCCGATCCGGACTGACGGAGCCCGATATATGAGGATTTACGTGCCGATGCTGGGCACAGTTTTCATGATGTTTTTCCATGATTTTGTTTATATCCTCATATTGCATACATGATGCTTATTGTCATTGGGTGACGGGTGGACGGGTTCCACATATATACAGATATGGATCATATACAGACTGGATTTACACTTATCATACTTCATTTGTATATATAACAGGGTACGAGGGCGCTGTTATATATACCATTACACCAATATTAGTGGTATGGGACGCTAATATATGTGTATTGATACTTCATCATATTTATTTCATGCAGACATACCCTATACTGATGACATGTTATTACCTGAGTACTTGGCACTACATACCTGTTTAGATGTTGCTTTGCCACCTTATCATGTATCAGGCTTATTCCTTGAGGTTTATTACTGATTGTTGACCTAGGATTATGTCTTGCATTCGGTTTCTGCTTGTAGATATTCTTTATTCACGAGTTGGCAACTCACCCCCGTTGTGCCACAGTTCTTGCAGGTTTTGCCGTACAGGTTCCTTTGCGGCATTTCTGGCACATTGCTTCCTTGAGGGTGAATTGCATTTGGGTAGGTGGTTTCTTTTGCATCAAGAACCACCATTGTACTTATATTATTCATTGTATCTAGAATTTCCATCAACCAAAATTTTATATTGTTTCAGACTCAGACTTTAGTGATGTATTATTTGGCCTTAGAGTCGTGCTTAGTAGTATTGCGGTTTACATGCTTACTGTGTTTCTTTTGGATTTGATCCTCGCCTTTCGGAATTGTATATTATATTGCATGTGTGGTTGTGACCGTCAATTGACGAAGAGCTAGCTCCCGCTTGGGGATGCCTTTTATCATTGTATATGTGTTGTGCTTGTTGTACCCCGTTCGGGGCCAGTATTTACAAAAGAAACTCTGCCGAAATTTTTAGGAAAGACTTTACCTTTTAAAAATGCACATTCGGCTTAGTTATTTAAAAAAAAACCTTGACTTCAAACATGTTTTCCTTCACTTCTTTAAACCAGTTTTCTTTACTTACTCTTAAAATGGTTTTAGATTTCTGGGCTTTTGGCTTACTTGGATCAGATGGAGTCCTATAGACTTCATATGGTTCAAGGGCCAGTCACGTGCTCTTTCGGGTCGTGACAAAGTTGGTATTAGAGCGCTAGGTTGACCTTGGTTCGAGTCTAAGTTTGACTATGTGGAGCCTAGGGCGTTTATATATATGGAACTTAGGCTTGACCTTACGGAACTTAGACTTAGTCGAGGGGGTATTAGACCCGAACTTTCGTCGTATTAGGATGACCCTTGGTTGATGGAATAGGTGACTAAAGTTGAGTGATGTACCGTTGGTATGTTCCGCGGCATACTTACGACACGCAACTCCGCTTAAGGAACCTTAGGATGTACATATTTTCGAGATCAGTGATTCTCTTTATATCCATGATTATACATCCATTTGAGATCCCCGATTCTATTAGTTCATGATCATACCTCCATTGATGCTGTTCCTTCCTATGATCATGTATCCGCTCTGGATCTGTTGTTCTCTTTCTTGCCATTGATATGCTCTCTTAGATACTCGATTGAGGTTCCTGTCGGCATGTTTGAGCGGAGTTTGGGCTGCTGCCAGGGTTACGGTCAGGGCGAGCTCGTCTGGTACGAGGGCCGACCATTGTGTTTTCTGGTGACATGGGAACGTCTCGAGTTAGTATTGGTGATTGTGACCTCTAGTGGAGGCGAGTGCTCGGTCTCGCACCGGATGATCGGGTCATTGTTAGAGCTGCCAATTGAGAGAGGACTGTTGATGTACAGGATACCTCAGAGATTATGATGTCGCCTACCGTGCGGACAGATGGACCAGCTGTTGCTGAGATTGACAAGATGTCGCTCCCGAAGCTTACGAGCTGAGATTGCCGGAGCTTTCAGGCAGATATGAGACAGAAGATAGCTAGTCTACCCGATTTGAGAGACGAGGGTGATTCGTCCGATTTATGCACCGGAGCGGGCCCCGTTGAGTTGAAGATTTCCAGTATGGAGAGTCTTACTCAGATCTAGAGCAGACCGATTCAGAGATGACCGCCTATGTATTGCCTTTCCTGGAGGATTGAGGCGTTGTTCGGCGTACAGGCGAATGAGCCAGTTGCTGCTGCAAATGACGGGATATCGCCCAGATGGTTGGAGCTACTGCAGCGTGAGCATATACTTAGAGATATGATGGACGGTCACTAGTCACCTGAGGACTAATGACTAGGACATGTGGTTCGTTCGTTTACCGATGCGAGGTCATCAGATAGATTGTTTCCAGCTAGAGACGACTTCACGCAGATTCGTTGAGAGTCGACTGAGACGATCGAATGTCAGGAGCCCATTTTCCAAGTTTAAAGTATACGGAAAGACATGCAGGTGATTCTATGGACCCTCTAGAAGAATGAAACCCTAACTCGACTTAATGACCGTGTGAAATCCTTTGAACCTTAGGGTTTGCGGCAGTTCCTCGGCGCCATTAGTGAGGCTTGGGTTTGCCCTTCTACGGCTGGACCACCGACGCTGTGGCATGTACTCGATACTATTAAACTGTACTCAAGATGTTGATCTCTTAGGGGATTATAATGTTCTGACGAGTCGATCGAATGTTTCGACATCATTCGGATATCATGTGATGGGATGCATTGCTTGGGAGACTCCAGATACGAGTATAGTCGTTGGAGCATAGTCCATGCAGCCACGATGAGATGAGTCCAAATCAGTCGACATTGAAGCAGAGTGAAGAAAAGAGTTCGTAAGAGATTTCGACGATATGACGTCCCACTCCGCTAACATCAGAGATGTGATACGCACCCAGAGGCGTTGTATATGGATATATCTTCCAGAAAGAAGCGCGATAAGTATGCAGCAGTTCCGGAATAAGAATTTGCTTCAGCAATGGATGATGACTTCCGGGCAATTCGGCAGGAATGAGATTTGAGAGAGAAACCTCGACAGGACCCTTCTGGAAAACGATACGAGAAGACCTAGACCCAGGAGTGGTCATATTGCGCACACCCAGCAGGCCAGAGTTTGGCCTCGTCGACGAGATAGTTGACCAGGTTCGGATACAGGAACTTACCCAGACGCATTGCAAATTGATCAGGTACGGACGAGTATTGAGTATTCCTCCGAGGGTTGGGACGTGTTCCCGAGGACCTGTTCGGCCTGACATCTTCTACAGAATGATGAAGCTACAGGGCACGCGATTTTGAGTCCGTGTGAGAGATTTCGGATTGACCGTGGCCGATAACAGTGCAGTGCGTAGATAGTATGGCGTGACGTCATAGTAGACGACGATAGAGATAGGTGGAACGAGAGGTTCGTGCGAGACACTGGCGAGCTGTCATTTCTTTCTGTCGAGACCAGAGACTTGGTATGCTTACAGAGGCGTTGGGATGCGACCAGTTTACGAGAAATGTTGTACTGAGGACACAGATGTCTATCAAGCGAGAAGAGATTATGCAAGAGAGCTAGCCTCCGTACAGTTCGGCTTAGGCAAGATCGGATGAGACCTTGAGCAGTATTCCTTCCAGGACATTGCTGCAATGATGTTTGCACCCAGGATCAGATGTGTGATGTGCATTCAGAGAGCCAGAGGCCGACGCTAGTGACATGCTGCTTTACGAATGGTCGTGAGGATTGATCGAGAGATGACCAGAGAAGTGCCAGAACGGAATCGTCCCTGTTAGCACATCTGACAGGGCCGATGAACCGATTGACTGTGAGATTGGTAACCTACAGAGAAGATATGAACCCAGAGTCAGAGGATGCCAGACCGTGAGCAAGAGGCAAGTAGATATCTTGCGCTACTAGCATTGGATGCACCAACTCCTTCTCGACCTCGAAGGAGGAACTACCGAAGATGGTATTTATGATTTGTGATTTTGTGATTCGATTATCACGTATCCGTCATTTTGGATTTCGGTATTTTGGGCGTTCTGTTTGCATGATTTAGTTTGATGACTGAGTTTCATGATATTTGTTTCATGCACCCACTGGATATTTATATTTTGCGCATAAGTTATTACATTCGAGTTATTGATTGTGATTTCACGCCTATCTTATACAGTGATTTGATTTACGCTTCCAGCATAGTTTTCATCCACCTTTAGTGTTTTGATATACGATTTTGGTGCACGCCAGATGCACTAAATCGGGATTCTTCGTGTATGTCACATGCACCTGATTTTTACTGTCAGGAACACACGTTGCCTACGACAGATGTTTCGTGCACACCAGTTGCACCTAGATATTGTTTGTACACCTGTTTGACACATATATGGATTTTGATTCCTTGCGCACCAGACGCATAGGATATTCTTATATATGCATTTTGGGGATTGATTTCTAGTAGAGCAGTACATTTTTATGATATTCTCTATGTATTGATGTCTTCGGAGCCCCGACAAATTGGATTATTATTGAAATTGTTTTAGTATTGGGGGATTAAATTTAAATTCGGGGACCGAATTTCTTTAAGGGGGGTAGATTGTAACATTTCAAAAAGATAAAATATTAATTTTGGGAATTTTTATAATTTAATATTATTTTATTGAATATTTTAATATTTTGGAATTATTAAATACAAATAAATGGGAAAAATTTTGGAAAAATTGTGGAAAATTCTAAAATAGGGTAAACTAGAGAATTATGCCATTTCTAAGTTTAATTGATTACTTAAATGTGTAATTAGTGCTAATCGCGATTAAAAATCGCTAATCGGTTTTTAGCATTTTTGTGCAAAACATGCACATATCACTTTTTCACACTTATGTTACATTTTTATTTGCCATGGTTGTTTTGGGTTACTATTTGAGTGAGAAGAGTTTTAAAAGAAATGAAAATAAGGAAAAGAAAAGAGAAAAGAATAAAGAATTGGAAGGTTGGTGAGAGAGAGAGGTATGGGCTTCATTTGACCGAGAGACTTAGCCATTTCTCCCCTCATTTCCCTCCCTCTTCTCTCTTCTTCTGCTGCTGCTCCTGCACCTCATCCCCTCCCCTCTTCAAAGCTCCAAAACACCTCTAAAACTACACAAAAACCACACACTCATTTCATTAAAAGTGTGCACAATCCCTAGATCTACACTTGAAGCTAAAGAAGCAAGGATTTTGGCCACTAGGGGCAACTCAAGAATTTTCTTGAGTTGCCAAATGAGGTAATTTCTGGACCATTAGCTTAATTCTAGCATTTCCTTTACCCCCATGTTAAGATTGAATCGATATTGTGTGATATTGTGGACTTGTGGATAACCTAGTTAGGGTTGTGATGAATTATGGGTCGTAATATGAAATTGAGGTCAGTAGAGGTTATACCATCACCCTAGTGTATGAATTGGAACCCAAAACCTGAAGCTTAAACCAGAATACGGATTTTAGAAACCGATATCGGGGAAATTATGAAATCTGTGTAGTGTTTATGGAATCTGCTATCATACGAGCTATCCTAAAATAAAATTGAGTGGACAGAGATATGTGCAGGCACCCAGAAAGCTAACCCTAAGACCCCAGCTCCCATTTCTTCTTTCCGGCCGCCAATTTATTCCCATTGGCCGCAAATTGCGGCCTGGGTCCCACCATTTTGGCTCGTATTGGTTCTGTAGCTCCTACATGTTTATGTTTGACCCCTGGTATATATAGATTTGTATGAAGTGACCTAGGGTGAAATCTGGGACATATTTCCTAAGTTGCTGTTTTGGATTCGTGTTTCCGTATTCCGTATTTTTAATTCTGCAATTGTGGATTGTGTTTTGCCTCGACTATTTGGCATTTATACGACGATATAGAGGATTTATTGATGGATTTGAAGGCGTGCCATAGGTTCTCACCTATAGGCCCCTTATCGAATCGTTTTGGATTTCATGTGCCGTTTTAGCTTTGATTTGGTTTTAATGAGCATATACGATATTTTGATGTGTAGGTACCCTATGAAGACTACGGGACGACAAGCAAACGCGTGGTGACATCGAAAGATGGTGACGCAAGGTGAGTAGATTATATCTACAGGGGGAAGTCGGGTGGATGGCGTATAGCACCCACGCAGTCCGTAGTTGTTATATATATATATGATAGTTAGGTGTACTGTGGGTAGTGTAGGGTTAGAAGGGACTAGGGTAGTTCATAGTCGCGAACCCTAGAATAGTTTTACACCTACACGCATACCCTTGCATATTCATTATACCGGCACTGTGTTGACGATATTGGATGACATTGGAGATGAGTCGATGATGTTGGGCCTTGTGCCGCGAGGTCGGTGATTTGATGTGATTCGTATTTGGGATACGACATGTGATTCTTGCAGGCTTGGGATGTGTGTTTACCCCCGCATTCATACTTTGTAGATGGTATCAGTTGTACTAGCCTTAGATCAGTACCCCAGATTATGTGATACGATGATAGTGATACCTGAGACGTGATGAGATAGTGTGATGTTGACCCTACCCAGCTATTGGGATACCGTACGACGATTTACCGTACGAGCCTATATTGATGATAGATCCGCGCTCATGACTTGAGGATGTCATATGATATACTGCATCGTACGCGATATTATTGAGGCGGGATCACCGACTAGTATATCTATATACATCGACTCAGATTTAGGTGGTTTCCATACCCCTCCTGATTGACCTGATACTTAGATCTGTAGTTTGCATAGTAGATTCTTCACTGTGGTGTTAACTATTTGATTTCCGCATCATGCTATTCGCATTGCTGGCATATGTTTATTGCTATATTATTATCATGCTGTTAGGACACCAGCACCATTATCGATGATGCGTATGTTCCACGTACACTATTTGCCGGCTAACACACTTCATCATCGATAATTGCCATGTCACTAGACTGTAGTACTGTTGCATTCAGGATTTGACCCTAGCATGACATATTGATATTCTTACCTTTCTGCTATATGTCGCATACATGTTGCTTTCTGATTATACGCTTTGAGATATGCTGTTTCCATGATATTTCTGGTTTTTGGGAACCGTGGGTGTTTTCAAAGAGGATATGTATTTGTTTTGAAAACCCGGTTACGCTTGAGATGATATTTCAGTGCGTCCACCATGTGTTTTCTCGGTGCTGAGAGCGACATGTGTAACCCGAATCGAGGAGTGGACGAGCCGATTGCGGGTACATGGTGGACCCGGTATGGTTCCCCTCGGCAAGATGATCGATGAGCTTTGCCGATTGAGCCTGGAGGCAGGCGAGTACCTACCGGTGATTGGTTGGACCTGGCGGTTATCCGGAGGATACTGACCAGAGTCGATAGATGGATGTGGGTGTACTGCCGGGGCCGAGGGCCGATACCGCAGACAGAGCCCGTGGGCCGATTCGGACTGACGGAGCCCGATATATGAGGATTTACGTGCCGATGCTGGGCACAGTTTTCATGATGTTTTTCCATGATTTTGTTTATATCCTTATATTGCATACATGATGCTTATTGTCATTGGGTGACGGGTGGACGGGTTCCACATATATACAGATATGGATCATATACAGACTGGATTTACACTCATCATACTTCATTTGTATATATAACAGGGTACGAGGGCGCTATTATATATACCCTTACACCAATATTAGTGGTATGGGACGCTAATATATGTGTATTGATACTTCATCATATTTACTTCATGCAGACATACCCTATACTGATGACATGTTATTACCTGAGTACTTGGCACTACATACCTGTTTAGATGTTGCTTTGCCACCTTATCATGTATCAGGCTTATTCCTTGAGGTTTATTACTGATTGTTGACCTAGGATTATGTCTTGCATTCGGTTTCTGCTTGTATATATTCTCTATTCACGAGTTGGCAACTCACCCCCGTTGTGCCACAGTTCTTGCAGGTTTTGCCGTACAGGTTCCTTTGCGGCATTTCTGGCACATTGCTTCCTTGAGGGTGAATTGCATTTGGGTAGGTGGTTTCTTTTGCATCAAGAACCACCATTGTACTTATATTATTCATTGTATCTAGAATTTCCATCAACCAAAATTGTATATTGTTTCAGACTCAGACTTTAGTAATGTATTATTTGGCCTTAGAGTCGCGCTTAGTAGTATTGCGGTTTTCATGCTTACTGTGTTTCTTTTGGATTTGATCCTCGCCTTTCGGCGTTGTATATTATATTGCATGTGTGGTTGTGACCGTCAATTGACGAAGAGCTAGCTCCCTCTTGGGGATGCCTTTTATCATTGTGTATGTGTTGTGCTTGTTGTACCCCGTTCGGGGCCAATATTTACAAAAGAAACTCTGCCGAAATTTTTAGAAAAGACTTTATCTTTTAAAAATGCACATTCGGCTTAGTTATTTAAAAAAAACCTTGACTTCAAACATGTTTTCCTTTACTTCTTTAAACCAGTTTTCTTTACTTACTCTTAAAATGGTTTTAGATTTCTAAGATTTTGGCTTACTTGGATCAGATGGAGTCCTATAGACTTCATATTGTTCAAGGGCCAGTCACGTGCTCTTTCGGGTCGTGACAGATGTAAGTCGATGTAGTACACCCCAGTACTTATGGGGAGGCGGAAATTACAAAACTTATCAAGTTTAAACAACAAACATCGACTAACCGCTGGAATCGAAGCTAAACCCTAAATACCGTATTCTATGAGTTTCATTTCACAAAAGTGATTAGGGATTATACCTAATGAACCGGTCCTTCTTCTTTATGTCCTCCTTGGTTCTCCTCGGCCTTCTCTAGGTAGTAGACGATCCACCCGAGAGCGAAACTCCAAGCTAAACCTCTAACTTGAGGTAACTAATCAACTTTGATTGCTAATCAAAGAAGCTAGGTGTAATATAGAGTTGGTTATGGATTGATTAGTCTTACTAATCCTAGATCTCAACACATGAGGGTGAGGATTAGTCTTTTGAAGAGAGAGAGCTTGAGGAGAGAGAAGGTGAGAGTGAGAGTAATGAGAATAGTAAATCTATCATAATATATATGAACCTTTAAAATTCATCCATTAAAGAAAAACTAAAATGATGAATAATGAAGTTTCATAAATATCAAGTGGTGATTCATAACCATGACTCATTAAGCATTTATCATGCATTAATGATATGCATGAATCACCCTCATGACTCACTAAACTCATTAAATGCAAATGACACCTAAACCTCCTTAGTCACCACTTCTAGAAGCTTCTCGCACAATTACGAGAACGCCCCTCCGATCCGTAAAAATACGGAAAAACTTTAGACTGTAAAAATCCAATAACCGGATACCAGTAACCGGCTTAAACCAAAGCCGACTGGTAAAAACTGTCCGAAAGTCGTACGCGTGTAAACGCACGTATGCGTCCGAACCCTTTGTCGCAAAACCATGCAACCTCTATATCGTTTCGCCTGGAGTAGGAAACTCTCTGTGTGGGACTCTAGAGACTCGACTACTACGCTGGCAGTGGGTTTAACCACAGACCGCAAGCGGCACTAGCTGTACGTAACGGTCCCCAGGTAGTTGTCGATAAGAAGGCCGATGAGTAAACCCACCCGAACTCCTACTGAGTCTGATGTGACAATCTCCATACAGTCCGGTCCGTTCGTCCATGACTATCGCATATCGGGCCTAGGGGGGCGGCAAGCGTCAGTCCCCTAATAGCGGTATAAGTCGTGTCGGAGTGAAGCCCATTACACCCTGAGAAACTGCTGGAACCTACCAGCAAATCTCGCTTGCCCTGGCCAGGGACTTTGCGTAATGGCTCTCTGACACAGCACGATATCTACTCCCAATACCGGGAGGGACGAATCCTGTCTAACCGCCACTGCCTCCAAGTGCTCGGGACTGTACCCAACTGCTACCTGTTTGCACGACTCCATAGAGCCGTGGTAGGGTAGCAATCTAAGAACAGTGGGACACACTCGAGGCGAAGTAGCAGTGTCAAGTCTGCGGACTACGCTGTACTCATGTCACCTGGGAACTGTTCACTGACGACTGGTATCAAACCAACCAACAGTTCCCTGTGAGTCCTGTCCGGTGTACCCGTAACCTAACGAGCACCTGTATACTATCTCCAGTACGACGTACTGATGGCTGTGGGACAGACCATCTCCCCAACTGGGATGAGAAGCGTACACACTAGTCTACTCCGGAGTATCGATGCTCTGTCTCGATAATCCAACGACCAGGGACCTGAATAAGGATGTGCTTGTAGACTACCCAGCCCCCACTAGTGTGACTGCCATCACAACGCTGGTAGATAAGCAAGATCCTAAGAGCTCTATCAATACGTACACTCACATATTAAGATAGAAAAACCAAGTAGCATACTACCATGTTTAGCAAGACTGTTATATACATGTGAATATCCCAAGCTTCCATTAAGTAATATACAAGCTAGTATGATACAGTAATGGCCTTCTAAGGCATAAACACTAACAACAGAATGTAAGGAAGTACAAAGAACCAGTCGTGGCATATGTAGACTGGGGACCTTTATACATCACTATGTATCAGTCCCAAAAGTTCACTAACTCTTTCTCTGTTTCGAGTAAACAGAGCTATGGTCATCTTATCTTTGTGACATGACGGGCAATTTTCACAAGATGTAAATTCAAACCGATTTAAATATGCATCTAAATGTAACTTTAGCAAGTCGGGTCGCATTGATATGACCTAGTCTACAATGCCTTAAGAAGAATTCGTTCATTTCTGAACTCTTCTTTTCGTGTGTGTTCTGTATACTAAGAACTGTAGTTTGATTTAGAACGTTAATGCTTTTAGATAACGTGCCTGAACCGATCAACTCTTGATATAGGAAATGTTCAAAACATTATCCAACAATACAAATTATATCATTTCTTTACTAATAAAGAGACTGATACGATTTTGTATATCAGGTTCGGTATCTAATAATATTCGTTCAGAATCAATGTATTCTAGTAAAACAGGGTGATAGTGACCAACAGACTTGGCTGCAACACTTGCACCGTTTTCTGTCTCATGAAACTTATCACCCGTTCTCAGTTCTCTAGCTTTCTTTAACCCATGTAACAGATTACATATATGGGATCCTGATTCGATATTAAATACCCAGGATGCAGAGGATACTGAGAAACAGTTCTTTGTAATGAACGCACCCGAAGGAGATGCATCTCATGCACTTTCTTCGTTTGGGCGGCATGGGAATCCTGGTATTCCCCTAATTCCTGCTCTGTCATATAACAATTATAAGTTGGAGCGGGAGCAACGTTCCCCAGCTCAGTATAACAAGCGGGTTCGGTCAATATATCCATATTATTATCTTGATTAAGGCGTGACATGGTCGCTACCTGGAGAGAGAGAGAGAAGAAAACACTCTGCGTGCGCTCTTGCAAGATTAGATTGGTAATATATTTTATCTAATCAGGATGGCTCCCACTGTTTTTATCAAATCTTCCTTCAAACCCTAAAAGGAAAGACTAGCCGGGATTAATTACACTCTACAAGTTCGCCAATCTTTCAGCCAGGCCAGTGCCGGTACTTTGAGGGAGGTTCCCCGTGCTCTCGCACGGACCTAATTAAAGTAAACCTCGTTTTCCCAGGGGCGTGACCCCGTTGATACCTTTCTAGACACCTACTTGATTGGCTAATTGTAAAGTGCAAAACTCTCCCAGGAGTAACAATTACTCGCAGTGGGTATCGGGATCCAACTATCATATAGAAGGTATGCAATCTCTTTGCAAATTTCAACACTTGAAACTCCCGATAAAGGTTTTTACCCCTAGCACTTATGACCTTAACTATGGTCAACAAATCATAAGCACTAGTCAAGTTCTACCCATCATTTCATGATTAATTAGACCTACCCACATGACCCTTAACTAAGGACAACAAAGTCACGCGACTGTCCTAACAAATCGCATCATATGCGGTGTAGGAAGACATCACTTAGCTATCGTACACTGTGCCATGACTATGGTCAACAAACACAGCACGAATACTAAGTACTCTACTTCCTAAAATGAAGGAGGGTTGCGGATGGGTTTTAGTAAAACCTTTAACGCTTTGAACTTGATCTCGCTGCAGAATCAAATGGTTTTTAAATGGAGTGTTTTTGAGGCTTTTGCTAGTTTCGCTAAAGAGGTTACACCCGGTGAAGGGATCTCGGCTCTTTCCTCGTCGAATGAGGTGCAGGATATTCACAATACCACTATGCAAAGCAAAAACTAGAAAATCAATCAAAAGACAAACCGAAGGTTGTAGCATCTGCTAGTTATTGCTAAAGAGGTCACTCCCGGTAAAGGGATCGTCGGCTCTTTCCCTATCGAATAAGGTGCTGGATTTTCTACAAAGAACACCGCTATGCAAAGCAACAACTAGAGCTACCTGATTTTTGAAATTCGATTCCACAACATCTTTTAGGTTTATTTTCTTTCATTAATCTCATTAATGAATGTCCCATCATTTAATTCCACCTAAACATCACAGATAAATACAACGTACGCTTATGCCATCCGCATTCGCCTCGATGTCCCGTCTGCACCGTTAGGTTAGGTAACTAACGACAGAGCGGGGCAGGGCTAGCGCGGGTGTAAAACATAAGCAACGTTTATATAATATATCATATATACTATATACAATATCTATCTGAACAAATCACATGATCACATCACAGATAACACAGCAGAAAATATCATATGAAATATTGGATAAACTACGACGTCCGTGTTTTATTTTGAGCCTGTATAAAACACGGATTCCACGGTTGTGATGAATAGCCAATCCCACACCCCTAGACCCCTACGAGAGCGGCAAGTAACCCTACTAATTCTATAGTTAGGAGTCCTGGACTCGACTCCTCGAGATGGTCTCCCACTGGACCCTAGAACCCGGTTACTTGTGCTCCCCGCCTTGGGTCTATCCTAATGCGGGAAAGTAAATAATATACAATGGTGACATCATCCTCAACCCGGAAGTGCCCCAATAAAAGAATATTACATACAAGTTTTTTACATGAATGAAAAATGAAAAACACTCGTCTCACATAAAAAACCCCGGCTATTCAAACACGACGATCCAATATAACATATCCAGCAACACATAACATCATATGTCATCAACGTAAGTAAACATGCGTATCCCAATTGTCATTGACATATAGCAACGAAACCGGCGATATCACATATTACACTTACGGTCGCAGAAAAGAAAGTGTAAAACTACAACAGTTGGAATCCGCAACCTTCTTAGACATCGCATGCCTAATCAAATGAATTCCTTAGACATCGCATGCCTAACAATTATAAACTCCGCATTTTAGTCTCATTATCGAAAACACTTTTCAATATCAAGTCGGGAAATTCAACAATATTCCCGACATCCTGAACGAATGCTCGTCGCAAACTTTAGTAGACGGCCGTACCCCCGATACCGTCGACGAAGTGCACTAAGGCGGAACACCGCTGCCGCGAGCACTCGAACGGATGCTTTTGGCGATGTTCAGACCATAATATTGCATTTTTCATTCCCCTATTCTTATCCATTTTATAAATAAACAGGTACTCTTGACGCACGTTTATTGCATATTATAGGATACAGGCTCTTGGAGCGAATACAGTGAAAAAGACGAAAGTTGATACAGAAAAGGGACTTTTGACCAACAAGTAGACGGATCCTAATCAAGCCTAGACAAAGAACAATTCATAATTGTATAAGGCAATGCAGTCCGAAATGTCAAAGTGAACGGTCGAAAGATCCTTACAAGTTTTCACTGAAGATCTAGAGAAGATCCAGAACCCAAATAGAGAAAAGTACTGAAGAAACAGAGAGGAAAAGACACCAAGATTCATACCAAGAAATTTGGTGAGCTGAGCTCACCAAAGGGCCGCGGAACCGCGGCCCAAGGCCCATCATTGCCGCGGTTCCGCGGCCATTAAGTGCACACGTCGGTGGATTTTTCTCGTGTCGGTGCGTCGGTGCGGGAGTTTGGATTTTCCGTGGGCAAATCTGTAAATTCATATGTGCGAGAGTCTGTAACCCTAGTTTTCCTGTTTTACTTATAAATTGTAATCGAAAATTATAAAACCCTATGCCTCTTTTCAATCAATAAAATTCAGAATTGCTGGGAGTATTATTCAGATCTGTTCTATATTGCTTGGAGGGAGCCGTCAACCTAGTAAGTTATTTTATGTCTTTGTTTTAATTCTTTTAATTAGTATGTCTTATCATCCCCTAATGAGCGAGTAGTCTCCTCGCTTGTTAGGGTTAGTCTTAGGGAAAGGTTTGAGAGATGAGATCTCTCACCCCTTTCATGCCATTCACACCTAAGAGTTAGAACTCCATGCATGCACGCACAACCGCTCCCTACGGCATCCTACCCCACGAGGTAACGATGAACCATAGTATAAAGGGCCGGTTGCGCGTGTTTTCCATGGGGGTTAGGGTAACTATCAATAAAGGAAGGATACGAATCTAGAGGAAGAAACATCTTCCTAAAAGATTCGGATCCACTTTATTGATAATTACCGTAACATCTAATAGATCTAAAATAGGGCAATGAAAGCGGTAAGGAAACCTTTAATCTCCAAACTTCCCCTAAACCTAACCCTAGCAAGACTTTAATTTAGATTAATTTAGTTTAGTGATAGATCTAGGTGTTTTTAGATTAAATCAATTCAAACAACATTTGGAATCAACTCGTAAAGACACAATAAGAAATCTACCCATCTCTGTGGATCGACCCGTACTCACCGGCTAGCTGCAAAGCGACGCCGTTTCTGATTGCGGTAAATACAAGTTTCTGGACTAATCAAATGGCGCCGTTGCCGGGGATAGCGTAATCTTTCTTTTGTGTAATTTCGAGTTGATTTAAATTTTAAAAAATCATAAAAATCTGAAGGAAAAAAAAAGAAATAAAAATTATCCTTTTTGATCTGTTTGATGGGTTTTGTCGTTTGAATCTTGCAGGAATAGCGAAGATTCTCGGATCTGGAATTTTACAGAGGGCAAATTAGAAAAGTGAACATCAGAACAGAGGAGAAATATCACAACAGAGAGACAGAATTTTTCTGGAGCTACGATCCTACCAAGAGACCGCGATTCCCCCGCATATGCCCCATCAAAACCGTGGAACCGCGGCTAGTTGATCTCTTCTCTGCGCGAAATTTGCTCGGTTTGTTTTCTCCTTCTCCCCTCTGAAAATCCCCATATATCTTTTGTGAAAATTTTCTGTAGGATTTCTTTGCGCTGCAAATCTTCTTCTCCCTTCTAAATAACAGATTTTCTGCAGGTTTCTTTGCGCCGCGCTAAAAATTTGATTGCAAGAGAATTTTATTGTTTTGCATAATTTAATCGGACTTTAAGGGGCTAATTGACCAAACTCAGATTGGGTGGGGATTTCATCACCCCTCCCAGCACCCCAGAAAACACCTAAAGCATGTGCATCGACCACAATTAATTAAAAAAAAAATACTAGACTCAGACCTAAGGACATCGAGCTCAATAGGAAAAGGACTATTATAGGCATCGACCGTTTATCCTAACTGACTTTGCGGTGTCTAGGCTAGTGGTTATTAATTAGGCCCACTATTGTGGTTCCTTCCCACTTACCTGGCCGTACTTGTCGGTGAAGAGGCGGTTTGAGGTCCTATTTCTAGCCCTAGTTAGGAGCTGTCTAGCAGACCTAGGCGACCCTAGATCTAGGCCTGATTGTGCATGTGTGGTTGATACATTTGTGTCACGAGTCTCTTTTCAAAACTTCTTTGCAAAACTCTCACATAAATAAATAAAAAAAAAAAGAAAAATCTTTTCAAAACTTGCAACTTGCCGCTAAGAAAACTTGCAACTCGCTTCCACTCATTGACGTTATCTTACCCCCACATTCTGTTTTTCTATTTTTCTGACTACACTACCCCTCTAGTGTATGTCACTTTGGACTAGGGATACAAACGCCCGATTAGTCCGTGTTTCGTTGGTACCGACCGACGAACCCTTCGACACCGAAGTCGAAATTCCCTCCATTTCCTTACCTCCACCTTCAAATTCTTCTTTCATAGGTATGTCGGGATTCAACCCCAACGATACCTTACCGACGGGAATGATTCCACCTCCGTTAGGTGCGAATAATCCGAATCTTCCGCCTGTTGTAGCGCCCGCACGAGTTGCGCTCCAGGATCTCTTCTACCCCGTCCGCACTTCTTTACCTACATGTCTTTCACCCCCACCGGCAAATGGGGACAATTTTGAAATAAAACCACATTTCATCAATATGCTGCCAAAATTTCATGGTTTGGAATCCGAAGATGCATATATCTTTATCAATAAATTCCAAAACGTTTGCGCTATGATGAAAACGACCCAATTAAGTGATGACGCTATAAGGCTAAGGGTCATTCCTTTCACCTTATGTGACCTAGCCGAGAAGTGGCTATACAGCACCGCATCACATTCCATTAGAAATTGGGACGAGTTTGTGAGAGCTTTTCTGAAAAAGTTCTATCCTTATCACAAAACTGCTAGAATCCGTAACGAGATAGTACAATTTTCACAGCTTCCTTCCGAACCATTTTTGAAGTGCTTCGAGAGATTTAAAGACCTACTCGTTCAATGCCCTCATCATGGGATCGAAAGTTGGCAACTTTGCCAAACATTATACGAGGGATTGAACTCGGCAACGAAGCAGTTGCTAGAAACAATATGTCAAGGTCATTTTCTTTCCAAGTCTAGCAACGAAGCTTGGCAGTTTCTTGAGGATCTTAGTGAGCAAACAATTCAGTGGGAGAGTACCAAGACCACATCATCTTCTTCTGTTGGTCAATCTAGGGCAGGCATACATCAAGTAGATATGTCGATTGCTATGAAGGCCGAGATGGCCGCACTTATGAAAAAGCTAGAAACCATTGAGACCAAAATCTCATCGTCTTCTCCTGCCACTGCCTTACCACCACGAACTGTTTGTGCTTGTTGTTCGGCCCCATCACATCTCACCGAAGAGTGTCCTTATAATGCATCTACTCAAGGACAAGATCAAGTCAATGCTGCATTTCAGCAACGACAAAGAAACGATCCGTACTCTTCGACATACAATTCGGGGTGGAGGAGTCACCCAAATCAACAGTTCCAAGGGAATAACAATTTTCAAAGACCTCCTCCACAACAACAACAAGCACCTTCACAAACTCAAAACCAGCAACCTTTCCAACAACAACCTTATACTAATCAAACGAACAATTTGGTTCAACCAAATGATGACAAGGTTATCTCGCTCGAAAAAAGTCTAGATGCATTTCTCAACCAATCTACAGAATCCGCAGCAAGATTTTAAAATTATGTTCAGTCTTTGATGCATAACAATGCCTCACACGTTCAAAGTATCAAATCTATTGAAACACAAATTGCACAATTAACTGCTGCGTTGAGCGAGAGAGAAAAGGGAAAGCTTCCATCTCAACCATTGCCAAATCCCGGTCACACACAAAACGCATATCCCAATCACAATGTAAATGCGGTGACCACGTTGAGATCCGGAAGAGTGTTGCAAAATAATGTGGGAACTAGTGATGACATCCCCGCCGGTGGTTCTTCTTCTTCTTCTTTTTCTCCATCGTCATCTTCCCCTTCTTCACTTTCTTCTTCACCTTTTTCTTTAGAGCCTATTCTCCACCCTTCACATGGCTCTACTTCTTCTAGCTCGAACGGACCCATTTCTCACAACATGAACGCATCTATACCGGGATCCGTTCCTACTCCACATTCTTCTCCACAGACATTTGACTCAACGAATTTTCAAAATGCTCCATTCCCAAACAGGTTGAGTCCTAATAAACCAAATGCACAAGTGGAGAAGATTGTGGAGATATTTAAGCAGGTTAGCATAAATATACCTCTCTTGGATGCAATCCAACAAGTCCCTTCATACGCGAAAATCTTAAAGGGCTTATGCACCTCGAAGAGAAAGGCATCTCAAGTACCCAAGAAAGTGCTAGTGGCTAGTGCAGTGAGCAATGCTATTAACCACCATCAAGCCTTACCCCAAAAACGAAAGGACCCCGGCTGTCCTACGATTTCAATCACAATTGGGGATAAGAAAATTAATCGAGCACTTTTAGATCTTGGGTCTAGTGTTAAACTGATTCCCTACTCCGTGTACAAACAATTAAGGGTTGGAGAGTTGAAACCCACTCGTTGTACTCTCCAAATGGCTGATCGATCAATCACCCATCCAAGGGGTCAGCTAGAGGATGTGTTGATCAAAGTTGGGGAGTTCATATTCCCCATTGATTTTATTGTTATGGATACACAACCTGTTGCTAACCCAAGAAACCATATCCCGGTGATCCTTGGTCGACCATTTTTGGCCACTTCCAATGCTGTAATAAACTGTCGCAATGGCTCCATGACTCTATCCTTTGGGAAGATGTCTAGTGAGTTCAATAATTATAAGATGGGAAGTCTGCCCCCCGTGCCTAAAACTAGTACACGAGAAGTTTGCTCTATTCACAAAATCACGCAAGAGGACTGCGAGCTTGAAAGATTCTTGTTTGATGAAAACAGTTTTGACGCCACTAGTGCGTCCCTCCTTGAGCCTACCACCGTTGACACAACCGATATGGATTATGAATGTTTCACTTTTTCGGATGATGACGACTCACAGCCCGAATATGAGACTTTTGAATTTGTGGATGAGTTAGTTGAACCATCCGAATCGGTTGTTTGCAGTGATTTCGAACCTTTGTTGGAGTCCTTTAAGTTCGAGGTAGATTCCGCAATGATTCTTTCGCCTCCGAAACTCGAACTCATGTCCTTACCGCCTCACCTTAAATATGCTTACATAGGTGAGAATGAGACTTTTCCCATTATAATATCAGCCTCTCTAGCCTTCGAGCAAGAGAACGCTATTTTAAAAGTCTTACAAGATAGGCGGCAAGTTTTCGGTTGGACTATGGCGGACATCGAGGAGATCAGTTCCTTTATAATTGAATATCATATGCAATTGATGGATGATGCCAAGGCAATAGAGGACCCACAGGAACATCTTGGGGGTATTGTGGTGAGTCAACCTCCTCCTTTAGAAGTTGAACCACCCCCATTTCTTTTAAGCTACGAGAATGCCAATATTCCACTGATTGCTGATCATTCACATTCTCATTTAGATGCATCACCACCTCCTGTATATTCACCTCCACACCCTCCATACCACCACTTCTATCTTCCCCAATTCTTTGTAAATCGCTACAACTTATTCTTCCACCAACCCATACTCTTTACTGATATAATTTTCAACTGGTTGGTGTTGACGTTTGGTTTATGCAAAGTTTGGCAGTAATGTCTAACATAGTTTAAATGATGTTTGGGGGAGGGCCTTTCTGTATATATTTTTCTTAACAATAAATAAAAAAATAATAAATAAACAGGGAGGTGCTGGTATTGTTACCCTCTTGGTTTAGCATGACAGTGAGGACACTGTCAAGTTCAAGTTTGGGGGTATGCTCGGTACGTCTTCTTCCTTCGCATTCATTTGTACATATTTTTGCATTTGCATAATTATTTGAAAACCCATAAAAATTGAAAATTTTTGAAAAATTAAAAAAATAATTGTATTCAATTTTGGCCTTATTTGACTAGAATTTGACATATAGGTTAACTAGCTAGGAGCAACTAGATCTTAAACTTAGTGAATTAAAAACCCTAAAACTAACATTCCTTAAAGTTTAACGGTAGAAAGTATATGCCTTGTTGTTTATTTAGAAATAGGCAAATTTTAAGTTCACTTCTTGGGTTAAGTCAAAATGAGGGAAGAGTATTGATGTTCTTATTAGAGCATAAGTTTGAAAAATAGTTCCTAGCTTAAGTCTAGATTCTGAAAATGTATACCCTACAATTTGCACATTCACGCACCTTGAAACTTGGAATAGTATAAGAGACCTTGAAATGCTCTTGTCTAAAGTCCTTAGTACGAAGAAAATAAAAGAAAAAGTGTGAATAAAGAAAAAATGAACACTGGTTTTTGTGATTACTTAAGGCTACAAAAATAGAAAAATATTTAGCGAGGGTGCTTCATCACCTAGTGCCTTAGACCAACTGGTTTGGGAGTCACTGCTAAAGCCTTGGGTGTTGCAAAACTAAGAAGTACGCTTTAAAGTGCTAACGCATCTTGTAATCGGTTGTTGGTACCTCAAGAAGTATTAACGGTCGCATGAAAGATGTGTAAGCAAATTTCATTTAAAAATTCACTAATTAATAAGTGCTTTAGACAATGGACGAGAGTACGATTGCTTGATTTGAATTTCCAAGTGTAGGGGTGATATTTACACACGCGTGGGGATATGTGATTGGAGTTTAGATGAGAGAAAGGGATGAAGAATAGAACTTGTATCTTTAGTAGAGTTGATAGAAATTCCTAAGTGGAGATGAAACCCTAGAAGGAAGACTTAAGAGATGCCGAAAGCTAAGTAGGTCTACATAACATATATAATCTTAAGTTAAAAAATAAGGAAGTGTGAAGACTATGGGTGGATAATTTGCGGGTCGATGATAATAGAATTCTTAGTTAGAAAACCTAATTGGAGAACAAAAGTCAATGGACCATATTGATAGGATTTTGTGGGTAGTATCCGCTGAAAACCCTCAGGAGAGAACACTCCTCCTACTAGGGACACCTAGAGGTTTAACGGCTTGTTGCACGTGCTCAGTGCAATCGCGTTTCCCTGCGAAAGTGTGGTTAGGATTTTAGCGAATAAAAAAATAAGTTTGCTCAAGGACGAGCAAAAGATAAGTTCGGGGGTATTTGTTCAGACCATAATATTGCATTTTTCATTCCCCTATTCTTATCCGTTTTATAAATAAACAGGTACTCTTGACTCACGTTTGTTGCATATTACAGGATACAGGCTCTTGGAGCGAATACAGTGAAAAAGACGAAAGTTGATACAGAAAATGGACTTTTGACCAACAAGTAAACGGATCCTAGTCAAGCCTAGACGAAGAACAATTCATAATTGTATAAGGAAATGCAGTCCGAAATATCAAAGTGAACGGTCGAAAGATCCTCACAAGTTTTCACTAAAGATCTAGAGAAGATCCAGAACCCAAATAGAGAAAAGTACTGAAGAAACAGAGAGGAAAAGACACAAAGATTCATACCAAGAAATTTGGTGAGCTGAGCTCACCAAAGGGCCGCGGAACCGCGGCCCAAGGCCAATCATTGTCGCGGTTCCGCGGCCATTAAGTGCACACGTCGGTGGATTTTTCTCGTGTCGGTGCGTCGGTGTGGGAGTTTGGATTTTCCGTGGGCAAATCTGTAAATTCATATGTGCGAGAGTCTGTAACCCTAGTTTTCCTGTTTTACTTATAAATTGTAATCGAAAATTGTAAAACCCTATGCCTCTTTTCAATCAAAAAATTCAGAATTGCTGGGAGTATTATTCAAATCTGTTCTATATTGCTTGGAGGGAGCCGTCAACCTAGTAAGTTATTTTATGTCTTTGTTTTAATTCTTTTAATTAGTATGTCTTATCATCCCCTAATGGGCGAGTAGTCTCCTCGCTTGTTAGGGTTAGCCTTAGGGAAAGGTTTGAGAGATGAGATCTCTCACCCCTTTCATGCCATTCACACCTAAGAGTTAGAACTCCATGCATGCACGCACAACCGCTCCCTACGGCATCCTACCCCATGAGGTAACGATGAACCGTAGTATAAAGGGCCGGTTACGCGTGTTTTCCATGGGGGTTAGGGTAACTATCAATAAAGGAAGGATACGAATCTAGAGGAAGAAACATCTTCCCAAAAGATTCGGATCCACTTTATTGATAATTACCGTAACATCTAATAGATCAAAAATAGGGCAATGAAAGCGGTGAGGAAACCTTTAATCTCCAAACTTCCCCTAAACCTAACCCTAGCAAGACTTTAATTTAGATTAATTTAGTTTAGTGATAGATTTAGGTTTTTTTAGATTAAATCAATTCAAACAACATTTGGAATCAACTCGTAAAGACACAATAAGAAATCTACCCATCTCTGTGGATCGACCCGTACTCACCGGCTAGCTGCAAAGCGACGCCGTTTCTGATTGCGGTAAATACAAGTTTTTGGACTAATCAGGCGACGGGATTCTCCTACAGTCACTTGGTCGGGGCTATGGGGCCTGGCTATCTATTAAGTTTACCCGGCGAGTATCCGCGTACGCAACGTGATTGTGACGGACTTTTGATCGCATCAAAATTCCGTGGCAACCGATCAATTGAGACTAAAGTGCTATGTTTATAATATTCAAATCAGTTATCTCATAACTATTTGTGGATTCCAAATATTGTATCACATTCGAGATAAATAGACAATGTTAAACTTTCCGATCGAATAAGCAAACACCCAAGTTTTCTCAATAGCTCAACACTTGAGGGGAGTTTAAAAACATCCATTTCATGCCACAGTACCAACGGTCCAGCCGTAGAAGGGTCAAGCCATCGCCTCATATGTGGCACGCCGTACTGCCCCAAACCCTAAGGTTCAAAAGGCAGTTCAAGACGGTCACATAATCGAGTTAAGGTTTGTTGTCTTCTAGAGGGTCCATCGCATTACTTGCACTACTTAGAACGTTCTTAAACTACGGAAAAATCCAACACTTGGAAATTTTCCGGCTGGGGAAAAGGTGAGATATTGATATCCGGTCAAACATTTTAACACGTTCTAAAATTACCCGGAAAGAATAAACAAGGTTAAATAATCCGATCGAATCATCGAGTCCCCAATACAACCCTAGAAAACTCAACACTTGAGCGGAATTAAAAAATTCCCAGAAAAAATTAACAAGAAAGGACCTAAGAATAATTACATGAAATTCCAGGGACTAAGTCAAAATTTTGGCCGCGGTCAAATAATTGACTTAGTGGACCGTACTTCACAGTAATTCTTAGTTTTTCCTGCTTGTTTTTCTGAGCATTTTTAATTCACAAAAATCCACAGTTTCAGAAAATGTACAGAGAAGGGTGTAGTTTAGGGTTTCGGAGTTCGATCGGGTTTCTAACTTCGTCTACACTTCGCCTAAAGCTCTAGCTAGGCTCTGATACCACTATAGGGTTCCTAAGCACACACATGAGGTTCCACAATGCATCAACCATGCCAAAATCAAATTTTTGTGTGCCTAACAACACTATACAAGATCGTTAACTAGAGGTAAGGCGAAACTACAAGCAAGCAAACTACTTTGCTACTAAGTGAATGGGAATACAACCTTTGTAGATCCGGTCCTTCACTTCTAAAGCTCCGTGTTGATGTCCCTTCGCTGCGATCATCGGGATCCCGAACCCTAGCGTTGGTTTCATCGGAGAAAAAAGCGGGCTAGGTCGTTGACTTCGAGGCCGAAGATGATCTACGTCGGGGAGACTCAAACTCAAGCTATTCCTTCACTTGGTCAAGAATTTTGTGAAGTGAACACCCTATATAACATGGCAAGTGGTAGAGGATGAAGAAATAGGAAGTGGGTTCATATTGGATTTGGATTTCTCACTCTTTTTCTTCACTTGAAAATTTTCAAGAAAGCTTTCTTCACTTCAAGAAGAAGATGAAGAAGAAAAGAAAATGGATAATAATAATAACAAAATGAATAATCAAGTGAAGTCTATCATGTTACAGCCATGGGTGAGTAAACCATTGTAGAGACTAAACTAGAGTTTAGGTGGATGGTTAGGTCAAAGAACAAAACAAAATGGTTAGACTTTTTCAAAGATGCTAAAAAGCTTCATGAAGCTTCAAGCATAAAACAAAGAAATCCACCATTTTATTTTTGCCAAAATAAATAAAATAAATAAAACCCTAACCATTAACCTAAACATGGTGTAAGTCATACACACACCCAAGTTTGCATGTATCATCAAACATGATACAAACTAGTGTACAAAAATATATCACATATACAACTTGTGCACAAAAAGTGAGAAAGACAATCTTAAGTGAACCAATACTAGTTAATGTAAAGTAATATATCAAATATATAATTATACATTAAATCATTAAATCAACACTTGATTTAATGATCCGGTCTTATTTCATATAACCGACTAATATCTAGTGTATCAATGTATCGAATCAACACTTGATTCGTAACCCGGCTATATCTCATATAACCGTCCGTTGATACAAATCGCGAGAACAGAATACAGTATCACATACTGGTATTATTCTCGGTCCCGCATATATCTCATATGCGCTCCTATTTCGTTTCGCTTGAGCCAGGAAACCCCTGTGTAGGACTCTAAAGACTTGTCAATACGCCGGCAGTAGGTCATGATTATATCAAACACCCACAAGCCGCACGCGGTCTGCTAAACGTAATGGCCACCCGGGTATTGAGCGATCAGAAGATCAACGAGCAAGCCTGCTCACACTCCTGTGAATCCAACCAGTAACACTTACCGCACAGTCCGGTCTGTTCGTCTGATATGTCGCATATCTCGCCTAGGGGTGGTAAACGTCAGACCCCAGTAGCTTGATAAGTCATGCCGATGTAAGGTCCATAACAAGCATAAAACTACTGATAACACTTACCAGTAAATCAGTGCAACCCTGGCCAGGGATTTCCAGTTATGGCTAGTCGAGCATAGCGCAACATCAACCCCCAATACCGGGAGAGACGAATCCCCTCCTATCGCTCATTGCCTCCATGTGAATCGGGAATGTACCCAAAAACCACCTGTTTGCACGACTCAATAGAGCCGTGGTAGGGTTGAAATCAAAGCACAGTGGGAGACACACAAGACTCTATGACGATCTCGGGTCAACAGACTAAGCTGTACCAGTGTCACCAGAGAACTGCCATCTGACGTCAGGTATAATACCATCTGGGAGTTCTCGGCGAGTCCGTTCAGTGTACCCAGTCACCACTGAGCACCCGCATACCATCTCTGATGTCAAACACCAATGGATATGGGATCATCCATCACCCATCACATGGGTCGAGAAGATATATGCTAGTCTACTCTGGAATATCGATGCCCCGTCTCGATATTCCCACGACTAGGAACATTGAAGGATGTACTCACTGACTATCCAGGCCCCACTAGTATGATCTGCATCATAGTCCTCGAAGTTGAGCACATATCCTAAGAGCTTTATCAACATGTAACAGAGAGACAATAAGTATACTTGTTAAGATAAAGAAAAACCAGATAGAGTACTATCATGTCGAGCAAGAAAGTCCTACCTATATATGTCCCAGCTTCCATTATAATATACATCTCATGTAAAGCAATAGCCTCTAGGGCATACATATAACTAACAATCTCACCACATGATATCTGAATGACGTCGAACCTTTCGATCAATTTGTCATGGTTCCATAATCCCCTAAGAACTCAACATCTTGAGTACAGTTTAATAGTATTCCAGTACATGCCACAGTACCTATGGACCAGCCGTAGAAGGGCAAACCCAAGCTTCATTAATAGAACCGTTGAACTGCTGCAAACCCTAAGGTTTCAAAGCGTTCTCGTGGTCATTATATCGAGTTAGGGTTTCATTCTTCTAGAGGGTCTACGGAATTACTTGCATGTTTTTTCCGAATACTTTAAACTTGGAAAATGGGTTTCTGATATTCGATCATTCTTCTATCGACTCTCAACGTACCTGCGTGAAGTCGTCTCTAGCTGGAATCAATCAATATGATGACCTCGCATCGGGGTGTGCAAACGAATCACATTTCCTAGTCCCTCATCCTTGGGTGACTAGCGATCTTCTATTATATCTCTTAGTATAACTCGTGCGGCGTTAGCTTCAAACATCTGGGGCGATATCTTGTTATTCGCAGCAGCAACTGGCTCATTTGACCGCACGCTGAACAGTGCCTCAATCATCAAATAATCGGTGCATTGATGGTTATCTGTCACGACCCAAGTTTGGATGTGACAGGCACTCAGATTATATCATATCTAAAGATATGCACAATCCAAGTAAGCCAAAAACCAAGATCAAAATACCTTATTTCGGAATTATTTATGAAAATTTAGTTTTTAAGTAGAAATCTCAAGTTATTAAGTTTATTCATTAAGCAAATAATAAAGGTTATGTTTGGTTGTATTCCGGGTTGGAATCAACAATACTAACAATAAACATGAATATAACATATAATGAACATCACTGAATCTCATAAAGAAAGAAGTTATGAAACTGATCAACCGATCTCAACTATACATATATTTACCAACTCTCTTTTCTAAGTCAAAATACAAGTCTGATGGAGTCTTTCTAGATACAGAAGTACAAAAACCAAAAAGGAGGTTACTACACATGTAACCTACCGATCAAAAGATGGAAACAACAGCAAAAGTGATCCTGCCTCGCAGCTACCCGTCCACTCTATCCCTGCAAGGAACTGTGGCACAACGGGGATGAGTTGCCAACTCAGTGAATACGACTAACATATAACGGCGAATAAAGTAAATATGGTAATCATGCTAATGAACATGAATCAATATGATATATGAGTATATGTGAAATCCAACAATAAATCACATCATACTTATGAAATCACAACTCAATATAAATCATCTCTCGGTGTCTATCAACGACACAAAACTTTCATTTCTTATAGGCATCATTCCCCGAATGATCCTATACCCATAATATCGGTCGTCATCCTCTAGATGCACGCCGCATATTTCTATAACCAATATCCGGAATCGAGTAACCTCGCTAGGCTCCCCCGTCTCAATACGGCTATCCTGCCCCTCGGTCTCGACCGGGTCCACCCTGTATCCAACTGTATATCTCCCCCACTCAGTATGGATAACGTAAATCCGCGACCGTATATCTCCCCCACTCGGTCCGGAATAAAACCAAAAACAGAAATCAACTCAGGGTGGACATGTCACATCAATCATGAAAACGGGATTTATGTAATAGTATTTAAAAACTCAAAATCATAAATCCTCAATTCTGTATCTATCTCATGTCCAACATGGAAATACGCATAAAGCAACAAAATGTAAATAAGGAATTCTACCAATATACTTAACATATGAAAGATAATATAATCCATGTTAATAAGTATGATATTTAAGTGTATGTGACATGGCAATATCGACGAGGTGTGTGTAGCATATAAGACGTGCACGTGGCATGACTCGTCGATACTTGTGAAGTGTTCTAACAACTAAGCAACATACAAGTAATTTAATGAATGATATTCTAATAATTAAACATGATGATATGAATATCGCATTAAGTAAAACCATGGGCGAAACACGCCATCTCTACTAAATTCCCCGGTAGATGTTTAGTCTACTCACCGGAAAGTCGAATCTACTCCGGAATCGCTAATCCTTTCCCTTTCCTCGCGGCTTCCGTATTCCTTGTATCCGCGTCTAAATATACCAATATATCGTATATAAGTAAAACTGTATTTCCGACATAACGGAAATAGAAAACACGCTAACCCCCACAACTTATATGCTATCTGATCTTATCAAGCTATTAAACACTTATTCTAGCTGGATTTTATCCCAAAACTGCACTGTTTCAGAAATTAACACGCGACGTAGTTTCGTCGTGTCGTATTTAGTGTTTTACGATTCAATTTCCGATATATCATTCCAGATTTTAGTTACAGTAAAACTAAGTTAAATCAACAGTGCCAAAATAGCCTAAATTGTACACTGTAGGCTACCCAAAAACCCAAACCCCCAAATCTTCCCATATGGCCGGCGACGCCGGCCAAAACTCCTCTGTCGCCGGCCCAAAGCCGGCGCCATGCCTCCGTCTTCTTGTGGTGTGTTCTAGTTGTTACCTACATTATTTCTACTCTGTTGAATTTATTTAAATAAGTTTCAGATTAAAGCAGATTTTGACAGACTCTAATTTAGCTAAAAATACGATATTAAGTGACATGTTTAATCTGTTTTAACTAATCTACAGAGTTTAATTTAGCTACTGAGATTAAGAATTTTACCCTCCAATATTGCTGTAGGAATAACCCTCCAAAGATCTACAAGCTCCTTTTAGCTTAATGAAGATCCAACTCAAGAACAAGCTCCTTCATTCACCCTCTTCTTCCTCTTGTTCTTCCTTTTTCTCTTTTACTTTTCTTTTCCTTTGATTTTCTTATCATTTTTCATTTATGTTTCAGATCTGAAATGGTTTATATATGTGGGAGGAGGAAGGATAAGGTAAGGTGGAGGTGTCAAGGCCAAGGGTGTGCACAATTCATGCAAGGAGGAGGTGAAAATTGGTGGTGGCATGAAGCATGAGGTGGTTTTAAGGATTATCTTCTCATTTTCCTTTTTCTTATGTTTTATTTTGAATTTAAATTCAGAACTGAATTGTTAACCCTTTATTCCCTTAAACCCTTGACAATCTTGAATTAGCATAAAACCTAACTTTGAAATTTAACCCTTCACAATTAACTTATTACAAAACACATCTTTTATTAAAATGAAGCTAAAATTATCTTAAAAACCCTTATAACTTATTAAAATTACACTTCAAAATTCTAATTTAATTTGTATTACATATATCTTATGAAGATTGACATATTAGCTTTTAACCATTTTGTGATTTATCAGCTTATTCTTATTTTAATTAAATTTATTTATTTCTATGTTTTTCCTAAATGTTACAATATTCCCCCCTTAAGAAAATTCGGTCCCCGAATTTAAACTAATTACTACACATACCTATGAAAAGATGTGGAAATTTCTTTCGCATTGCGTCCTCCGTCTCCCAAGTAATCTCCTCGCGATCCTTTCCTTGCCAGAGAACCTTTACATATGGCAGTATCCTTGATCGTAATTGCTTTGCTTGCCTGTCCAGAATAGTAACTGGCTGCACTGTGAAGGATAGATCTGGCTCAAGCTGTAGAGTCTGATGTCGGATCGCGTGAGATGGATCGTGAAGATATCTGCGAAGCATCGAAACATGAAACACCGGATGTACGTCGGGAAAACCAGGTGGAAGCGCTAACCGATAAGCCACAGCGCCCACTCTCTCTAAAATTTCGTAAGGTCCAACATATCTGGGGCTGAGCTTCCCTTTCTTCCCGAAGCGCATCACCCCCTTCATTGGAGATACTCGAAGGAACACATGATCTCCCACATCAAACTCGAGTTTGCGTCGTCTTCGATCTGCATACGACTTCTGTCTGCTTTGAGCCGCTTTCATTCTATCTCGTATCAAGTGAATCTTCTCTGTAGTTTCCTGTACTATCTGCGGTCCCAATATACAACTCTCACTAAGTTCTGTCCAGCAAACAGGTGATCTACATTTCCTTCCATACAAGGCTTCAAAGGGTGCCATCTGGATCGTCTCTTGAAAACTGTTGTTGTATGAGAATTCCACCAAAGGTAGGTGACGATCCCAACTACCACCGAAATCTAGGCTACAAGCCCGAAGCATATCCTCGAGTATCTGAATGGTCCGCTCCGACTGACCGTCTGTCTGTGGGTGGAAAGCTGTACTGAAACTCAGTCGTGTACCAAGAGCGTCCTGTAGTTTCTGCCATAACCTGCTCGTGAACTGGGTACCTCGATCTGACACTATGCATGTCGGCACTCCATGTAGACGTACAATCTCATCGATATAAACCTGTGCATACTGAGCAAATCCATATGTCGTCTTTACTGGAAGAAAATGAGCGGCCTTCGTCAGCCTGTCTACTATCACCCAAATGGAATCATACCCTCTGCTAGTCCTGGGTAGACCCACCACAAAATCCATGGAAATCTGTTCCCATTTCCACTCTGGAATGGGTAAGGGTTGCAGCTCTCCGGCTGGCCTCTGATGTTCTGCTTTGACTTGCTGACAAGTCAAGCATCGTGAAACAAAATCCGTAACATCCTTCTTCATTCCTTCCCACCAATAATTATCCTTCAAGTCACGATACATTTTGGTGGAACCAGGATGGATACTGTATACTGATCTGTGAGCATCCACCAAAATCTCACGCCTCAATCCGTCAGAATCTGGCACACAGAGACGAGTCCTAAAACGTAACACTCCATAATCATCAATCACGAACTCCGTCTCCTTGCACTGCCTAACATGATCCATAATCTCTATCAAGCGAGTATCGGTAGGCTGCGCATCTCGAATACGATCCAATAGCTGAGGTCTGGTGCGAACATGTGCCAACTGACCTCCTGCCGATGTAAACTCAAACTGTATACGACTATCACATAAGATCTGCCAGTCTGTAGAAGACTGTCTCTGCAAAATGCTCAAATGATATAAATTACCTCCAGGCCACCGACTCAAGGCATCTGCTACAACGTTTGCTTTGCCTGGATGGTACAAAATCTCACAGTCGTAAACTTTCACCAATTCCATCCATCTACGCTGCCTGAGATTCAGATCTTTCTGCTGAAAGATATACTTTAAACTTTTATGATCTGTGAAGATTTGACACGTTTCTCCATACAAATAATGTCTCCAAATCTTCAATGCGAAAACTACAGCAGCCATCTCTAGATCATGAGTGGGATAATTTTGTTCATGCCTCTTCAACTGTCGAGAAGCATATGCTATAACCTTGCCGTGTTGCATCAACACACAGCCTAAGCCCACTCTAGAAGCATCGCAATACACAACGAAACCCCCTGACCCGGAAGGTAAAGATAATACAGGTGCAGTCGTCAAACGCGTCTTCAGCTGTTGGAAACTCTGCTCACACGCGTCTGTCCACTGAAATGGAACTTCCTTCCTAGTCAATCCTGTCAAAGGTGCCGCTATCCTTGAAAAATCCTGTACGAAGCGTCTGTAATAACCTGCCAGACCTAAGAAACTCCGAACCTCTGTAACTGACATAGGCCTGGGCCAGTGTTGTACCGCTTCAATCTTCTTTGGGTCAACGCATATACCTTGTCTTGTAACTATGTGACCCAAGAAATCCACACTATCGAGCCAAAAAGCACACTTAGAAAACTTTGCATACAACTGATGCTCTTTCAAAGTCTGCAATGTGATACGTAAATGCTGCTCGTGCTCCGTCTGACTCATAGAATATACAAGAATATCATCTATGAATACTATAATAAACCGATCAATGAACGGTCTAAAGATACGGTTCATCATATCCATAAAAGCTGCTGGAGCATTGGTAAGTCCGAACGACATCACCAGAAATTCATAATGCCCATATCTCGTACGAAATGCTGTCTTCGGAATATCGTCCTTCCGAACCCTCAACTGATGATATCCTGACCTTAAGTCAATCTTTGAGAAGAATCCGGCTCCTTGCAACTGATCGAACAAGTCATCTATTCGTGGTAATGGATACCTGTTTCGCACCGTGACGCGATTCAGCTGTCGGTAGTCGATGCACATCCTCATACTACCGTCTTTCTTCTTCACAAATAGCACAGGAGCTCCCCACGGTGAAACACTGGGACGAACAAGTCCTCTATCTAACAACTCTTGTAACTGGCCTTTGAGTTCTTTCAATTCCGTCGGTGCCATTCGATATGGTGGTATAGAAATAGGCCCTGCACCCGGAATCAAGTCAATACAAAACTCAATATCTCGATCAGGTGGCAATCCTGGCAACTCTGCAGGAAATACCTCAGGAAATTCTCGTATGATCGGGATTTGGTCCAAAGGAACTTCAGCGACCTCTATGTCCTGAATAAAAGCCAAGAACCCATGACAACCCTTCTTCAAAAGCCGCCCCGCACAAAAAGCAGAAATCATGTTAACAGTGGTTAACTTGCAATCCCCCTGCACAACCAACACCGGTTCACCTGGAAAACAAAATCTAACCGCTTTTCCTCTACAATCTACATAGGCATGACAAGCGGCTAACCAATCCATCCCAAGAAGTATATCAAAATCCAACATGTCCAAGAGAATCAGATCAACTAGCGAATCTCTAATACCAATACGCACCGAACACGATCTGAATACGTGTCGAGCTATAAAGGAATCTCCAACTGGAGTAATCACTACCAAAGGTAACTCTAACAATGACGACTCCTTCCCCAATAAAAGTGCGAATCGTGAAGATACATAAGAATGTGTAGAACCGGGATCAAATAAGACATGTGCCTCTAATGAGCAAACTGTAAGAGTACCTGTCACGACTGCATTTGATGCCTGGGCATCCTGTGGAGTCAGTGCAAAAACCCGTGCCTGGCCCCTGCCCGCATCCTGTCGTCCTCTACCTCTATCTCCTCTACCTCTCTGAGCACGTCCCGCATAGCCTCGACCTCGTGGTGCAACTGCCTGGCAAGTAGCGCCAACTGGGGGAGGAAGTAAAGCCATCGGTGTAGGAGAAGGAAGGGGTAAAGCAGCCTGTGGAGCAACGGTCCCGCCCTGAGATCTGCAATCTCTCGCAAAGTGCCCGGGAAGTCCACATCTATAACAAGTATATGGTGATCTCTGATCATCAGGATAAGAACTGAACATCTGGCCCTGTGTCCAATCTCGTCCAACACTGCGGCCTGGAGTATATCTGCCTGGATAAGACCCTCTACCTCGGCCAAACTGTCTATTTGTCGGCACGAATGGTCTACTCCTCGTTGGCTCCGGAACAACTCCTGACTGGCTCAAACGCTCCTCTACTCGTATCGCCGCATCCAACGCCTGTCTATATGTATTAAAATGCTGGGAGCCTATCGCCAAGTACAACTGTGTGTCCAAACTCCTTAGGAACCTCTTCACCCGAAGCTCTTCTGTGGGTACTAAGTATGGGGCATATCGCGATAGCTGGGTGAAGCGTAAGTCATAATCGGCTACTGACATACTTGCTGCTTTCTTCAACGCTTCGAAACTGCTAGCTCTAGCATCCCTCACACTCTCGGGAAGAAATCTGGCAAGAAAGACTGTAGAAAACTCGGTCCACGTCATCGGAGGAAGATTCGTAGCTCGCCCTCTCTCCATCGACTCACACCACTCCTGTGCAAGTCCCTCCAAACGAAAGCTAGTCAGCTCAACTGACCTCGCATCAGAACATCGTAATGATCTGCATATCCTCGCCATTCTATCAAGAAAAGACTGAGGATCTACCGCCACATCGGTCCCTGTAAATACCGGTGGTCTCAATCTCATAAGCTCCGCAAGTGATACCTCCATCACTCTCGTATCTACTGGTGCTATCGTCTATGTAGGCTGTACCTCGGACTCTGCTACGGTCGGTGCTGGATCTGATCTCAAAGCTCGAGTGGTCTCAGCTAACTGTCCTACCACTCGCTGTAATCCCAACATACCCTCCTCGATCCTAGTCATGCGATCTGGAGGAGGATCAGCATGCTCATGCACCTCCTGCACGTCCGGTGTACCAGTCCTCATCACAGGCGGACTCGCCCTAGCTGCATTCCTGGCTGCAGCTCGCCTAGCCTGCGTAGCCATAGCAACTGGAACATGAAACGAGAGTTGATAAGGTGTGGGAACAGAAGAATTCAATATCGGAGAATCAACGGAAGAATAGATCAAGATAAACATCCTAAGGTTAGTTAGGCTGAATACGATAACGTAAATATGCCGCGGAACATACGTACGGTACTGCATTCGTCCTAACTCACCTACTCCATCAAACCAAAGGTCATCCTAACTCTCAGACTTACATCAACCTATTGAAATCCCTTAATAAATTCCGTAAGGTTACTCCTAAGCTCTGATACCAACTTTGTCACGACCCAAGTTTGGATGTGACAGGCACTCAGATTATATCATATCTAAAGATATGCACAATCCAAGTAAGCCAAAAACCAAGATCAAAATACCTTATTTCGGAATTATTTATGAAAATTTAGTTTTTAAGTAGAAATCTCAAGTTATTAAGTTTATTCATTAAGCAAATAATAAAGATTAAGTTTGGTTGTATTCCGGGTTGGAATCAACAATACTAACAATAAACATGAATATAACATATAATGAACATCACTGAATCTCATAAAGAAAGAAGTTATGAAACTGATCAACCGATCTCAACTATACATATATTTACCAACTCTCTTTTCTAAGTCAAAATACAAGTCTGATGGAGTCTTTCTAGATACAGAAGTACAAAAACCAAAAAGGAGGTTACTACACATGTAACCTACCGATCAAAAGATGGAAACAACAGCAAAAGTGATCCTGCCTCGCAGCTACCCGTCCACTCTATCCCTGCAAGGAACTGTGGCACAACGGGGATGAGTTGCCAACTCAGTGAATACGACTAACATATAACGGCGAATAAAGTAAATATGGTAATCATGCTAATGAACATGAATCAATATGATATATGAGTATATGTGAAATCCAACAATAAATCACATCATACTTCTGAAATCACAACTCAATATAAATCATCTCTCGGTGTCTATCAACGACACAAAACTTTCATTTCTTATAGGGATCATTCCCCGAATGATCCTATACCCATAATATCGGTCGTCATCCTCTAGATGCACGCCGCATATTTCTATAACCAATATCCGGAATCGAGTAACCTCGCTAGGCTCCCCCGTCTCGATACGGCTATCCTGCCCCTCGGTCTCGACCGGGTCCACCCTGTATCCAACTGTATATCTCCCCCACTCAGTATGGATAACGTAAATCCGCGACCGTATATCTCCCCCACTCGGTCCGGAATAAAACCAAAAACAGAAATCAACTCAGGGTGGACATGTCACATCAATCATGAAAACGGGATTTATGTAATAGTATTTAAAAACTCAAAATCATAAATCCTCAATTCTGTATCTATCTCATGTCCAACATGGAAATACGCATAAAGCAACAAAATGTAAATAAGGAATTCTACCAATATACTTAACATATGAAAGATAATATAATCCATGTTAATAAGTATGATATTTAAGTGTATGTGACATGGCAATATCGACGAGGTGTGTGTAGCATATAAGATGTGCACGTGGCATGACTCGTCGATACTTGTGAAGTGTTCTAACAACTAAGCAACATACAAGTAATTTAATGAATGATATTCTAATAATTAAACATGATGATATGAATATCGCATTAAGTAAAACCATGGGCGAAACACGCCATCTCTACTAAATTCCCCGGTAGATGTTTAGTCTACTCACCGGAAAGTCGAATCTACTCCGGAATCGCTAATCCTTTCCCTTTCCTCGCGGCTTCCGTATTCCTTGTATCCGCGTCTAAATATACCAATATATCGTATATAAGCAAAACTGTATTTCCGACATAACGGAAATAGAAAACACGCTAACCCCCACAACTTATATGCTATCTGATCTTATCAAGCTATTAAACACTTATTCTAGCTGGATTTTATCCCAAAACTGCACTGTTTCAGAAATTAACACGCGACGTAGTTTCGTCGTGTCGTATTTAGTGTTTTACGATTCAATTTCCGATATATCATTCCATATTTTAGTTACAGTAAAACTAAGTTAAATCAACAGTGCCAAAATAGCCTAAATTGTACACTGTAGGCTACCCAAAAACCCAAACCCCCAAATCTTCCCATATGGCCGGCGACGCCGGCCAAAACTCCTCTGTCGCCGGCCCAAAGCCGGCGCCATGCCTCCGTCTTCTTGTGGTGTGTTCTAGTTGTTACCTACATTATTTATACTCTGTTGAATTTATTTAAATAAGTTTCAGATTAAAGCAGATTTTGACAGACTCTAATTTAGCTAAAAATACGATATTAAGTGACATGTTTAATCTGTTTTAACTAATCTACAGAGTTTAATTTAGCTACTGAGATTAAGAATTTTACCCTCCTATATTGCTGTAGGAATAACCCTCCAAAGATCTACAAGCTCCTTTTAGCTTAATGAAGATCCAACTCAAGAACAAGCTCCTTCATTCACCCTCTTCTTCCTCTTGTTCTTCCTTTTTCTCTTTTACTTTTCTTTTCCTTTGATTTTCTTTTCTGTTTTCATTTATGTTTCAGATCTGAAATGGTTTATATATGTGGGAGGAGGAAGGATAAGGTAAGGTGGAGGTGTCAAGGCCAAGGGTGTGCACAATTCATGCAAGGAGGAGGTGGAAATTGGTGGTGGCATGAAGCATGAGGTGGTTTTAAGGATTATCTTCTCATTTTCCTTTTTCTTGTGTTTTATTTTGAATTTAAATTCAGAACTGAATTGTTAACCCTTTATTCCCTTAAACCCTTGACAATCTTGAATTAGCATAAAACCTAACTTTGAAATTTAACCCTTCACAATTAACTTATTACAAAACACATCTTTTATTAAAATGAAGCTAAAATTATCTTAAAAACCCTTATAACTTATTAAAATTACACTCAAAAATTCTAATTTAATTTGTATTACATATATCTTATGAAGATTGACATATTAGCTTTTAACCATTTTGTGATTTATCAGCTTATTCTTATTTTAATTAAATTTATTTATTTCTATGTTTTTCCTAAATGTTACATTATCACATTCTGGCTGGCCTCTAGAGGTAGCCCAATCCTCTGGTGATGATCTGCACGTCCAAGAAATATTGTAAAAGCGATCCATCAAACGCTTATGCCGCGAAAACACAATAGGACGATACATCTTTGCAATCGTCTGTCCCTAGAATCACCCCTTGGTCAGTCCTCGTCCGTGACGAGCTAATGCTGACCCAACACAAGCCGTAGCTCTCTTTGCCCGTGTAATCGTGGCAGAAAAACCATAAACCAATAATGATGAGGATATATCATGAATGAATTTAATGTTGTGCAAGGAAATGTACATCCTAAGGCTTCTTAAGCGGAGTAGCGTATCATAAGTAGGCCGCGGAACATACACACGGTACGTCACACTCCTTAAGTCACCTACTTCATCAACCAAGGTAAACCTACACGACGAAAGTGACATAGATGACAGAGTGATTGTCAGAATTATAGTTTTCCCTCTGACGAGGGACAGTATTATGTACAGGTGGTCCAAGAGGATACTGTGGGAGGCTTGGTGCTGGATACTGATTAGGTTCAGTGATCACTACAGTCTAAGAAGTTTGGATTTGAAGTTCATTTATGAACTAGGTCCCATCAGATATCCAGACATATTCTAAGACATGTATTACTCAATTCGGGAGATGGCTTTCTCCGCAAACTTGAGATTAAGAGAGACATAGAAAGAAACATCATGGCGAATCCACTCACTGAGGCTATGAGTATGCGTCATCGCAATAATAGCCTTAAGTACAAGTCGGAGATTGTTGGATATAGTGCCCTCTAAGTCAATCATTGGATCGCAAGTACGTGATTGCAATGATTGAGGGAGGACCTATACCGATATGAAAGTCATACTCGAGATGATAGTATGCTATCTGGTTTGTCTTTATCATCGTATACATGCTTTAGTTCACTATTGCATGTTGATAGAGCCCATAGGATTCTTGCTTGACTGCCAGCAGTATGATGGCGATCATATACGTGGGAGCTGGGGTCTGTAAGCACATCCTTAAAGTGTCCCTAGTCATAGGAGTTTCGAGACAGGGCATCGATACTCCAGAGTAGACTACTGTATACAGTCGAGACCCCGACGAAGGGCGGTAGCCGGTCTCACAAGCCATTGGTGTCAGTTGGTTCATCTAAGATGTATGCATGTGCTCAATGAGTACACCGGACAGGACTCGCCGGGAACATGATAGTTAGTATTATATATATCGTCAGATAGCAGTTCCCTGGTGACATGTGTACATGTTAGTTTGTCGACCTGAGATCGTCATTTGTCTCGTGTGAGTTCCCACTGTGCTTTGATTTCTATCCTACCACGCTCAAAGGAGACGTGCAAACAGGTATTTTTTGGGTACAGTCCCGAGCCATATGGAGGCAGTGAGCGGATTGTCGGGGATTCGTCTCTCCCGGTATTGGGGGTTGATGTCGCACAGTGCACGGGTGGCCATCACTAGAAATCCTCGGCCAAGGTAGTGGAGAATTACTGATTTGGATCAGTAGTTTCTCAGGTGGTGATGGGCTTCATGCCGACACGATTTATCGCGTTATTAAGGGTCTGACTTTATCCACCCCCTAGACTCGATATGCGATACTCTTTAGACGAACGGACCGGACTGTACGGATATTCTCACTGTCAGGCTCAGTAGGGTTTATGGATGAGTTCGCTTGTCAGCTTCCCTTCCAATCAATACACAGGCAACCGTTACGTACAGTTTGTACTTCTGATGTGCTAGTGGTTATACCCAGTGCCAGTGTGTTGATGAGTCATTAGAGTCCCCCACAGACACTTTCCCAAGTTCGGGCGAAACGTTGTAGAGGTCGTATGGTTTTATGGCAGGGTTCGGAAAAATGCACGTGCATTTTCACACGTGTCATTTTTCGGGCTGATAATACTGGTAGGCTTTTGTTTAAGCCGGATCCCAGTATTATACTGTGTAGATATAATATCTTTGTTTCAGTTGCATTTGTATTCAGTCGTAATACAAATGCGGGTATGTTTATACTGTTATGGGGTTATCCTGAAATTCGTTTCAGGATCACTTTTGGAAGTTGCCAGTTTCCAGTTTTCTATCACCCGTCTTTAACGTTCGGTTAAAGACGGATTTATTTTTTCTTGAGATGAGTGTGGAAGCTTCTAGATGATGACTAGGATGGTGACTAGGATTAGTGACTCATGGGTGCATTAATGGTTCATTTAATGCTATGATGATGTGTTAGATGATTCATTAGTTCATTTAATGGTTTTTGGTGACAAGGTTAAAATGACTCATTCATCTATTAATGCTTGTGGTCACCTTCCCCCTCCTACACTCACCTCCTCCTCATCTTAAGTGGCCGGCCACCTCTTGGTGAGGAATTATGGTTGGTTGTAAAAAGATTATGATAGTTTTTAGACTCATGGAAATTTGATAGACACTCATTTCACATTTCCACCCGATCCAAAAGGCGACTTCATTAACCGTTCGTCCATAGCTTTGGACGTAACGAGACAAAGTGTTCTACTCATTCTCTACATCATTCTTGGTCACCTCTTTTAGCAAACTTGATGATCGAGTTGCCTCGGTTCAGAGGCGGGAGCCCGTTTAAAGATCCGTCGACGTGGTGCCACCTGGACGAGAAGACTGGAGATTCTGGAGATCGGAGCAGCCGCAACAAAGCGTGGGATGATGGTTGAAGACCGAAGGACTCGGATCGTTCGGTATAACATTCCAACCCACTTTGTAGTTTGTTAGTTTAGCTTTAATGGCAGATCCGGGTTATAGTACGCGATAGCGCCAGTTGTAAAAGTTTTTGTTCCGCATATGGCGTCTGTTAGACGGCCGGGGCACTACCGTGGACTTACAGTGGTATCAGAGCCTCACCATTAAGCTATACTAACTTGTGCTAAAATGTTTAAAACATCGATCGAACGGATTTTCGAAAATCGCAATTTCCATGTGTAAAGTTTCTGTCGATTTTAAAACAGGCCTAAAAATTATTTTGCACATACCAGAAAATTGAGCAGGCTTTTTAAAGGACACAGAAGAAATTTGACACACTGATCCGACCGTACGGCCGCGGAACCGCGACCATAATGGTGAATCAGTGTGCCATTTTTCTTCTGGGGCTTCTACAGGGGAAATTGGGGTTTCTGGTAAAGTTCTTTTGGGCCCAGTTTTTGTAACTGTACAGCAGATGTACGTGGGGCCCACATCGGGAAATTTTGTCGATCGAAATTTTAAACTTGTTAGTATACAGTACTTACTTTATATCTCCGACCGTGAATGTCATTCGAGCGGTAAACCGCGTCTAATTGCTATAGTTCTTTTAGACGGGTTTGCGAACGTGACATTCACGTTGATGTTTTGTGTTGTGCTATGATGTTGCGGATTTATCGTGGTGGATAGCAGGGTGCAATGATAGTGTTGTTTGGATTAATTTGTACTTTTGATATTGCGGGGCGAGCGTCCAACATGTGGACTGTCGTCACTGCCTGTTGTATAATATTCTTTTGGGGCACGACCGGGTTGAGGTCAATGTACCCGTTGTACATATTTTTATTTCTGTACTAGCTTTACCCCGAGACGGAGTGCACGGATAGCCGGGTTCTGGAGGGCAACGGGTCCGTATCTTATGTCTTTGAGAGGAAGAGGGGCCTCACTCTATAATTTGCAGACTATTCGCTACACTCGTAGGGGGTACAGGTTTACCCAAGGAGGGGTGCTCAAGTTACCGGATTCCGTGAAGTGTCGGGTGGTCCATTCATTTTTGCTGTAGGGGGCTGCCTCGCTTCAGGTTTTGGCGGGTAACTTGCCGCACCCGTAGGGGTCTAGGTTTCATTGCACAGGCTATCCACACGACCAGGGGAACGTCGGGTTTCAGCAGTGGCTCTGTGAAACCCGAGGATCCCAGATTATCTGTATTGTTCTGTGATGCTTATTACTTTTCTGTAATGTTGCATATTATCACGCCTAGAGCGATTATTGTATATTGGTATATATACTATTAGATGTTGTATATGTTTTACACCCGCGCTAGTCCAGTTCTCGCTCTGTCGTTAGTTAAGTAACCTAACGGGTGATGACGGGACCCTGTGGCGAATGCGGATGGCATATACGTACAATTTATTTTTCGTTCTTTTCTGGTGTGATTAGTTGATGGGACTGCATTGATTCTGATCAATGCAAGGATAAAACAAACCTATATTTGATGTTATTGGAACAAATTTTAAAAAAGTGTTATTACAAAGACGTTTCCTTTTGTTTTGCATAGTGATATTCGGTTAGAATATCCTGCACCTCATTCCATGAGGCAAGGGCCGAGATCCCTTCACCGGGAGTGACCCCTTGGGCAGAAGTTTACGTCAGGGTAGTAACTTTACTATAGTCGATTACAAGTTTCTTTGCATCGCGGTATTCAATTGGAATATCCTGCACCTCATTCCACGAGGAAAGAGCCGATATCCCTTCACCGGGAGTGAACTCTTTAGCAAAAGGTTTTCACCACTATATTTTTATAAAAAGCTATCAGTTTCCTTCAACGAGATCAAGTTCATTACGTTAAAGGTTTTTCGCCAAAAACCAACCGTAGCCCCCCGTCATGTCTTATGGATGGTCAGTAGTATTCATGCTATGTTGGTTTCGCCAAAGTCAAGGCATAGTGTTTGTTAGTTGCTGGGTATTCATCTGTTGCGTAGATAGATGCGTTGGTTTGGGACAGTCGTATTACCTTGTCGGCCAAAGTCAAGGGTATGTATGGGTGGTTTCAAATTAACCTGGATAATGACGGGTAGAACTTGGCATGTGACTTATGATGGGTTGGCCAAAGTCACGACCATAAGAGCATGGGGCAAAAATCATATCGGGAGTTTCAAACATACAGGAAACTTTCCAGGCATGCGCATACCTTCTGGTGTGTGATAACTTGAGTGGCTTCTATCAAGTTATCATGCGATGATAGTTGGATCCCGATTCTCACTGATGAGTTGGTTTACTCTTCGGGTGATCCCGACTAATTCTTCTTTCAGGTTTGGAGGAGAATTTGAGATTACAGTGGGAGGTTTCTAGATTAGATAAATTGATAACCATTCTGATCTAGGTTAGAGTGCACGCAGAGTGTTTCTTTTCTCTCTCTCTCTTTGGCAGCGACCTTTGACCGACGCTAGACTATGACTCAGTGACCATGTTGACCGAACCATCTTAAAATACTGGCTTTTGGATTGTTTGAGTTGCAAAAGTCATTGCCGCTCCTTCTTTTACCCTTTGTATTTCTCAAAACACCCCATATTACTACAGACATCCACTTCCATTGGATAGATCCATCGTATGGTTATATACGAACTCGAAAGGACTTCTTCGAGGATGGATCCAGGTTCAGGAGAAATAGAATAAGGCATTATTCAGTTGTCTTTTATTATCACCTTCTCTCAGGTTGCGAGGACTCCTTAGTTTAGGAGAGTACACCTATTACGCTTATTGGATAGTCCTATTCCAAACCATAAGCAGGTGCCGAAAGGTAGGGAATGAAGAAAACCAATTAGCCTAAGTACGGTATACAGAAGGAAATAACTAAAGACAAAATAAAGGGATTAGAAAGAGGGCAAAGTAAATTGTGACTGTTATTATTCACGACCAAACCGCGTACTTCATCGCCAGTCCTATTTCACCTTTGCTTTTTTCCCCAGTTCGGGAGAAATAGAATAAGGTATTATTCAGTTGTCTTTTATCATCACCTTCTCTCAAGTTGCGAGTACTCCTAAGATTAGGAGAGTACACCTATTATGCTTATTGGATAGTCTTCTTCCAAACCATAGGCTGGTGCCGAACGGTAGGGAAGGAAGAAAACCATTTAGCCTAACGATGGTGTACAGAAGGTAACGACTAAACATAAATAAAGGGATTTGGAGAGATAGCAAATGAAATATACGGTTAAAGTCATGAATTGGATTATGGAAGAGGCATTACTAGGAATACCAGAATACCCCTACGAAATATTTTCATGTTTTAGTGCATTGTTAAAGGAAAACTGATTTCCCGATTATATACTTACTCCAAGGTATGTATTTACCAGGTTTCATTCTCATATCTGTATGGTTTTACAGATAATGAGTGGGAGTAGGTTATTGGGAATTAGGTGATCATCCTCATTATATCGGAATTCGTTGTAATTGGTGATATTTGAGGAAGTCGCCTGAGTTTTTGCCGGACGACATGTATTTGGTTTTGAGTATCCGTTGTTATGCACCAATTTCAAAATGATATATCTGTACGTTTATTTTTATAAAGTGAGATATAACTTTTTGAAATTATGTCCGTGACATTTACCTATATCAGTTGACGATCGGGTAAGGAGCATTGAATAACGGAGTAGTTCTTAACCATAAGTACGGTATTTCAACCTATGATGCACAGGTTTTGAGTTATTCAACTCAGCGGACTTATACAGAGTATTGTATGTTGTCCAGTATCCGTCAGGACAAAGGGGTAGGTCATCATACTATGTTCTGTTTACTTATGACTTCTCTAGTTTTTAGACAAGTGTTTCGTAGAAATACAATGTCTAAGTTTTGAGAAGTTGTGGGTATAAGAATAAAGTAGAGAACCAGGTATCGCAAGTATCGGGATTCTTCAAAGAGGTCGAAGATGTAGATTCTTGTGATTGGTATTCAAGTAATGGTTTTGAGAAACTTGTTTCTCTTTCGGGTTACTCATGATTGGATGTATTCCTAAGTTGAGTAATGTTGATTAGCCTCTCTTCATTAAGATCATATGCACTGGAGACAGCTGCATGATTTGAATCTGGTTCCAATTAAATATAGTGCCAAAGGTTTCTATATTGGATATAGAATCGTTCATATCTTAACGTTGTTAAGGTACGGTGAGTTGTCCAGCTTATGCTTAAAACCAGACACTGGATAACTCAAGGCACGTTTCTGTAATGGCAGTTTGTGGGTTGACCCTGGCTTTGACGAGGGTTGATTTTCTACCATCTGGAAGATCAATAGTGATATTGTTCTTGACTCACCACAGTTTTAGTAAAATGGATTTTTTCAGAAAATAGTAGTGGGAGTTTGGTAGAACTGGAAGTGATTCCAGAATCGCAAACGATTACGGAAAATTTAATAGGAACTATATATTCAATCAGATTTGACATTCCTTTAGCCACTCCGCAGATATGGTGGGTAATCTCAGACACCCGAGAGGTACTCCGGTAGCCTCAAGGACGGTGACAGGGAGGTTCTTGTTTATCCAGACTTGACACTACTATTGTTCCAGACTATGAGACCCGGCAGGAGGATATGTATAGCATCATTCTAAACTAGTTTTAGAATTACACGTTTATATTATTCTGCCAGAGGGTTGTTGTGGTCAGTGGGAGCAGCGGAAGCATAGTGGGCAAGTAGCTTATGTCTATTTATAGGCTTGAGCAGATATAGCGGAGATAAGATCATCTAATTTTGATGTGACAATCATGGGTTTGACTTCATCAGAATAGTGGATGGATCTGCTAAGAAGGTAGTAGGGTGTGATGTCTTGGTATTTGGATGACATACACAGAGTAGGAAGTAAAATTCCTGTACTACGATCAGTTGTACTGTGGTCGTCATACAGTTGTTTCTTCACAAAGGACATGGATATAATATCAGACATTCTGGTTTCTAGATCTATTGTTTTAGATCTTGATTTGGGTAGTTTCCTAATGTAGGTACATTGACAGTATTCTAAAGGTATTTAGAATAGATGACTCCTGGCATGGTGGTGTACCTGCAGATGATGGAGTCACCCTCTCTAAAGGTGTCTTACAGACTAAAGGGGAGAGGGATGTGCATGATTGGCAGATCACTTGCTTAGTCAATCGTGAGATGTCAAGTACCACACCAGATGTTGTTTTTGCACTAGATGAGATAAGTTTATATTAATCCAATCATGAAGAAACATAAGGAAGCAGTTTTAGAACATAAGTGCATATTCTACGGATTTGATGCCGGCAGCCTCCTTCGGGAGACAGTTATCATTCCAGGCTTCAAAAGTGACATGGATGACAGAGTCATTGTCAGAATTATAGTTTTCCCTCTGACGAGGGACGATATTATGGACAGGTGGTCCAAGAGGATACTGTGGGAGGCTTGGTGTTGGATACTGATTAGGTTCAGTGATCACTACAGTCTAAGAAGTTTGGATTTGAAGTTCATTTATGAACTAGGTCCCATCAGATATCCAGACATATTCTAAGAAGGTATTACTCAATTCGAGAGATGGCTTTCTCCGCGAACTTGAGATTAAGAGAGACATGGAAAGAAACATCAGGGCCGATCCACTCACTGAGGCTATGAGTATGCGTCATCGCAATAATAGCCTTAAGTGCAAGTGGGAGATTGTTGGATATAGTGCCCTCTAAGTCAATTATTAGATCGCAGGTACGTGATTGCAATGATTGAGGGAGGACCTATACCGATAAGAAAGTCTTACTCGAGATTATAGTATGCTATCTGGTTTGTCTTTATCATCGTATACATGCTTTAGTTCACTATTGCATGTTGATAGAGCCCATAGGATTCTAGCTTGACTGCCAGCAGTATGATGGCGATCATATACGTGGGAGCTGGGGTCTGTGAGCACATCCTTAAAGTGTCCCTAGTCGTAGGAGTTTCGAGACAGGGCATCGATACTCCAGAGTAGACTAGGGTATACAGTCGAGACCCCGACGAGGGGCGGTGGCCGGTCTCACAAGCCATTGGTGTCAGTTGGTTCACCTAAGATGTATACAGGTGCTCATTGAGTACACCTAAGATGTATACAGGTGATCATATTAGTGATCCACGATCGATTCTTGAATTTACTAGAGGCTAGTTGTTGAATTAGATTCATCGAAAGGACAAAGGATGAGATGAAGAAACCCTAGTTTCTTCGAAAGATCCTTAAACCTCGATTAATCGTCATCGATCTAGTATCAAATCATTAATGGATAAGAAAACATAATCAATAGATTTCATCACATCTATAGATTCGATCGATTCCTACGTGCTTCACTTCGATTCTTGATTATTTGGATTGGATATCATCAATTCTTAATTCTTGATTTTTAAATGTTTTCTTGATTTTAGATTTAGATATAGATAATTCTTGAACTTCAATTTTATAAATCTTGAATTGAATTGTCTTTTCTCTTTTCTTTAATTTTCAATTCACCTAATTCGAATTACGAACGGATCACATTTTCCCTGAGGACGATCCGTATTCACTAACGCGCTACATACGACACCATTATTGATTGCGGTTAACAAAAATTCTTTGGTTGTGATTTCTATACATTTTCTAGCTACACACCGAGATTTCATTCAATCAGGTCCACCATGCACCCACAGACGGTTCCTCCTCCTCCTCGAGTCGGGTGTATGATATCGCTCAAGTGCCGAGAAAACTCATGGTGGACTCCTCTCAAATCATACCAGGAGAAAACCACAATTTTCTATCTTTTAAAAAGATAATAAGTTTATAAAATCTTTGCGGTTTCTCCAAATCCAGAAATCCAAAATCCCAAACTCAACAGTAAATAAACAATGAATTCTATAATATTGGGCTCCGGCAATCCGGACTGTCCCATAAAGTCATGGCAAATAAATATATAAATATGCATGAGATATCAGTAATAAATTCAATGTCTAAGATATCATATAAAAGCAAGCTCACTAATACCATGTCGAACTATCAACTAACATTTTCTACTAATGAAGTAGTATTTTCTAATGTGTACGTGACATGGCAATTACGGATGATGATGTGTGTGAGCCGGAAAGTAAGTGTATGTGGAGCATACGCATCATCGAAAATGGTGTTGGTGTCCTGACAGCATGGGTTTCATAATACTTACGGAAACACAATTAAGCATGCAATGCGATGCGAATAATAATAATATGTGGAAAATGAATGGTAAACGCAGCAATAAAGAATATACATTACAATATATGTGTCATACCGTTTTGCCATTTGAAATAACGCGAATCGTGGTGTTTAGAAAATAAGGGCTACAGTGTTTTTAAGAAAATGTATGTCCTTTGAAATATCCGTAGAATCCCTTGGCCTGTCTTTAAAATACTCACGATTCGTTAGTTTTGAAATAGGTATGACTCGAGTCTAGTCTAACATCTACAAGTAAACTACAGAACTAAACTAACAGGCTAATCGAAAAGGTAAGGAAACCACCTAAATATGAGTTGATATATATAACATATAATAGTCGGTGATTCCGCCTCAATAGTATCACATACGATACAATATATAACATGACATCCTCGAGTCAAGAGTGCATATCTATCATCAATATATAGCTCGTACGGTAAATCCATCGTACGACATCCCAAATCTGGGTACGGTTTGGATATCACATTTATCTCATCATTCATCCGGTATCCTTATCATCATATCCTGTATTAGGAGTACTGATCTAAGTCTAGTACATACTGATACCATCTACATATATATGTGCGTGTGTATGACAACACATCGCCTAAAGACCCGCTATAACATCACGTCGTATCTCATAATACGATCCAACTCATATCACCGATCTCGTGGCATCATGCCCAATCACATCGACTCATCTCCAAATAACATATACTATCCTCATGATCATGTATATGTATACGTATATATATATATATATATACATAGTCCCATACCTATGTGTGTATACATATACATATCCCTATATACGCACAAGTAAATAAATGTATGCGAGTGTGTGTGTGTGTGCGTGTATGCAAATCATTAATCTAGGGTTCGCGACTAAAACTAACTATCGACACTATCATCCAATTACACTAAAATTTATCCACGAACTCCTAAAGTCTATCTAGATAATCATCTAGTCTCACAATAAACATATTTAAATATATAGGTATACGTATACTACACTACGAAACTGCGGGGTGCTATACACCATCCACCTGACTTCCCCCGTAGATATATATCTACTCACCTTGATCTTCACTTGCTGAATTCAATGTCGCCATCCTCTTCTTCATCATCCGATGTCCTCGTGGGGGTACCTACATATATGCACATATGGCATCGTAAACGAAAATTACGCACGAAAACCAAAATATCGCACGAATCATACAAAGGTCAAAACTTATAGTTTACGCATGCAAGAATAATCAAACAACTCCCGATACCGACGTACAAACGTCAGGTGACCGGGATAAAACACAAATACCAAAACCCATTTCAGTAAAAGCCGCGAAACGAATTCAGAAACTTCGTAAAACACTTCCAGATTTTACCCTAGGTGCAATTTGCCAATTTTGCACATATGGAGGGGCTATTTACTGGACAAAGGAGCTATGATACAAGAACGAGGGGCAAAGCCAACACCTTGGCCGCAAATTGCTGCCATGAAGGATTAATTTGCAGCCAAAGTAAGGGGGTTGGGGCTCGGGTCTTGGGGTTAGCTTCCTGAGTGCCTGCTTGTCTCACTGTGAGTGCAAAATAATTTTCCAGGTCCCCGAGTCATAGCAGATATCTAAGTATCATCACAATTTCCCAAAATCTGTCGATGTCGGGGTTTCTAAGTTTAGGGTTTTGGGTTTAAGTCTCAGGTTTTGGTCTTTAATCAAACACTAAAAGGGTTTATAGTCTCTACTAATCCTCAATTCCACCATCACAACACATAAAATCTCGTAAACCCTAACTTGGAATTCTCAAACATCACCAAACTACACTTAAACACTTCTAATCATGTACAAGTGCTAAAAAGAAAAGGATTACTACACTAATGGTGAAGAGATTACCTCATTTAGCAACTCAAGAATTTTCTTGAGTTGCCCAAAGTGCTCAAAATCCGATTTTTCTTGGTCCCAAGTGCTTGTAGGGAGCTTGTGCATGTTTTTAATGAAGTGGAGATGGAGTTTTGAGATGATTTTGGTGGTGTTTGTGAAGTTGAAGAGGAGGGGGAGTGAGAAGGCAACCATGGAGGTGAAGAAGAAAAGAAAATGATGAAGATGAAGGAAGAAACAATGACCAAGGTCCAAGGTTGACCCCTCACCTCTCTCTCACTCTTCTCTCTCTTGCCCATATCTCTTTCTTTAACCTTTTCTTTTCTTTTGTTTTCTTTTCCTCTCATTTTAAAACCCAACCCAGTCATGAAGAAATAAAGAAAAGCCTTGGAGGAAAATATAACAAGTGTGAAAAATGACTTGGTGCATGTCACATGCACAAAACTAGCTTAATGCACAATTAGCGATATTTAATTGCGATTAGCATTAAAATTGTATATAATTAATTATAAAAATTCATAATTTGCCTAAATCACATAAAAACACTTTCATTTTCGTAATTCCTATAATTTTCCAAATATTTCCCAATTTATCGGTATTTAATTATACTGCATTATTAAAATATTCATAATATTTATTATTTAATTATAAAAAAATTCCCAAAAATAATATTTTATTTTTCTGAAATGTTACAGTACTGTTGCCTATCGTTTGGAACTTCCACCCAGATTTCCGGATGTTCACCTCATATTCCTTGTGTCGATACTTCGCAAATACGTTCATGACCCTTCTCACATGATTCAGCACCAGACCATTCAACTAGGACAAGGTCTTTCGTTCACCAAGCGGATGATAGTTATATTGGATCGGCAGGTGGAGAAACTTCGGGCAAGGCCTTTCCGTCTGTGAAGGTTCTTTGGCGTAGCCCGTCTAGTGAGAAGATCACGTGGGCAGCTGCGAGCGGGATACGGAAGAAATTTCCTTCATCTCTTCGAAGATACGCGTAGATAAAATATTAAATTCGGAGACCCAATTTCTTTAAGGGGGAAGATTGTAATGTTTTAGAAATCGTTTAGGCGAATTTTCTGTTAATAGGTAAAATAAACTGTGTTTTCCGTAAAAACCTAGAAGTGGTCATTTTTCAGTATAAACTTAACTGCACCTAGTTTAACTAGAAAATAACTAGTTGCGGTATTTAGTTAGTCGCTTGTAAATTTTAGTTCACTTAAATATTTTTCCTTAATTAAAGTATTATTATAAGCTTTTAATTATACACTTAATTAGTGATAATTACAATTTGGATTGGGTTAATTATGCTAATTTAAATGCATGCCAACTTAATCACAAGATTAAGCATCTTTGATTTCCTGCAAAATATCTTGGAAAATATCTAGATATTTTGAAGGTAAATGGAAATTTTAATTATAATTATTAAGAGGTGGCATAAAGATAAGAGTTTTAATTGAGATTTAATGTGTTTTAACCTAGGATTTTTCCATACTTCCACACATTTCCCTCTTCTTCTATTGTTGGCCGACCCCCCCCCCCTTGCTGCCCTATTTCTTTTCTCACCCCATTTTCACTTCTTCAAGCTTCTAAAATTCATCAAAAATCATCAAATAATCCCACAAACTCAAAAACAAATCCATACCCATTATTCTTTAACCCTAATCAAGCTTGGATCTTCATGAAAGTTAGCATTTTGGAGGCTAATTTGGAAGTCTAGTTGCAAGTTTGTGGATCTTTTGTGAGGTATAAAATCCTGACCCTAAGCTTTAGTTGTTGTTTAAATACCTTAATCTAGTTATCAGATGTTTAATAAAGCTTTAATTAGCATGTTTTCGAAATTCTAGAAAGGGTTTTGATGATCAAGTTAAGGTTTTGATTATTTGTAATGGTTAATTAAGTAGTTTAGACTTAGAAAACTTAACCTAGTTGTGAGATTGTTAATTGTTATTTTTCCTAATTGTCTAATTAAGCTTAATTGCAAACAAGTTTTTACTAAATCTTATATGGGTAAGATTAAAATTGTAGTAAGGGTTTGTGTGGCTTAATCAAGCTATTAGGTGATGATTGTGATCGCTAGAATGGTTTCAACTACTAGGTTTGAGCTAAAATGTTTAAAAGGTGCTTACTTGGTTTTCGGTTAATTTAGGCGTGAGTTTCAATTGACGTTGCGATGTTATATATATTATCTTCCACGATATATTTTGTGTTGTGAAAGCGCGATCGGTGCGATCGGGGTCTAGGCTTGGTGGTTGTGTCGTTTTGCGTTCCTAGCTGAGGTTGTACCAATGTCGCACGCGTTTTGTGCACTAAGTGCACAGTGTGTATATCTTGTGGACGTTATCCTTGCATTTCGTTGTCTTTGTGTCTGCGCGGGATATTTATTCTTATGTGTTGTGTTTGTGAAATTTTAGGATCGCGAGCAGGGACTTCAGACACTGCGAAGAAAGGAAAGCAGGTGGTCGGATTTACTTAGCTCGAGGTCATCGGTGAGTAGATTTAACATCTACAGGGGAATCGCCCGCATGGCGTTATGTGTCTGGGCTAGATTCAATGACATGATTATTAGTTATAAGTATATGGACATTGATTGTGCATGTGTACTATTATAGCATACATCATGTTCCTAATGCATATGGACATAGTATAAATGAGACACAACACCACTACTGACGGTTCATGTTGCACGAGCACTAATTGTATGCTACACCCACACCGTCTGTAATTGCCATGACACGCACAACATGTATACATATGTGATATTGTATCGGTTATTGCCATTGATACATTGATTCTTATTCCATTGTGTATATGAAAGGTAGTATACATGCTATAGCTATATGTACATCATGCATACATACTTACATGTACACCCACATACCTTGCTACAGCTACATGTACATCATGCATACATACTTTCATGTACACTCACATACCTTGCTATAGCTACATATACCACTATGTGGTATTGTATTGTCATTGATATTGAGACGTTGATTATTGTGCTATTACGCTTATGCAATGCATCATACATACCTGCTTACATGTAGATACACATATCTTGCTATAGTTACATGTACACCTCATATGATGCTGCACTTGATTTCGGAGGAATTGGGAACCGCATGATATATTTTAAAACTGGATTCATTTAAAAGAGCGGTTTTCCCTTAATATGCTCATATTGCTGTTTTATGTTACATACATCAGATTTTCATGGATTTACGCATTGAGATATGGATTCCGTGAGATGTATGGATATGTGGATTGCGAGTGTCGAGGTTGGACACTCAGGTTCCGTGGATTGCGAGTATCGGGTTGGACACTCAGGTTCCGTGAGATGTATGGATATGTGGATTGCGAGTGTCTAGGTTGGATACTCAGGTTCCATGGATTGCGAGTGTCGATGATGGACACTCAGGTTCCGTGAGATGTACATATACGATATGTGGATTTACGTGTCGATGTTGGACACGAGTATTTCATGATGTTTTCGAGTGCCGATGTTGGGCACTCAGGTTCCATGAGATTTACAGGATATGAGGGCCAGTCCTGGTGACGGCGCCTGAGGATTTTGGGATTTGGGATGTCATTGACAAACACCAGGTTTTTCCATGCTAATGATTTGTGCACGAGGTTTATTATTTATCCCACACTCAGGATTTATTTGATATGCATTTGATTCATGTAGATATAGTACCCTGGTGGTGTACCTTGATCATGATAGTTGCATATTCATATTGCGATATTATACTATCAGTTTGCATGTGATAGATTATCGCAGTACGTGCATACCTGCGATTACCTGCATGATGTTATTTACTATTCACGAGTTGGAAACTCACCCCCGTTGTGCCACAGTGTTTTGCAGGTTGTCCTTCAGGGTTGTAGCGGCTGGGCTTCATATTATCTCTACTTTTGCGGATACCGCCACAGTTGGCTGTGAGGTTTTTTGCTATAGGTGGGTTTCGCGGTTATCCGTTTATGTACATTGTATATCTTTTGTTGGATCTAGTACTCTCCATCAACCACCTTCATGTATTTGACTTAGAGACGTGTTGTGAGGAACGATGTTGTATTATTTTGTGACTTTGGGTGCCGTGCTCGTGGGAGCCAGCCTTTGTTATGTAGTTTTATCTCCTTATGCTGTTTTCATTTACATTTTTTCGCTACGGCGTCGTATATATGCTTCTCGTGGTTGTTTCCTCCGTTGGGAGTGATTTGCTCCCGTTTGGGTTTGCTTTATTTATATTTTATGTTGTACTGTTTCGGGGCTAGTTTTTACAAAGGCGGTGCTGCCGAAATTTTTATGAAAACAACTATGGTTAACGATTTTTACTTGAGATTCCCAAAAGTTTTTAACAATGTTCTTATCACTTAATACTTTTGATGGTTTAGATTTCTGGATTTTCGACTTACTTGAATTGCGTTACGCCTGTAGAAGTTACGCGGTTTAAGTGCCGTCACGTGCCAAATTTAGGTCGTGGTAGTACGGTAATGGGGACCTCCAGATCGAAGCTTTTACCGACTCTAGCTTCCAAAGTGACAAGGATGACTCTAAATCTTTCTCGGGTTATGTATTTACTCTCAACGGAGGGACGCTCTGTTGGAAGAGTTCCAAACAGTACAACGTAGAAAATTCGACGATGGAGGCTGAGTACATCACTGCTAACGATGCCGCAAAAGAGGTAGTCTGGATGAGGAAGTTCGTTTCTGAATATCAGGTGGTTCCATCCATTGTTAATCTAATACCATTATATTGCGATAACAATGGAGCCATATCATTGGCAAAGGAACCGCGGTCCTATCAGAAATCCAGACATATCTTGAGGCGGTATCACCTGATCAGGGAGATCGTGGATCGCCAGGAGATCGAGGTGTGAAGAGTAGATACAAAGGACAACACGGAAGATCTATTCACCAAGGCCATCCCTTAAGTCCAGTTCGAGAGACTGTTCAAGATATTGGGTATGCGGTATGCCAGCAACCGGCTCTAGTGCAGACATTAGGTACTTAATACGTCAATTACAGGCCTTAGTGCAAGTGGAAGATTGTTGGTGCTGTGTTTTTGTAAGCCGATGTCGCGCACCCCGCGGTTCACGGGGAGGCGGAATTTTAAAAAACAATTAATATTTCACTATGAAACACCAGCTAAACTCCAGGATCTATTCGATAACCTTAACTAACAACCAACTATTAAGGTTTATTTACTATGGTAGAATGGTTATACCTCCTAGATCGAGTTCTTCGAGTCTTCTTGTGCTCCTCTCTAAGGATCCTTACTGATCGGATCTGGCTAGCTCCATCAGCCTTCTTGCGTCAAAGAATATCCACCGCGAGAGAATGTGCTGCAAGATTCAACCTCTAAATGAGGTAACTAAGGTAGATGGTTCGCTAAACCAACTAGCCTAGGAGATGTAGAAAGTCTAGACGATTGTGTAGTCTCACTAAACCCTTGGTTCACAACACATGTGAAGGTTAGGGTTTAGTTTTGAGGTAAGAAGGAGATGGAGAAACCTAGAGAGCAAGAGAGGAGAGCAACTCAAGAAAATGAACTCAAGAAAAAAAATGATCAAGTCTCTTTTCAAAGTGTAGAGAATGGCTAATGACATGTGAGCTCCATTATTCAAACATGCAATAAAAATCAATAGAATATATGTGATATGCCTCAATAGTGAACGCAAAATGAATAAAATAATCCAAGCCATTCTTTACACCATGCCATCAAAAGTCTCCTCCATTTCTCCAATATCCACCTCATTAATCCATTATACTTAATGGATAAAGCAAATAATGAGGTGGCCCCATTCTAGAAGCATGCCTTGCCAAATTACAAGAATTCCCCTCACCGTATATACATACCCGTATCCGTATTCCGAAAAATACGGATACACTGAGACGATAACAATCCAATAATACAATACTAGGATCCGGCTTAAACCAAGATCAGCATCCGTGTACAAGTATACATACATGATCGAAGCCCAGTCGTAAAACCATACGACGTCTACATCAATTGCCTGAAGCAGGGAAACCCTCTGTGTGGGAGTCTAAGGACTTGACAGTACGCTGGCAGTGGGTTTAACCATAAGCCGTCAGCAGTACTAGCTGCACGTAACGGCTACCCAGGTATCTGTCGATAAGAAGAACGATGAGCAAACTCACCCGGACTCCTACTAAGCCTATCGGCGACAATCTCCGTACAGTCCGGTCTGTTCGTCTGAGACACTCGCATATCCTCCTAGGGGATGGTAAACGTCAGACCCCTAACAACGTGAGAAGTCATGTCGGAGGAGAGCCCAATACACCATGAGAAACTACTGCAGTACCTTACCAGTATTTCTCGACTGCCCTGGCTAGGAACTTTGTGTAATGGCTCTCAGAACACTGCGCGATATCAAACCCCAATACAGGGAGAGACGAATCCTATCTGATCGCTAATGTCTCCAAGTGCTTCGGGACTACACCCAACTACTACCAATTTGCACGACTCCTTTGTGCGTGGTAGGGTAGTAATCTAGTGCAGTGGGAACACACTCGAGACGAAATAGTGATGGCAAGTCAACGGACTAAGTTGTACGCATGCCACCTAGGAACTGCTACCTGCCGATAGGTATTATACCAACCAGCAGTTCCCGACGAGTCCTATCCAGTGTAACTCATAACCTAATGTGCACCTGCATACCAACTCTAGTACGGCGTACTAATGGCAGTAGGACAGACCATATCCCCTGCAGGGATGAGAAGCTTATACACTAGTCTACTCCGGAGTATCGATGCCCCGTCATGATAATCCTATGACTAGGGACCTGTATAAGGATGTGCTTATAAACTACCAAGCCCCCACAAGTGTGACTGCCATCACAACGCTGGTAGTCAAGCAAAGTTTCACGACCCGAAGGTATAGAATGCGACTGGCACTAAAATTACGAAACGTCTAGAGGCGTAACGTAATCTAAGTAAGCCAAATCCCAGAAATCTAAACCATTTTTAAATGAAAAGAGTGAAGGAAAACTTGTTTTAAAGCAAACGGTTTTAACAAAATAAGTGGCATTAAACATTTAAAAGCTACATCATATTTTCCCGAAAATTTCGGCAGAGTCTCATTTATAAATACAGGCCCCCAAACGGGTACAACACATGAAAATGAATAAGTGCATCCCCAAGCGGGAGCTAGCTCTTCGCCAATTAGCGGAAACAACCACAAGCAATATAATATACAACGCCGAAGGGAGAGGATCAAATCTCAGAAAGGAATCCAACATCCTCAAGAAAACCAAAGAACACCAAGAATAATACAAGCGCGCGACTCTAAGGTCGAAAGAATATACAACTGGTCTTCTAAGCCTACCAAATAATACAAGTCTGTTTGATGGAGTTACTAGATACAACTGAATAAATAAGTGTACAACGGTGGTCACGATACAAGTGAATCCACCTACCAAAGCAATCACCCGGAAGGAAGCAGTGTGCCAGCAAGCCGCAACGAAACCTGTACGGACAAACCTGCAAGAAACTGTGGAACAACGGGGGTAAGTTGCCAACTCGTGAGTAGAAAATATCACCGAGAAGAAATCACATGTATGACTCTCTCCTAGGTCATACAAAAATATACATATCTATATATATCAACAAGGGTGACAGTATATCATAAGTGTGATATCAAGTACTCATGTCCGTATCATGAGTAATAATATATCGATGCATGACATGTACTAATGCATCATCCCACTTGTGTCCAGCATCGACACACGAATCATGATAAAACCCGAGTGCCCAGCATCGACACTCAAACCATCAAGAAATCTATGTCCGACAGCGATAAATAATACTCAAATCTCGGGCTTTGTCAGTCCGGATCGGCCCATGGGCTCCGTCAATCTGGATCGGCCCATCACATCAAATCCCTCGACTACGTCGGTATCCTCCGGATATCCCTCGTGCCTGACACACCGGTATGGTAGTCTGCCCCTGCCAGGGTCATCGTCATCCCCACAAAACCATTCTCGTCCTGGGGTACCGTACCAGGTCCACCATGCACCCACAAACGGTTCATCCTCTTCCTCGAATCGGGTTTATAATATCGGTCAAGAGCCGAGAAAACTCATGGTGGACGACACATACATCATATCACGAGAAAACCGCAGCTTGCATTTAAAATGAAAATGAGTTTATATAATCCTTGCGATTTCTCCAAATCCAAAATCTCATCGAAAATCCGATATCCAAAAATCTCAGAGTAAGTAAACAGTGAATTACCGGCATAAAGCCCCACGATATTACTTTGTCACGACCCGAAATTTAGCTCGTGAACGACAGTTAAATCACGCAACGTCTAAAGGTGTAACGTAATTCAAGTAAGCCGAAACCCTGAAATCTAAACATTTTTAAGAAAATAAAAGAGGTGAAGTTTTGAAATAAAGGTATGATGAAATCAAATGTTTTCTTAAATGCATAGAAAAAGGAACATGAAAAATGCAAGTTTATTTTACTAGTTGAAAAACATGTTTCGTCTTTTTTTAAAATTTGGGCAGCACCTCCTTTGTATATTTTGATCCAAAACCACAAATACATGATGATAATAAAGCATCCCTAAGCGGGAGCTAGCGCTTCGCCAAACGGCGGATTCACAACCACGCAGGTCATAAAATAAGTATACGACGCCCAACGGGGAAGATCAACACCAAAAAGATAATGAGTAAAGAAAGACATCAACCCAATAAGCGAACATAAACCCACGCTCTAAGTCTCGCAACCACAAATCTCACTAAGTCTTACTACTTATACAGTTACAAGTTTCTGATTTGATGGAGTTAACTAGATACAACAGAAATAATAAATATAAGAGGGGTACGATCAAACATGTACCACCTACCAAAGCAAATCACCCGAATGCAAGCTGTGTGCCAACGATGTCGCTACCGATCCATGCGGTCAACCTGCAAGAACTGTGGCAAAATGGGGGTGAGTTGCCAACTCGTGAGTAGAAAACATTATTAGGTAGAAATCGAATAAACAACGATTCCTAGGTCAACTATATCATAAAGGTAATACTATGATATCTAGGGTGACCGTATCTGCATATGTGCCAACAATATAATCAATGCCTATCAGCATGTGTATAACATCTACGTGTCTATCCATGACACAACAACATCATGCATGTAAACATCATAAAAGCATATGCATGAAAGTATGAGGATATAAATCAATGTGTGTCCCTCGCGACACATCAAAATCATGGAACCTGAATGTCTAACATCGACACTCGAAACATCATGAAACCCGTGTCCAGCATCGACACGTAAATCCTCATATCTCAGGCGCCGCATCCTCAGATCGGCCCTCAGGCGCCGCATAATCTGGTCGGCCCTCATATCCATCTCATGACTCTGGTCGGTATCCTCCGGATAACCGCCAGGTCCAAAAATTATCACCGGTAGGTAGTGCTCCCCTGCCAGGCTCACCGCCTAACAAATAAGAGTCTTCTTGCCCCGGGATACCTTACCAGGTCCACTATGTACCCGCAGACGGTGCCTACCGCTCCTCGAATCGTGTTTTACATGCCAATCTCAGAACTGAGAAAACACATGGTGGACGCACTGAAATATCATATCAAGAGAATCCGGGTTTTTAAATCAATACATACTTTCCTTTGAAATAACCACGGTTCTCAAATCCAGAAATCTCATGAAAACAGCATATCTCAATGTGTACAATCGTAAAGCATGATGTATGCGACATAGAACAGAATGTAAGCATATCTGTATATCATGCAACATGGAACAGTGATGTGAGCATGGGCATATCATCATAATGTGAGCATAGCAATATAATAGCATGATGTAGCAATTCTACTGTGTGAGTGACATAGCAATTATCGATGATGAAGTGTGTGAGCCGGCCAATCTATGTAAATGTAATATACGCATCATCGATAATTGTGTAGGTGTACTAGCACATGTATATGGAATGCAATAAGAATGACATGAGCGTAGCATAATTAAATCGTCAGCTAAAGGCCATAAGGTATACGTATCTAATATGACCGAGTCGGTGAATTTATCAATCGGCATCCAGCCTCACAACATCACATACGGTATAATCCATCGTACAGCATCCTCTAGTCAAGGGTATGGATCAATCATCATAAAACTCATCACGTACGGTAAATCATCGTACGGCGGCATTAAACTATTAGGGATCCTATCAACCTATATGACAATGAGGGTACAGACCTAACGTCTCGTACGGCATATCACTCATGATTCACAACATTATATATATCTATATACCTATATCCCAGGTCACATCCATAACAATCTCATATCAGGGGACTGGCAAAGGTATCAATCTTCTCATATCGACTCGCAACCGTATACCGACATATCAATCAAGTCATCATATTACATCGTATATTCTTTTCATCACATTATGTCATCTTATATATATTTATCTTATTTGACCGATCTCATAACACATCTATCTCAATCTCGTCATATTCATTGATCTCATGTCACATCCTTATACATCTCGTTTCATATCCTATATTAATCATATCCGCTCGTATTATCTTATCTATTTACATGCCACTAAAATCTCATACTTAATCTAGTGCACCTACACTTCTATATATCGTGATTTACATTCACTTTTCATATCCTTATACATCAATTCGAGACATTATATCTATCATATTATGTCAAAGAGTCATATCCCTATAGCTTTCATCTCATATCTCGATATTTATATTCCATCATTCATATCATCTTTAACTATCTTTCTAACCCTATCCATAGTTTTCTAATCTAGGTTTCCTTAACCATATTCTGTATATCGGTTTCCATCAAAAACTTGCGGGGGTGCTATACGCCATCCACCCGACTTCCCACGTAAATATAGATCTACTCACCTTAATCCTTGCTTGCCGAAGTCGATGACGCCATACTCCGTCATCTCGGAATCCACGCGAAGGTACCTACAATACCAACAAATATCGCAATACCATCAACATCAAGCCCGGAAAACCAATACGGCACATGGTGCGCTCATAGGTTAGAACCTATAGCCTACGCATGACAAAAACAACCAAAAAACCCTTGTTCTTGACGTACAAACACCCAACAACCAAATACAATATCAAATGCTAAAACCAAGAATTCCAAAATACGGAATACAAAACAAAAACCACTCACAATAGCTCCCAGATTCTCTTTCAGGTAAAATAGGGATAAACAAACAGTACTATGGGGTAATATATGGAGTGTGTGAGTTACTGGACCAATTCCAGCAACAAACACCACAAGGGGCCTGCTACAATGCCAGAAAATCCGGCCACCTCGGCCAAGTAGTCTATGTTGGGGTTCGTTTCGTCAGGGTGGTCTCCTATTGTTCAGCCTAGGTCAATGGTATTGTTTGTTTCTATTAGAAACTTCCCGGCTTTTCTCCAGATTCCCTGTAGGCACACCAAACATCACAAAACCGACATAGGATGATTCCTAAGTCCGTATTATCTATTCTAGGCCAGTAAAAACACCACTCAAGTCTTGTAACAGCCCCTAAATATCACCAAACCCACACCATCACCCAACCCTTTCTCTTGAAATTTCTAAACATCACATACCCTAACCAATTCACATTCTAAACTAAACTAGAATACAAGAAAACTCAAACTAAACTAAATGGAAGAAGATATACCTTACTTGGGCAACTCAAGAAAAACCCTAGCTTTCCAAGATCTTCAAAATCCAACTTTGATTGGTCCATTGTGTTGAGGGTGAGGTGGGGATCTACTTTTGTGAAGGGAGTATAGGGTTTTAGTGAAGGAATTGAGATGGGTCATTAGGGTAGAATGAGGGAGCTTGAAGATGAAGAAGGAGAATAAAAATGATGGGGGGAAATGAATGAGGCGGCCCTCTCTCTTTCTTCTTATTCTCACCCTCTCACACTCATGTCTCACTCTCTCTCTCTCTCCAATCATTCTCCTTTTAACCCCTTTCTCTTTTCTCACAAAAATACACATAATACCCATAAAACAACACAAACGCAACAACATGCAACAAAATACAACATGACATGGTGCACTAGCCATGGGAAAAATAGAAACACGGATTTGGCCTAATCGCGATTAGTAGTGCACTAATCGGGTTAAATTTTTAAACTGCATATAATTAATTATAAAATTGCCATATCCAATAAATATATTTTTAAATGAATAAATCATTTTAATCTCCAATTATTTCACAACTAGTGGTATATATTTATACCATTTTACGAAAACCCCAATTTTGCAAATCGGGTAGTTTTCGCGTGTTATATTATTTTAATATTAAATTCCAAAAATAATATTTTATATTTTCTGAAATGTTACAATCTTCCCCCCTTAAATAAATTCGGTCCCCGAATTTAAATTTAAACCCCAAAATACTAAAACATTTCAATAATCAGCTCAAATCAACGGGGCTCTGAAATCACGGATGATACAGAAACACCACAGCGCATCAAGTGCGCATGAAAACCAGTACGAAACTCAAAAATCGAACTCCGTCAAGCGTCACGCAAATCATCGGATTTGCACGCATATCATCGGAGTTACAATGGAGATACAGATCTCGTAATCCACTACTGAAATCCAATATGCCTGGTCAAATACTATAATACGTGTAAAGTACGCATCCTTGGAAAAATCTCTTAAAACGTAATACAACCCATGCAAAATCTTCTCAGAATCGCCGTGTGATGCATAACTCACGGCACAAGTGACAGACGCTCATCTGTTAAGTAATAAATATACGTTCATATATGTAACGTTTTGAAAATCGTTTCGGTGAAATTTCGGAAAAACGGTAAAATAAGGGGGTTTTCTATAAAAAGTCAAAATACAAATATCTTTATTATAATATTAAATATACATATTCTAGCTATGTAATTGCTAGTATTTAGTGTTTACTAAGCCAATGGTGAAATTTCAAATATTCGGAAAATTTTTCCGAAATTAATTATTTTAATATTATTTTAAGCCGTCCCTAATACATTTAATTAGGGAAAATTACAAATTGGAATGAGTTGAAACAAATTTTTTGCAGCATAACTCATTAAAAAAAATTTTAACGTGTGGTTTTTGAAATGAAATGAAGTTGTTAAACGGTTTTAGAAAATATCGAAGAAAAATGGCTTAATTAGCGAAATTAGTGTAAATAGATATTGGGGTATAAAATTTATCATTTTTTCCTCACCCACACCCTCTCTCCTCTCCCCAAATCAGCAGCCCCAAGTTGTCCCCCCTCATTTTCCCACTTGTATTGTTAAAAGAAAAATCAAGAGAAAAGAAAAGGAAATGAAAGAAATAGTTTAATGTGTATGGGCTTTGACTTTTGGGGTTGACCCAATACTTTTCTCACCTCATTCTCTCTCCCCTCTCCCCATCATTTGGCCGAGCCCATCCCCCCTTAACAGCAGCAGCCCCCTACCCTTTTCTCCTCTCATTTCTCTTCAAAATTGCCTCAAAATCCATCAAGAAAATCCCAAAATCCAAATCCAACTCTTACCCATTTTAGCTTAGCCTAACATGCATAGATTGTGGTGAAAAGAGAGCATTTTGAGAGGCTAGATTTCATGTTGATCCATGGTTCATGAGGTATAATTTTAACCTTATACTTATATTGTTGTTTAATTGCTTCAATGTTAACAATTTAGATGTTTAATTGGGTTTTATTGCAAGATTGGAGAATTCAAGAAAGGGTTTGAATGCAAGTTAGGGTTTTGTGAAATTAGTGTATGATTGTATAATGTATTTAGGCTCTTATGGCATGTTAAAACAAAGTTAGTAGCTAGTTGTTAATTGTTAGTTTAAAAATTGTGATAATTACGCTAATTTGCTAATTTGGTTTTTAAAATTGGGTTTAAAAATGTAATTAGTTTTTTCATGACTTCTTTAGCATTATAAAATGTAGTTTAATATTTTAGTTCATGAAAGTCCAAGCTAAATTGTTGTTTGTGCATTTTTGCTATAAAATTGTTAAAATTGGGTATATTGTAAACTAGAATTTTGGGGTTAATGAAATTTAATGAGATTAAATTGTGGAAATTGTTTTTATGACTTATTTAGGATGTTTAATAAGTATTATTGCCGCTAGATTTGTTTAAACGTCGAGTTTTGTACTAAAACGGGTAATATTTGCTTGCTAGATTTTCGGAAAATTGGCTTTTAAAGTGAGTTTGGGGTTTTTGTGAATTTTAACCTATTTTATAGTATAATTAGTGCTTGTGATCATGAAAATGAGTGAGTTTGGGTTTTTCTCGATGGTTTGGCATTTGTACGCCGACGTCGAGGGTTTTTTGGGTTGAATTGTTAAAGCAGCCATAGGTTTTTACCTATGTGGGATTCGTGTGTCGTTTTGGTCATGAGTCGGATTTTAATGCGATACGGTGCGTTATGATATGTAGGTACCCCATATGGACTTCGAGACGACAAGCAAGCGCGTGGCAACGTCGGCACCGGCGAGCAAGGACCTGGTGAGTAGATTTATATCTATGGGGAGAAGTCGGGTGGATGGCGTATAGCACCCCCGCAGTTCGTGGTGATGTATACGAATACGTATACACACATATATTTTGATTATATATATTATGTTGATATGAGACTTGATGATAAAGGTAGATTCTAGGTGTTCATGGATTAGTTTAGTGTTAGTTGCGAAACCCTAGAGTAGTTGTTACACCCACACACGCACACACACACATGCATACATCTATGTTATTACCTGTGCGTATATGGGGATATGTGTTTATGTGTTCACCTCGGTATGGGACTAGGTGTTCACATACTAGATTTGCGGATGATACTTTGGATTGAGATGAGTCGATGAGATTTGAGTTGAGGCTGTGAGATCGATGATATGGCAGGATTCGTACTTGGGATACGTTCTGATGTTATAGCAGATCTTTGGATGACAATGCCATATGAATAGTGATATTAGTAGTGTACTAGACGTAGGTCAGTACCCCATATGATGATCTTGATACAAAGGATACCTGATGAACAGTGTGATGAGTATGATATTGACCCGTACCCAGATTTGGGGATGCCGTACGACGGATTTATGTACGAGCTATATATTGATGATTGATCCGCACTCTTGACTTGGGATGTCTGATTATAGATATGGTATCGGATATGATATTATTGAGGTGGGATCACCAACTAATATATATACAGGTATGTATATGTACCGACACAGATGTTAGGCGGTTTCCTTACCTGTAGTTCAGCTTGTTTGTTCAGCCGTATAGTTTAGTGTAGTTGTTAGACTAGATTAGACTCCTACCTATTTCAAAACTAACGAATCGTGGGTATTTTAAAAGACAGGTCAAGTGATTCTACGGATAATTCAAAAGACGTATCTTTTCTTAAAAACACCGTAGTCCTTATTTTCAAATCACCGCGATTCGTGTTATCGTAGGGTTCCTAGGCACACCCATGAGCTTCCACAACTGATCAAACATAGCCAATTCAAAAAAATTCTATGTGCCAAGTGACCCTAAGCAAGATCGTAACTAGAGGATAGGCGAAAACTATGCAAGTTAACAACTTTAACTAAAAGGGAAGTGACTACAACCTTTGTAGATCCGGTCCTCCACATCCTTAGCTCCGTGACGATGTCCCCTCGCTGCGATCAACGGATCCCAGACTCTAGCGTCGGCTTCATCGGAGAAATGGGCGGGCTAGGTCGTCGATTTCGATGCCGAAGATGATCTACGTCGAGGCAACTCAAGATAAAGCTCCAACTTCACCAAGTCATGAAACTTGTGAAGAAAACACCCTATACTACATGGAAAGTGGTAGAGGATGAAGAAATAGGAAGTGGGTTCACTTTAGAATTGGATTTCTCACTCTTTTTCTCAAGGCACCATTGAAGCTAGAATGGTTTCTTCTTCTCGAAAAAGAAGAAGAAGAAGAAAAAGAATATGATAAGAAAAAATGGAAAAAGAAAATAAAGTGATTCTTATCATTTTAGCAACCATGGTTTAGTGTAGAGAATAAACAATAGTTTAGTTGAATGGTTAGGTTTAGGAAAGAAACAAAATGGTCAAGCTTTCAAAGCTTCATGAAGTTTCAACAAAAGAACAAAGCAAGCCACCATTTCATTTATCCTTCCAAAAATGAATTAAAGAAAATAAATAAAACAAATATAAAACCTAACCATTAAACTAAATATGGTTTAACATAAACACACACCCAAGTTTGCATGTATCATCAAACATGATATAAACTAGTGCACAAAACTATATCATATACACAATGTGCACATCAAGTGAGAAAATCCATCTTAAGTGAACAAATACTAGTTAATGCAAAGTAATATATCAAATATATAATTATACATTAAATAATTAAATCAACACTTGATTTAACGATCCGGTCATATCACATATGACCGGCTAATATCCGATGTATCGACTTATCGAATCAATCCTCGATTCGATAAGTAGGTTATATCGCATACAACCAATCGATACATTCATCGCGAGAATAGAATACGGTATCACATACACGCATTATTCTCGGTCCCGCACAAATGTCATATGCGCTCCTATTTCGTTTCGCTTGAGCCGGGAAACCTCTGTGTAGGACTCTAAAGAATCGTCAATACGCCGGCAGTAGGTGATGATCATATCAAACAACCACAAGCCGTAAGCGGTCTGCTAAACGTAACGGCCACCCGGGTATTGAGCGATCAGAAGATCGACGAGCAAGCCCGCTCACACTCCTGTGAATCCAACCAGTAACACTTACCGTACAGTCCGGTCTGTTCGTCTGATATGTCGCATATCTCGCCTAGGGGTGGTAAACGTCAGACCCCAGTAGCTCGATAAGTCATGCCGATGTAAGGTCCATAACAAGCACGAAACTACTGATAACACTTACCAGTAAATCAGTGCAACCCTGGCCAGGGATTTCCAGTTATGGCCAGTCGAGCATAGCACAACATCAACCCCCAATACCGGGAGAGACGAATCCCCCTATCACTCATTGCCTCCATGTGAATCGGGACTGTACCCAAAAACAACCTGTTTGCACGACTCAGTAGAGCCGTGGTAGGGTGGAAATCAAAGCACAGTGGGAGACACACAAGACTCTATGACGATCTCGGGTCAACAGACTAAGCTGTACCAGTGTCACCAGAGAACTGCCATCTGACGTGAGGTATAATACCATCTAGGAGTTCTCGGCGAGTCCGTTCAGTGTATCCAGTCATCACTGAGCACCCGCATACCATCTTTGATGTCAAACACCAATAGATATGGGATCATCCATCGCCAATCACATGGGTCGAGAAGATATACGCTAGTCTACTCTGGAATATCGATGCCCCGTCTCGATATTCCCACGACTAGGAACATTGAAGGATGTACTCATGGACCACCCAGGCCCCACTAGTATGATCTACATCATATTCCTGGAAGTCGAGTACACATCCTAAGGGCTTTATCAACATGTAACAGAGAGACAGAAAGTATAAATGTTAAGATAAAGAGCAACCAGATAGCGTACTATCATGTCGACCAAGAAAGTCCTACCTATATATGTCCCAGCATCCACTACAATATACATCCTATGTACAGTAATGGCCTCTAGGGCATACATATAACTAACAATCTTCCACTTGCACTAGGGTCATCTGTAGCAGTGGTTGCAGTATCTAATACTCAACCATCCTATAAAAGTCTCTCTCTGGGAAAAATCCTTCGTGAGTGGATCCGCTGTGTTGTCCTCTAAGTCTACTCTCCTAACCTCGATCACCTTGGAGATCAACTATCTCCATGATCAGGTGATGCTGGCTCAGAATATGTCTGGGTCACTGATGGGATCATATTTCCTTAGCCAAAGCCATACTTCCATTGTCATACAATGGTAGGAACCTAGTTCATCTCATGAACCAATATACACCCAAACTGCCTCTTTGGTAGTATCTTTAATAGCGATGTTACCAGCCTTTATCATCTAGTCTGCCACGGCATCTAGCTTGGAACTCTTCCAACATACCGTCCCTCCACTGAGGGTAAAGACAATGCCTGCGACTGGCATTCAGTCGTCCTTATCACTCTGGAACCTTTCCAGTGATTCTCCCCTGGATCGATTGATACCATCTCACTACAGCTAGTGAGAATCCTAACATCCATTTAGATCTATCTCATAGATCCAAATCCCAGGATTTAGGAGGTATCATCTTGATTCTATTGGATAATCCATGTGATAAGAGGAGATCGACCGATCGTAGCATAGGAAACTCCTTTCCTATCAAGTGTATGTCATCCACGTACTCTACGAGGATCATCACCATTCTCCATACTACCCTTTTGTATATACAAGGTTCATCTACCATTTTGATGAAGTCAAACTCTTTGACTACCACATCAAAACAGATGTTCCAACTCCGCGATGCCTGCTTTATCATGTAAAGAAACTTGCACTTGTTTCCGCTGCTCCCACTGTTTACGAAGCCCTCTGGCTGTGTTCTTATAGACGTTCTCTTCTAAATCATTATTTAGAAAAGCAGTCATGACACATAACCACCAGATATCGTACTCATGGTATGTAGCCGTGGCAAGTAGGATCTGGATGGACTTAAGCATAGGCCCCAGAAAAGGTTTCATCATTAACTATACCTGGTTGATGACGTAAACCTTTAACAAGTCTAACTTTGAAAGTCTCAGCTTTTCCATCTACACCAAGTAATCTTCGCATGATATACTTGCTGCTGATGGCGATTTAACCCTTCTGATATAGCAACCAAAGTCAATACTTTGTTGGTGTATAAGGATTCCATCTCAGATCGCTAAGCATCCAGCCATTCTTACAGAGTCCCACTCCTGATGGCCAGCTCGAAACTAGTTGGGTCATCATCTCATGATGCATTCCTTGCTCCCAATGTTATCGAGAAACCGAAGTATCTCTCAGGCAGGTGAGGAACCCTGCTAGATCGGCGGAGAGGCTGAGGTTCGTCGGGGACTATTGAATCCTCTGGTTCTGTCAAATCATCAGCTGTTTTGTATAGCTGGAACCTTTCCAGTTCTACAGAACTGACCTTGCCTCGATTTTGTCCGGATTTTGCTTTTGACATAGGCCGGACAATCCTAAATCTTAACTTACTTAAGAGATAGGTTCTTCCTATACCATATCTTATATGGAGTGGTAGGCACTGATTTGATTCGAATCTAATTCAATAGGTATGCAACTTCTCAAGTGCACAACCCTAAAAGGAAATAGGTAACTCAGTAGCACTCATCATAGAGCACACCATATCTAATGTGGTGCGATTGCTCCGCCCTGATACACCGTTGTGCTGTGGTATATTCAGAGGAGTAACACCGAGAGAGAATCTCATTCTCCTTTAGAATAATCTAGGAATTCTATGCACAAGTATTCTCCTCCCTGATCTTATCATAGGACATAATACTTATACCCAGTTTTTTTGGTTCTCTATTTCTAACTTATATTCTGTGAATATCTCAAAAGGTTCGGACTTGTGTTTCAACAGGAACATATGTCTGAATCTTGAGAGATTATCAGAGAATGTAATGAAATACAAAGAACCGATCCTAGCATGTGCAGACAGGGGACCTTACATACATCATCATGTATCAGTCCCAAGAGTTTACTAACTCTTTCTCTGTTTCCAATAAACAGAGCTATGGTCATCTAATCTTTGTGACATGACTGGCAAGTTTCACAAGATGTAAATCCAAACTGATTTAAATATGCATCTAAATGTAACTTCAGCCAGTCTGGTCTCATTGATATGACCTAGTCTACAATGCCTCAAGAAAGATTCGTTCATTTCTGAACTCTTCCTCTTGTGTGTGTTCCGTATATTAGGATCTGTAGTTTGATTTAGAACGTCAATGCTTTTAGATAACGTGCCTGAACCGATCAACTTTTGAAATAGGAAATGTTCAAAACATTATCCAACAACACAAAATTATATCCTTCTTTACTAATAAAGAGACTGATATGATTTTGTATATCATGTTCGGTATCTAATAACATTCGTTCAGAATAAATGTACTGGTAATACAGGGTGACAGTGACCAACAGACTTGGCTGCAACACTTGCCCCGTTTTTTGTCTCATGAAACTTATCACCCGTTCTCAGTTCTCTGCCTTTCTGTAGCCCTATGTAACAGATTACATATCTGGGATCCTGATCCGGTATCAGATACCCAGGACGCAGAGAATATTGAGAAACAGTCTTTTATAATGAACACACCCGAAGGAGATGCATCATATGCACTTTCTTCGTTTGGGCGGCATGGGAATCTTGGTATTCCCCTATTTCCTGCTCGGTCTTATAACAATTATAAGTTGGAGCGGGACCAATGTTCCCCAGCTCGGTATAACAAGCGGGTTCGGTCAATACATCCATATTATTATCTTGATTAAGGCATGATATGGTCGCTACCTGGAGAGAGAGAGAGAAGAAAACACTCTGCGTGCGCTCTTGCAAGATTAGATTGGTTATTTATTTTATCTAATCAGGATGGCTCCCACTGTTTTTATCAAATCTTCCTTCAAACCTTAAAAGGAAAGACTAGCCGGGATTAATTACACTCTACAAGTTCGCCAATCTTTCAGCCAGGCCAGTGTCGGTACTTTGAGGGAGGTTCCCCGTGCTTTCGCATGGACCTAATTAAAGTAAACCTCGTTTTCCCAGAGGCGTAACCCCGTCGACACCTTTCTAGACACCTACTTGATCGGCTAATTGTAAAGTGCAAAACTCTCCCAGGAGTAACAATTACTCGCAGTGGGTATCGGGATCTAACTATCACATAGATGGTATGCAATCTCATTGCAAATTTCAACACTTGAAACTCCCGATAAAGGTTTTTACCCCGAGCACCTATGACCTTAACTATGCAACAAATCATAAGCACTAGTCAAGTTCTACCCGTCATTTCGTGATTAATTAGACCCACCCACATGACCCTTAACTAAGGTTAACAAAGTCACGCGACTGTCCTAACTAATCGCATCATATGCGGTGTAGGAAGACATCACTTAGCTACCGTACACTGTGCCTTAACTAAGGTCAACAAACACAGCATGAATACTAAGTACTCTACTTCCTAAAATGACGGAGGGTTGCGAATGGTTTGTGATAAAACCTTTAACTCTTTGAACTTGATCTCGTTGCGGAATCAAATGGTTTTTAAATGGAGTGCTTTTGAGGCTTTTCTAGTTTTTCTAAAGGGGTCACTCCCGGTGAAGGGATCGTCGGCCCTTTCCTCATCGAATAAGGTGCAGGATATATCATATATACCGCTGTGCAAAGAAGAAACTATAGAAGCAATCAAAAGACAAACCGAGGGCTGTATCATCTGCCAGTTATTGCTAAAGGAGTCACTCCCGGTGAAGGGATCTCGGTCCTTTCCTTATCGAATAAGGTGCAGGATGTTCTACAAGGAACACCGCGATGCAAAGCAAGAACTGTAGCTACCTGTTTTTATTTTGAAATTCGATTCTACAACATCTTTTAGGTTTATTTTCTTTCATTAATCACATTAATGAATATCCCATCATTTAAGTCCACCTAAACATCACAGATAAATATAACGTACGCTGATGCCATTCACATTCGCCTCGATGTCCCGTCTGCACCGTTAGGTTAGGTAACTAACGGCAGAGCGGGGCAGGGCTAGCGCGGGTGTAAAACATAAGCAACGTCTATATAATATATCATATATACTATATACTATATCTATCTGAACAAATCACATGATCTCATCACAGATAACGCAGCAGAAAATATCATATGAAATATTGGATATACTAGGACGTCCGTGTTTTTAATACGAGCCAGTATAAAACACGGATTCCAAGGTCATGAAATCCCACACCCCTAGACCCCTACGAGAGCGGCAAGCAACCCTACAAATTCTAGGGTTAGGAGACCCGAACTCCACTCCTCGATATGGTCTCCCACTGGACCCTAGAACCCGGTTACTTGTGCTTCCATCCTTGGGTCTATCCTAATGTGGAAAAGTAAATAATATACAAAAGGTGACATCTTCCGCAACCTGGAAGTGCCCCAATAAAAGAATATTACATACAAGTTTTTACATGAATGAAAATGAAAAACACTCATCTCACATAAAAGCCCCCCGGCTATTCAAACACGACGATCCAATATAACATATCCAGCAACACATAACATCACATGTCATCAACGTAAGTAAGTATGTGTATCCCAATTGTCGTTGACATATAGCAACAAAACCGGCGATATCACATATTACACTTACGGTCACAGAAAAGAAACTGTAAAACTACAACAGTTGGAATCCGCAAACTCTTTAGACATCGCATGCCTAACCAAATGAATTCCTTAGACATCATATGTCTAACAATTATAAACTACGCATTTTAGTCTCAATATCGAAAACACTTTTCAATATCAAGTCGGGCAATTCAATAAGATTCCTAGCATTTTGATCGAATGCTCGTCGCAAACTTTAGTAGGCGACCGCACCCCCGATGCCATCGACGAAGTGCACTAATGCGGAACACCGCTGCCGCGAGCACCCGAACGGATGCTTTCGGCGACGGGGTTCTCTTACAGTCACTTGGTCGGGGCTATGGGGCATGGCTGTCTATTAAGTTTACCCGGCGAGTATCCACATACACTACGTGATTGCGACGGACTTTTGATCGCATCAAAATTCCATGGCAACCGATCAAGTGAGACTAAAGTGCTATGTTTATAACATTCAAATCAGTTATCTAATAACTACTTGTGGATTCCAATTATTGTATCGCATTCCAGATAAATAGAAAATGTTAAACTTTCCGATCGAACAATCAAACAACCAAGTTTTCCCGAAACAACTCAACACATGAAATAAGTCTAAAAACATTCATTTCATGCCACAGTAGCAACGGTCCAGCCGTAGAAGGGTCAAGCCAACGCCTCACATGTGGCACGCCGTACTTCCCCAAACCCTATGGTTCAAAGGGTAGTTCAAGACGGTCACATAATCGAGTTAAGGTTTGTTGTCTTCTAGAGGGACCATCGCGTTACTTGCACTACTTAGAACGTTCTTAAACCACGGAAAAATCCAACACTTGGAAATTTCCCGGCATGGGAAAAATTGGGTATTTAAATCCAGTCGAACTTTTTAACATATTCAAAAATTATCCGGAAAAACACATTGACAAAGTTTGATAATCCGATCGAATCTACGAACTCCCAATACAACCCAGAAAACTCAACTCTTCAGCAGAATTTAAAAATTCCCAGAAAATACAGCATTACGATATAGGAATTACTTTGCAAAATTCAATGAAAGAGGCGACCGTACGGCCGCGGAACTGCCGCACATGCCAGGCTAGTGCCGCGGTTCCACGGCGGTTTAATCGAGTTAGGGGCACGTTTTTTACGGTAACTCTTAGAAAATCCTGCTTAATTTTCTGGATATTTTTAATTCACAAAAATCCACGATTTCAAAAAATGTACAGAGAGGCGTATAAGATTAGGGTTTCGGGTTCGTTTGGGTTTCTAACTTCGTCTACTCATCGCCTAAGGCTCTAGCTAGGCTCTGATACCACTGTAGGGTTCCTAGGCACACCTATGAGCTTTCCACAACTGATCAAACATGGCCAATTCAAAAAATTTCTATGTGACAAGTGACCCTAAGCAAGATCGTAACTAGAGGATAGGCGAAAACTATGCAAGTTAACAACTTTAACTAAAAGGGAAGTGACTACAACCTTTGTAGATCCGGTCCTCCACTTCCTTAGCTCCGTGACGATGTCCCCTCGCTGCGATCAACGGATCCCAGACTCTTGTTGGAGATAGTGCCCTCAGAGTCAATTATTGGATCACAGGCACGTGATTGCAATGATTGAGGGAGGACCTATCCCGGTAGGACAGTCTTACTCGAGATGATAGTATGCTATCTGGTTTACCTTTATCGTCGTGTACTGCTTTAGGTGACCTGACAGGTCGCTATTACACGTTGATAGAGCCCCTAGGATTCTTGCTTGACTGCCAGCAGTATGAGGGCGATCATATAAGTGAGAGCTAGAGTCTATAAGCACATTCTTAAAAGGTCCCTAGTCGAGGGAGTTTCGAGACAGGGCATCGATTCTCCAGAGTAGACTAGTGTATACAGTCGAGACCCCGACGAGGGGCGGTGGCCGGTCTCACAAGCCACTGGTGTCAGTTGGTTCACCTAAGATGTATACTGGTGCTCATTGGGTTATGAGTACACCAGACAGGACTCGCCGGGAATATGCTAGTTGGTCTTATACATGACGTCAGATAGCAGTTCCCAGGTGACATGTGTACAGGATAGTTCATCGACCTGAGGATCGTCATTTGTCTCGTGTGAGTTCCCACTGTGCTTTGATTACTACCCTACCACGGCTCAAAGGAGTCGTGCAAACAGGTTTTAGTTGGGTACAATCCCGAGCCACATGGAGGCAGTGAGCGGATCTTCAGGGGTTCGTCTCTCCCGGTATTGGGGGTGAGGTCGCGCTGTGTCTAGGAGAGCCATTACACGAAGTCCTTGGCCAAGGCAGGAGATTTACTGGTAGGTATTCCAGTAGTATCTCAGGGTGTTCTGGGCTACACTCCGACACGACTTGTACCGCTTTTGGGGATCTGACTTTTACCAACCCCCTAGGCCCGACATGCGATGCTCATAGACGAACGGACCGGACTGTACGGATATTGTCACTGACAGGCTCAGTAGGGTGTCAGGATGAGTTCGCTCATCGACGTCCCTTTTGGTCAATAGCTGGTGGCCCGTCATGTATTGGCTTATACCTCTGACGTGCTGGTGGTTAAATCCACAGCCATAGTATTGACGAGTCTTTAGAGTCCACCACACTTACAGTTACTCAAGCTTTCGGGCGAAACGCTGTAGAGGCCGTATGGAGATATGGCACGGTTCGATCAGATACGTGCGGAATTGCACGGATCGTGATCGGACGGTTTTTACTAGCCGGCTTTGGCTTAAGCCGGATCGTAGTATTAGATAGTGTAGTTTTTGTCTCATTGCATTTGTATCCGGACGGAATACAGATGCGGGTGTGTATGCACAGTATCGGGGTTTTCCTGTAATTTATTACGGGACCAGTTTTTTGGAGTTGCCAGTTTGCATTCCGTTCCGGCCGGTTTTCCTTTGTTCTTTCCCGGCCGGACTTTTCCGATGGAGGGACTAATTTACAATTGTGCAAATTGGTATTTGTGGAGGGGGTTTCTTGCAATTGTGGGGCTTCATGATGGTTCATAATCATGAGATGCTTTGTTAGTCTTTTCCTTTCTTTTTGATGATAAGAAAGGATTTGAGGTTGATTTGAGTTTTGGTGATGATAATGTTTTGGTTATGGTCACCCTCCACCTTTATACTACCATCACCTCCCTTGTATTATCCACTCCACCATTCTCACATTTGATATGGCCGGCCACTTCTTTGAGGGAGGAAGAGAGAGTTTCATTTTTGCATGTGGCAATTTTCTTCATCTCAATTTCCTTGCATGAAAAATGAAAGCACCATTTTTCTTAACCTCATTCCTCCATCATCTTCAAAGGCAACAAACCCCATATGAGACATAGCCTCTACACTACACATTCTACAGCAAATCTTGGACGCGTCGGCCAGCCAACTTCGCGTCCGAGTTGCCTCGGTATTGAGGTGGGAGCCAGTAAAAGATGCAGGCGATGTGGTGCCCTTCCGGCGAGGAGGCGACGACCGGAGTTTCCGCAGGAGATCGGGACGACGACGAGAAGACCGGAGGACTCGGATCATTCGGTATATCTCTAACCCGTCTTGTAGTTAGCTTAGACTAGTTAATGGTTCGATCCGGGTGTTTAGTGCGCGGTGGTGCCGGTTTGCTAAGTTCGCAAAATTAAAGTTTATCACCGTTTCCGCATTTGGCCGTCGGATTGACGGCCGGGGCGCCGCCGTGCTCTTACAGTGGTATCAGAGCCTCGCCATTAACTTCGTCTAGCTTTGTTTGATGTGTTTGCATTTCCGATCGACCAAAATTCCAAAAACTCGCGTTTTTCCTCACATCAGTTTTCTGTCGAATTTTTCTTTGCTCCAAAAATTTTTCAGATTGCAGAAAACTGATGTATAAGAAATTCTAAGAATACTGGAAAAGTTCGACACAGTGAGTCGACAATTGAAGCGCGGAACCGCGGCCAAACCCCCCCTTGGGCAGCGGTTCCGCCATACATTGGTGTCTTCACTGCATCATATTTTTCCAGTGGGCTTCTGGGCTGGTTTTGGGGGTTTTGGAATATTAAATTTGGGCCCAGAATTTCTGTGAGTGCTACAGTATTGCTTTGGGGCCCATTTGTTAATTTTTGATCGATCGGATATTTTAAACACATTTTTCACAGTATTTACATTATATCTACGACCGTGAATGTCACTTGATCGGTAAATCCAGTCTAACTGCTATAGCCCGGTTAGACGGATTTGCGAACGTGACTTTCACGTTGATGTTCTGTGTTTATGCTGTGATGTTGCGGATCGGTCGTGGGGGATAGCCTGGATGCAATGCTAGTACAGTGTTGTTGTATTATGTACATTTGATATTGCGGGGCGAGCGTCCGACATGTGGACTGCCGTCACTGCCTGACTGTATTATTCTTTTAGGGCACGACCTGGTTGCGGTCGATGTACCCGTTGTATGTATATTTTACTTTCTGTACTAGGATTACCCCGCGGTGGGGTGCACGGATAGCCGGGTTCTGGAGGGCAACAAGCCGCATCTCATGGCATTGGGACGGAGGGGGCTTCACTCTAGAATTGGCGGGCTATTCTCCGCACTCGTAGGGGGCACAGGTTGACCCAGGAGGGATGCCCAAGTTACCGGATTCCATGAAGTGCTAGGTGGTCCATTCAAGGTGCTGAAGGGGGCTGCCTCGCTTCAGGTTTTGGCGGGTAACTTGCCGCGCCCGTATGGGTCTAGGATTTCATTGCACAGGCTATCCACACGGCCAGGGGAACGTTGGGTTTCAGCGGCTCTGTGAAACCCGGGGATCCCAGATATCTGTATTGTTCTGTGATGCTGTACATTTCTGTAATGTTGCATTTTTTATCACGCCTTGAGCGAAATATAATATATTGGTATATATATTAGTAGATGTTGTATATGTTTTACATCCGCGCTAGTCCAGTCCCCGCTCTGTCGTTAGTTAGCTAACCTAACGGGTAATGACGGGACCCAGTGGCGAATGCGGATGGCATATACGTACATCAGTATATTTTCGTTCTTTGTGGTGTGATCAATTGATGGGACTGCGTTGATTCGGATCAATGGAAGTTAAAACAAACCTATTCTGATGTTGTTGGAACACTTTTCAAAAAGCTGTTATTGCAAGGATGTTCACTTTTGTTTTACATCATGATATTCATTTGAAATATCCTGCTCCTCTGTCGACGAGGCAAGGGCCGAGACCCCTTCACCGGGAGTGACCCCTTGGACAGAAGTTTACGTCAGGGCATTAACTTCACTATAGCCGATTACTTTTGCTTTGCATCGTGGTATTCATTTGGAATATCCTGCACCCCATTCTACGGGGAAAGAGCCGAGATCCCTTCACCGGGAGTGACCTCTTTAGTAAAGGTTTTCGTCACTATATTTTCTAAAAAGCTATCCGTTCCTTCAACGATATCAAGTTCATTACGTTAAAGGTTTTCTCCAGAAACCATTCGTAGCCCTCCGTCGTTTCATGTGGATAGTCAATAGTATTCAAGCTGTGTATGTTGGCCAAAGTCAAGGCACGGTGATTGGTAGCTATTGGGGTATTCATATGCAGCATAGATAGATGCGTTGGTTTGGGACAGTCGTACTGCCATTTTGGCCAAAGTCAAGGGTATGTACGGGTGGGTTCAAATTAACCTGGAAAATGACGGGTAGAACTTGACATGTGACTTATGATATGTTGGCCAAAGTCAAGGTCATAAGAGCATGGGGTAAAAATCACATCGGGAGTTTCAAAAGAACTGAAACTTGCCAGATATGCGCATACCTTCTGGAGTGTGATACCGTGAGCGGATTCCGTCACGTTGTCATGCGATGATAGTTGGATCTCGATTCCCACTGATGAGTTGGTTTACTCCTCGGGTGACCCCGACTAATTCTTCTTTCAGGTTTGGAGGAGAATTTGAGGTACAGTGGGAGGTTTCCAGATTAGATAAATTGGTAACCATTCTGATCTAGGATAGAGTGCACGCTGAGTGTTTCTTTTCTCTCTCTCTCTGGCAGCGACCATTGACCCGACCCTAAGACTATGACTCAGTGACCAAGTTGACCGAACCTTCTTAAACACTGGCTTTTGGATTGTCAGAGTTGCAGACCTCATTGCCACTCCTACTTTTACCCTTTTCTCCGGGACACCCCGTATTACTGCGAACGTCCACTTCCATTGGACAAAACCATCGTATGGTTAGATACGAACTCGATGGAATTCGAGGATGGTTTCCGGTTCTGGAGAAAACAGATAGGATTACTCAGTTGTCTTTTCCTTTTTACCTTCTCTCAAGTTGCGAGTACTCCTTAGTTTAGGAGATACTACACCTATTACGCAAATTGGATAGTCTTCTTCCAAACTTTAGGCTGGTGCCGAACAGTAGGGAATGAAGAAAACCAATTAGCCTAAACGGTGTGCAGAAGGTTTTAAGATTAAGACAAAGCAAGGGATTAGTAAGAGGGCAAAGTAAATTGCGACTGATATTCACGACCAAACCAAGTATTTCTTCGCCAATCCTAAATCACCTTTGTATTTCTCCAGGACACTCCGTATCACTACGAAGATCCACAGTTTATTGGATACTCCATCGTATGGTTATATACGAACTCGAAAGGAACTTGTTCCAGTTCGAGGATGGATTCTGGTTCAGGAGAAATAGGAATAAGGTTTATTCGGTTGTCTTTTATCTTCACCTTCTCTCGCATTGCGAGTGCTCCTAGGACTAGGACAGTACACCCATAATGCTTATTGGATAGTCTTCTTCCAAACCATAGGCTGGTGCCGAACGGTAGGGAAGGAAGAAAACCATTTGGCCTAAGGGGTGTGCAGAAGGCAATGACTAAAGACATATAAAGGGATTTAGAGAGGTGGCAAAGAATTATACGGTTATAGTTGTGAATCCGGAAATGGTAGAGGCATTACTAGGAATACCAGCATACCCCATCGAAACATTTCAATGTTTCAGTTCAGCTGTGTACTGTTAAAAGAAAACCGATTTCCCGATTGGACACTTGCTCCAGGGTATGTATTTACCAGGTTTGATTCTCACATCTGTATGGTTTTATTGATGGTGAGTGGGAGTAAGTTATTGGGAATTGGGTGAACATCCTCATTATATCGGGATTCGTTATAATCGGTGAAATTTGAGGAGATCACCTGGGCTGTTTGCCGGTCGGCAAATGTTTGGTTTTGAATATCCGCTGTTGTGCACCAATTTCAAATTGTTATATCTGTACGTCTATTTTCATAGAGTGAGATATACCTTTTGATATTATGTCGATGACATTTACCTATATCTGTGGATGGTTAGGTAAGGAGCATTAAACAGCGGTGTAATTCTTCTTAACCATAAGTACAGTTTTCAACCTACGACACACAGTGAATGAGTCATTCGACTCAAGGGACTTATACAGAGTATTGTATGTTGTCCAGCGTCCATGAGGACAGAGGGATTGGTTCTCATACTATATTCGGTTTACTTATGACTCCTCTAGTTTTTAGACAAGTGTTTCGTGGAAACACAGGGTCTGAATTTTGAGAAGTTATAGGTATTTGAATAAAGTAGAGAACCAGGTATTGCAACTATCGGGATTCTTCAAAGTGATCGAAGATGTAGATACTTGTGTATGGTATTCAGTTGATAGTAATGATTAAGAGAACTTGCTTCTCTTTCAGGTTACTCATAATTGGAAGCATTCCTAAGTTGAGTAACGCTGATCGGCCTCATTCCATTTAGTCGACATGCACTGGAGACAGCTGCATGATTTGAATCTAGTTCAATTAAATCAGTGCCTCTGGTTCTATATTGGATATAGAACAGTTCATACCTTAACATTGTTAAGGTACGGGGAGTTGTCCGGCTTATGATTAAAACCAGACTCTGGACAACTCAAGGCACGTTTCTGTAATGGCTGTTTGTGGGTTGACCCAGGCTATGACGAGGGTTGACTTTCTACCATCTGGAAGATCAATAGTGATATTGTTCTTGACTCGCCACAGTTTTAATAAAAATGGATTTTTTCAGAAAACAGTAGTGGGAGTATGGTAGAACTGGAAGTGATTCCAGAACCGCAAACGATTACTGAAGATTTGATAAGGAACCTAAAGATTCAATCTGTTTTGACATTCCATTGGCCACTCCGCAGATAAGGTGGGTAACTTCAGGCACCCGAGAGGTACTCCGGTAGCCTCAAGGACGGTGACAGGGAAGTTCTTGTTTACCCACACTTGCCATTGTTGTTGTTCCAGGCTGCGAGACCCGGCGGGAGGATGAGTATAGCGTCGTTCTAAACTAGTTTTAGAAGTGCACGTCTATATGACTCTGGCAGAGGGTTGTCGTAGTCAGTGGGAGCAGCGGAAGCATTGGTGGACATCAGGCTTATGTCTATAGACTAAAGCAGATATAGCGGAGATAGATCATCTATTTCTGATGTGACAGTCATGGGTTTGACGTCATCAGAATAGGGGATGGATCTGTTGAGAAGGTAGTAGGGTGTGATATCCTGGTATTTGGATGACATACACAGAGTAGGAAAAGAAATTCCTATACTACGATCGGTTATACTTTGGTCGTCACACAGTGGTTTCTCCACATGGGACTTGGACATTATATCAGACATACTGGTTACTAGATCTATGTTTTTAGATCTAGATTTGGGTGGTTTCCCAATCAGGGTACTTAGATAGCATTCTGAGAGTATTTAGAATGGACGACTCCTGGCACGGTAGTGTAACTGCAGGTGATGGAGTCACCCTCTCTAAAGGTGTCTTACAGACTAAAGGGGAGAGGGATGTGCATGATTGACAGATCACTTGCTTAGGCAATTGAGTCAATCATGAGATGTCAAAGTACCACACCAGATGTTGTTCTTGCACTAGATGCAATAAGTTGATATTGATCCAATCCCGGAGAAACAGTCGGAAGCAGTTTTAAAACATAAGTGATGTTCTAGGGATATGATAACGAAGCCTCATTTGGGAGACAGTTATCATTCCAGGCTTCCAAGGTGACCTGGACGACAAGGAGGTTGTCAGAGTAATAGTTTTCCTTCTGACGAGAGGCAGTATTTTGGACAGGTGGTCCAAGGCAATACTGAGGGTGGCATGGCGCATGATACTGATTAAGTTCAGTTGACGATACAGTCTAAGAAGTTTGGATTTGGAGTTCATTCATGAGCTAGGTCCCATCAGACATCCAGACATTCTAAGACAGGTATTGCTCATTTCGGGAGATGGCTTTCTCCACGAACTTGAGATATAGAGAGACATAGAAAGAAACATCTAGGCGGATCCACTCACTGAGGCTATTCCTCGAACGCAATAGTTTCGCAAACGGATTTTGTGAGACTGACTAGTAGGGGAGTTGGGTGTTCGGTATCACACAGGCTGTGAGTATGCGACATCGCAATAATTAGCCTTGAGTGCAAGTGGGAGATTGTTGGAGATAGTGCCCTCAGAGTCAATTATTGGATCATAGGCACGTGATTGCAATGATTGAGGGAGGACCTATCCCGGTAGGACAGTCTTACTCGAGATGATAGTATGCTATCTGGTTTACCTTTATCGCCGTGCACTGCTTTAGGTGACCTGACAGGTCGCTATTACACGTTGATAGAGCCCCTAGGATTCTTGCTTGACTGCCAGCAGTATGAGGGCGATCATATAAGTGAGAGCTGGAGTCTATAAGCACATCCTTAAAAGGTCCCTAGTCGTGGGAGTTTCGAGACAGGGCATTGATTCTCCAGAGTAGACTAGTGTATACAGTCGAGACCCCGACGAGGGGCGGTGGCCGGTCTCACAAGCCACTGGTGTCAGTTGGTTCACCTAAGATGTATACAGGTGCTCATTGGGTTATGAGTACACCGGACAGGACTCGCCGGGAACATGCTAGTTGGTCTTATACCTGACGTCAGATAGCAGTTCCCAGGTGACATGTGTACAGGTTAGTTCATCGACCTGGGGATCGTCATTTGTCTCGTGTGAGTTCCCACTGTGCTTTGATTACTACCCGACCACGGCTCAAAGGAGTCGTGCAAACAGGTTTTAGTTGGGTACAGTCCCGAGCCACATGGAGGCAGTGAGCGGATCTTCAGGGGTTCGTCTCTCCCGGTATTGGGGGTGAGGTCGCGCTGTGTCTAGGAGAGCCATTACACGATGTCCTTGGCCAAGGCAGGAGATTTACTGGTAGGTATTCCAGTAGTATCTCAGGGTGTTCTGGGCTACACTCCGACACGACTTGTACCGCTTTTGGGGGTCTGACTTTTACCAACCCCCTAGGCCCGACATGCGATGCTCATAGACGAACGGACCGGACTGTACGGATATTATCACTGACAGGCTCAGTAGGGTGTCAGGATGAGTTCGCTCAACGACGTCCCTTTTGGTCAATAGCTGGTGGCCCGTCATGTATTGGCTTATACCTCTGACGTGCTAGTGGTTAAATCCACAGCCATAGTATTGACGAGTCTTTAGAGTCCACCACACTTACAGTTACTCAAGCTTTCGGGCGAAACGCTGTAGAGGCCGTATGGAGATATGGCACGGTTCGATCAGATACGTGCGGTATTGCACGGATCGTGATCGGACGGTTTTTACTAGCCGGCTTTGGCTTAAGCCGGATCGTAGTATTAGATAGTGTAGTTTTTGTCTCATTGCATTTGTATCCGGACGGAATACAGATGCGGGTGTGTATGCACAATATCGGGGTTTTCCTGTAATTTATTACGGGACCAGTTTTTTGGAGTTTCCAGTTTGCATTCCGTTCCGGCCGGTTTTCCTTTGTTCTTTCCCGGCCGGACTTTTCCGATGGAGGGACTAATTTGCAATTGTGCAAATTGGTATTTGTGGAGGGGTTTTCTTGCAATTGTGGGGCTTCATGATGGTTCATAATCATGAGATGCTTTCTTAGTCTTTTCCTTGCTTTTTGATGATAAGAAAGGATTTGAGGTTGATTTGAGTTTTGGTGATGATAATGTTTTGGTTATGGTCACCCTCCACCTTTATACTACCATCACCTCCCTTGTATTATCCACTCCACCATTCTCACATTTGATATGGCCGGCCACTTCTTTGAGGGAGGAAGAGAGAGTTTCATTTTTGCATGTGGCAATTTTCTTCATCTCAATTTCCTTGCATGAAAAATGAAAGCACCATTTTTCTTTACCTCATTCCTCCATCATCTTCAAAGGCAACAAACCCCATATAAGACATAGCCTCTACACTACACATTCTACAGCAAATCTTGGACGCGTCGGCCAGCCAACTTCGCGCCCGAGTTGCCTCGGTATTGAGGTGGGAGCCCGTAAAAGATGCAGGCGATGTGGTGCCCTTCCGGCGAGGAGGCGACGACCGGAGTTTCCGCAGGAGATCGGGACGACGACGAGAAGACCGGAGGACTCGGATCATTCGGTATATCTCTAACCCGTCTTGTAGTTAGCTTAGACTAGTTAATGGTTCGATCCGGGTGTTTAGTGCGCGGTGGTGCCGGTTTGCTAAGTTCGCAAAATTAAAGTTTATCACCGTTTCCGCATTTGGTCGTCGGATTGACGGCCGGGGCGCCGCCGTGCACTTACAACTCTAGCGTCAGCTTCATCGGATAAATGGGCGGGCTAGGTCGTCGACTTCGATGCCGAAGATGATCTACGTCGAGGCAACTCAAGATCAAGCTCCAACTTCACCAAGTCATGAAACTTGTGAAGAAAACACCCTATACTGCATGGTAAGTGGTAGAGGATGAAGAAATAGGAAGTGGGTTCACTTTAAAATTGGATTTCTCACTCTTTTTCTCAAGGCACCATTGAAGCTAGAATGGTTTCTTCTTCTTGAAGAAGAAGAAAAAGAAGAAAAATAATATGATAAGAAAAAATGGAAAAAGAAAATAAAGTGATTCTTATCATTTTAGCAACCATGGTTTAGTGTAGAGAATAAACTATAGTTTAGTTGAATGGTTAGGTTTAGGAAAGAAACAAAATGGTCAAGCTTTCAAAGCTTCATGAAGTTTCAACAAAAGAACAAAGCAAGCCACCATTTCATTTATCCTTCCAAAAATGAATTCAAGAAAATAAATAAAACAAATATAAAACCTAACCATTAAACTAAATATGGTTTAACATAAACACACACCCAAGTTTGCATGTATCATCAAACATGATACAAACTAGTGCACAAAACTATATCAAATACACAATGTGCACATCAAGTGAGAAAATCCATCTTAAGTGAACAAATACTAGTTAATGCAAAGTAATATATCAAATATATAATTATACATTAAATCATTAAATCAACACTTGATTTAACGATCCGGTCATATCACATATGACCGGCTAATATCCGATATATCGACTTATCGAATCAATCCTCAATTCGATAACTAAGTTATATCGCATACAACCAATCGATACATTCATCGCGAGAATAGAATACGGTATCACATACACGCATTATTCTCGGTCCCGCACATATCTCATATGCGCTCCTATTTCGTTTCGCTTGAGCCAGGAAACCTCTGTGTAGGACTCTGAAGACTCGTCAATACGCCGACAGTAGGTGATGATCATATCAAACACCCACAAGCCGCAAGCGGTCTGATAAACGTAACGGCCACCCGGGTATTAAGCGATCAGAAGATCGACTAGCAACCCCGCTCACACTCCTGTGAATCCAACCAGTAACACTTACTGTACAGTCCGGTCTGTTCATCTGATATGTCGCATATCTCGCCTAGGGGTGGTAAACGTCAGACCCCAGTAGCTCGATAAGTCATGCCGATGTAAGGTCCATAACAAGCACGAAACTACTGATAACACTTACCAGTAAATCAGTGCAACCCTGGCCAGGGATTTCCAGTTATGGCCAGTCGAGCATAGCACAACATCAACCCCCAATACCGGGAGAGACGAATCCCCCCTATCGCTCATTGCCTCCATGTGAATCGGGACTGTACCCAAAAACCACCTGTTTGCACGACTCAGTAGAGCCGTGGTAGGGTGGAAATCAAAGCACAATGGGAGACACACAAGACTCTATGACGATCTCGGGTCAATAGACTAAGCTGTACCAGTGTCACCAGAGAACTGCCATCTGACGTGAGGTATAATACCACCTGGGAGTTCTCGGCGAGTCCGTTCAGTGTACCCAGTCATCACTGAGCACCCGCATACCATCTCTGATGTCAAACACCAATGGATATGGGATCATCCATCGCCAATCATATGGGTCGAGAAGATATACGCTAGTCTACTCTGGAATATCGATGCCCCGTCTCGATATTCCCACGACTAGGAACATTGAAGGATGTACTCATGGACCACCCAGGCCCCACTAGTATGATCTACATCATATTCCTGGAAGTCGAGTACACATCCTAAGGACTTTATCAACATGTGACAGAGAGACAGAAAGTATACATGTTAAGATAAAGAAAAACCAGATAGCGTACTATCATGTCGAGCAAGAAAGTCCTACCTGTATATGTCCCAGAATCCACTACAATATACATCCTATGTACAGTAATGGCCTCTAGGGCATACATATAACTAACAGTTATTTCAAAAGGCACTATTGTAGGTATTATATTAGGGTAATGCAGATTAGTTATCGTTGTGTCTAGTATTCAGCTCCCGCATATTATTGCTGTTGCTCTGCATCCCATACTTATTGTAATTCATATTTCATTATTGATATCATGCTGTTAGGACACTATCACCATTACCGATGATATGTATATACCACGTACACTTATTTGTCTGCTCACACACATCTTCATCGGTAATTGCCATGTCACGTACACTTAGAAAATACTATTATATTGACATAGCCTGTTAGCTAATAGTTTAGACATGATATTAGTGTACTTTCCTTATATGCTAGTTTAGACATTGTATTATTACCTGCTACTTCATGCATGTTATTATTCACTGTTATGCCGCATTCATGGATTCTCATGCATATATTCACTATCTTATGTGCTATTGAGGTTTTGGATTCGGATTTCCATGAGATTTTCTGGATTTGGGGGAAAACCGCAAAACTTATACAAACTACTTCTCTCTTTTTAAATAAAAAGCGCGGTTTTTCCATGATGTATGAGTCGTCCACCATGAGTTTGCTGATGGATTTCGAGACCCGAGTTCGAGCAGTGGAGGAACCGTTTTGGGTACATGGTGGACCCGGTGCGGTACCCCGGGGCAAGAGGATCGTAGATGATGGCGTTGAGCCTGGCAGGGGAGTACTACAGACCGGTGATTTTACCCGACGCGTCGGATATCCGGAGGATACCGTCGTAGTCTTGAGATGGATGGTAGGGGCCGGTCTGGACTGACGACGCCCTAGATATTGAGATTGAGACATTGAGATTTCGAGCTATTGAGGTACTGAGATTTGATGATACAGGCCAGTCCGGATAGCCGGAGCCTGAGATTTTGAGACATTGAGATTTATGTTTTGTGTCAATGCTAGACACTGTTTATGCTGATTTCACTTATGATACTTCTTTTAAAAAGATACAGAAATCTCACTAATTTATAAAAGAAGTTTTGTTCAGTACATGCATTCTGTTTCATGCATTCATACATCATCCATATGATACATTGCTACCTGAGACACTGACACGAGCACTTGGTATTATCGTTGTTTAGAGGTATACCCTAGCCATTGTTATAGGCTGCTGGTTATATATTTGAGGATATATTATGATTGTATGACTTAGGATGCGTTGTTCATGTGATTCCTGTTCTTAGATGTATTCTATTCACGAGTTGGCAACTCACCCCCGTTGTGCCACAGTTCTTGCAGGTTTTGCCGTACAGGTTTCATTACGGTTTTGCTGGCACTGATTCCTTTCGGGTGACTTGCTAGTAAGTGGGTTTATTGGTATCGTACCCATCATTATACTTTGTATAATATTATTCAGTTGTATCTAGTAAATTCCATCAACCAAACATGTATTTATTTCAGAGATAGAGACCAGTGATGTTTATTCTTTCGACCTTAGAGTCGCGCGTTGTATTTCTATGGATTTCTTGCTGTTTTGAGTTTCCTTTTGAGTTTTGATCCTCGCCCTTAGCGTTGTATATTATATTGCTTGTGTGGTTGTTATCGTCGATTGACGAAGAGCTAGCTCCCACTTGGGGATGCCTTTTATTGATTTCGTATACTATTCATGTTGTATCCCGTTTGGGGGCCAATATTTACAAAGGAGACTCTGCCGAAATTTTCAGTAAATATTTGATATTTTTAAAAACGCATAATTCGGCTTATGCTATTAAAACTACTTCATTTAAATTGGTTTTTCTTCACTCTACCACTTTTCTTAGTTTGGATTTCTGGGTTTTCGGCTTACTTAGATTACGTACGCCTCGAGACGTTTCGTAGTTTAAGTGCCGGTCATGTTCCGTACTTTCAGGACGTGACAAAGTTGGTATCAGAGCGTTAGGTTTTACCTTCGGAGCGTAGGATGACCCTTGGTAGATGGAATAGGTGGCGAAAGTAGAGTGACGTACCGTGGGTATGTTCCACGGCATACTTACGATATGCTACTCCGCTTAAGAAGCCTTGGGATGTACAATTCCTTGCACGGTATTATATTCCTTCCTATGATCTGGCCTCATCGGTACCAGTTACGGTTTGCTGCCATGATTACGGGCAGGGAGAGCTATGGCTAGAGTTGCGGTCAGCACGAGCTCGTCACGAGCAAGGACTGACCAGGGCGTAATTCCGGCGACACATGATTGCGGTGATGTGTCTTTTTACTGTGTTTTCGCGCCACGAGCGTTTGGCGGATCACCTTTACGAGATTTCTCGGACGTGCCGTTTAGTACCAGAGGATTGAGCCAATGATAGAGGCCAGCCAGATTTTGATGACCGTTGGCGTATTTCTTACTCCTGATGATTGAGGCACTGTTCAACGTGCAGACGAGTGAGCCGGTTATTGCTGCGAACGACGAGATATCGCCCCAGGTGTTGGAGCTATTGCAGTACGAGTTGTGCTAAGAGATGATAGAAGGTCGCTAGTCACCCGAGGATGAATGACTAGGACATGTGGTTCGTTCGCCTACCCCGATGCGAGGTCATCAGATAGGTTGATCCCAGCTAGAGACGACTTCACGCGGAGACGTTGAAAGTCGACAGAGACGATAGAATGTCAGAAACCTATTATTCCAAGTTTAAGGTATTCGGAAGAGCATGCAGGCAATTCTATGGACCCTTTAGAAGAATGAAACCCTAACTCGACTTAATTACCGTGTGAAAGCCTTTGAACCTTAGGGTTTGCGGCTTTGAACCTTAGGGTTTGCGGCAGTTCCGCGGCGCCATTAGTGAGTCTTGGGTTTGCCCTTCTACGGCTGGACCATCGATGCTGTGGTACGTACTCGATAATATTAAACTGTACCCAAGATGTTGAGCTCTTGGGGGATTATGAGGTTTTGACGAATCGATCAAATGGTTCGACTTCATTCGGATGCCAGGTGGTGAGATGCATTTCTTGGGAGAATCCAGATATGAGAATAGCCGTTGGAGCTCAGTCTATGCAGCCACGACGAGACGAGTCCGAAGCAATCAACATTAGAGAAAAGTGGAGTAAGAGGTTCGTACGAGATCTTGATGATACGACGTTCCACTCCGCCGACATCAGAGATGCGATACTCATGCTGAGGCATTGTACTGGGATGTACCTTCCATAAGGAGTCGCGATAAGTATGCAGCCGTTCCGGAATAAGAAACCGATATAGTAAAGGACGATGACTTCCGGACAGTTCGGCATCATCGACGAGACATGCTATGAGTGACCACGACAGTTGGCCAGAGATTCTTGGAGGATGTGCTTGAGCGGGACTATTCCGTCATACTTGATTTTGGTATTTTGAGCGATATATTTGCATGATTTGGTTTTGATGATTGAGTTTCATGATATCGTTTTCATGCGCCATGGATGCACCTACTGAGTATTTACGATTTTTGCACAGATGTTGCACTTGAGATAGTTTTCGTGCCTTGGTTTCTCATGTTTGTGATTATATGGATTTCATACAGTTGAGTTGATTTGTGCGTATATACGCATACAATTTGGTTTTTGCACTCGGTATAGTTCACATATGCTTGCAGTGCAGTGATACGCATTTTGTGCACTTAGATGCACTGTACTTCGATTTCTATTGTGATGCTCGATATTGGTTTTGTGCACCTTGTGCACCTGCCTTGGATTTTCGCGCATGTTGAGCGCATGTTTTGAGATGCGATTTTGGTGCACACCAGATGCACTAAATCGAGATTTTTCGTGCATGTCAGATGCACCTGATTTTGCTGTCAGGCACACACGTTGCCTACGGCAGATGCTTCATACACACCCGATGCACTAAGATCTTGTTTCTGTGCACTTGTGTGGCACGTATATGGATTTTGATTTCCGTGCGCACGAGATGCACATAGTATTCATACGCGTATTTTGGGATTGATTTCTTATAGAGCAATACATTTTTATGATATTCGCTATGTGTTTTCATACTGAGCAGGACTAGTCAGAAGACAGTACCTGAATGTATTTTGCATGCATTGATAGCTATCGAAGGGAATTCCAAAAAGCGAGCTATAGTCTCAGTATTTACCTACGTGTCTGATATGACACGAAACGTTTAAAACAAGGAAAGCCTTCTAAATTGTTTCCCAAAACGGCGGAACGTACATTTCAAACAAAAGGTATATATGTATATAGTTATTTTCTTATGATAGACGTCCGCCACTGTGCAGTGTTATGCGCATTGCACAGCGACTTTAAGAGATTTGGCATTCATTTCCTTCAGATATTTACATATATAGAATTGATATTTACGTGTATAGTTCGAGTTATATCATATTGGTTTTGTATTGGAATTGACATTTGTATCCTTACCATGACTCCGATGATTGCGGGATGCTTGACTGAGTTTTTTATTTTGAGTTATATGCCCATTTTTCATGCGCATGCGCTGCGCTACGATTTGTTTTATTTATTTATGATTTCGGAGCCCCGACGACTTAGATGTTTTAGTATTTTGGGGGAGTTTTAATTTAAATTCGGGGACCGAATTTCTTTAAGGGGGGAAGATTGTAACGTTTTGAAAATCGTTTGGGTGAAATTTCAGAAAAAACGGTAAAATAAGGTGGTTTTCTGTAAAAAGTCAAAATACAAATATGTTTATTATAAAATTAAATATACATATTCTAGTTATGTAATTGCTTGTATTTAATGTTTATTGAGCCACTGGTAAAATTTTAAATTTTCTGAAAATTTTTCCGAAATTAATTATTTTAATATTATTTTAAGCCGTCCCTAATACATTTAATTAGGGAAAATTACAAATTGGAATGTGTTGAAAAAAAATTTGTGCATCATAACTCATTAAACAAAATTTTAACATCTGGTTTTTGAAATGAAATAAAGTTTGTAAACGGTTTTAGAAAATATCGAAGAAAAATGGCTTAATTAGCTAAATTAGTGTAAATAGATATTGGGGTATAACATTTATCATTTTTTTCTCACCCACACTCACCCACATCCTCTCTCCTGTCCCCAAATCAGCAGCCCCAAGTTGTTCCCCCTCATTTTCCCACTTGTATTGTTAGAAGAAAAATCAAGAGAAAAGAAAAGGAAATGAAAGAAATAGTTTAATGTGTATGGGCTTTGACTTTTGGGGTTGACCAAATACTTTTCTCACCTCATTCTCTCTCCCCTCTCCCCATCATTTGGCCGAGCCCATCCCCCCTCTAATAGCAGTAGCCCCCTCCCCTTTTCTCCTCTCATTTCTGTTCAAAAAATTCTTCAAAATTGCCTCAGAATCCAACAAAAAAATCCCAAAATCCAAATCCAACTTACCCATTTTAGCTTAGCCTAACATGCATGGATTGTGGTGAAAAGAGAGCATTTTGAGAGGCTAGATTTCATGTTGATCCATGGTTCATGAGGTATAATTCTAACCTTATGCTTATATTGTTGTTTATTGCTTCAATGTTAACAATTTAGATGTTTAATTGGGTTTTATTGCAAGATTGGAGAATTCAAGAAAGGGTTTGAATGCAAGTTAGTGTTTTGTGAAATTGGTGTATGGTTGTGTAATATATTTAGGCTCTTATGGCATGTTAAAACAAAGTTAGTAGCTAGTTGTTAATTGTTAGTTTAAAAATTATGATAATTACGCTAATTTGCTAACTAAGTTTTTAAAATTGGTTAAATAATTGGGTTTAAAAATGTAATTAGGTTTTTCATGACTTCTTTAGCATTATAAAATGTAGTTTAATACTTTAGTTCATGAAAATCCAAGCTAAATTGTTGTTTGTGCATTTTTGCTATAAAATTGTTAAAATTAGGTATATTGTAAACTAGAATTTTGGGGTTAATGAAATTTAATGAAATTAAATTGTGGAAATTGTTTTTATGACTTATTTAAGATGTTTAATAAGTATTATGGCCGCTAGATTTGTTTAAACATCGAGTTTTGTACTAAAACGGGTAATATTTGCTTGCTAGATTTTCGGAAAATTGGCTTTTAAAGTGAGTTTGGGGTTATTGTGAATTTTAACCTATTTTATAGTATAATTAGTGCTTGTGATCGTGCAAATGAGTGTGTTTGGGTTTTTCTCGATGGTTTGGCGTTTGTACGCCGACGTCGAGGGTTTTTAGGTTGAATTGTGAAAGCAGCCATATGTTTTGACCTATGTGGGATTCGTGTGTCGTTTTGGTCATGAGTCGGATTTTAATTTGATACGGTGCGTTATGATATGTAGGTACCCTATGTGGACTACGAGAAGAAAAGCAACCGCGTGGCCACGTCGGCAACGGCGAGCAAGCACCAGGTGAGTAGATTTATATCTACGGGGAGAAGTGGGTGGATGGCGTATAGCACCCCCGCAGTTCATGGTGATGTATACGAATACATATACACACATATATTTTGATTATATATATTATGTTGATATGAGACTTGATGATAAAAGTAGATTCTAGGTGTTCATGGATTAGTTTAGTGTTAGTTGCGAAACCCTTGAGTAGTTGTTACACCCACACACGCACACACACACATGCATACATATATGTTATTACCTGTGCGTATATGGGGATATGTGTTTGTGTGTTCACCTGGGTATGGGACTAGGTGTTCATATACTGGATTTGCGGATGATACTTAGGATTGAGATGAGTCGATGAGATTTGAGTTGAGGCCGTGAGATCGGTGATATGGCAGGATTCGTACTTGAGATACGTCCTGATGTTATAGCGGATCTTTGGATGACGATGCCATGTGAATAGTGATATTAGTAGTGTACTAGACATAGGTCAGTACCCCAGATGATGATATTGATAAAGAGGACACCAAATGAACAGTGTGATGAGTATGATATTGACCCGTACCCAGATTTGGGGATGCCATACGATGGATTTACGTACGAGCTATATATTGAAGATTGATCCGCACTCTTGACTTGGGATGTCTGATTATAGATATGGTATCGGATATGATATTATTGAGGCGGGATCACCGACTAATATATATACAGGTATGTATATGTATCGACTCAGATGTTAGTGTAGGGTTCCTAGGCACACTAATGAGGTCTCACAAGTGATCAAACATGGCCAATTGAAATTTTACAAGTGCCGAGAAACCCTAATACGGATCGTTAACTAGATGTATAGGCGATACGATGCAAATAAATAACTTTATCTAAAAGGAATGTGGCTACAACCTTTGTAGATCCGGTCCTCCACCTCCATGGCTCCGTGATGAAGTCCCCTTGCTGTCCATATTGGATCCCGGACTCTAGCATCGGCTTCATTGGAAAAATGGGTGAGCTAGGTCGTCGACTTCGATGCCGAAGATGATCTACGTCGAGGCATCACAAGATCAAGCTCCCACTTCACCAAGTCATGAAACTTGAGAAGAAAACACCCTATACTACTTGGAAAGAGGTAGAGGATGAAGAAATAGGAAGTGGGTTCACTTTAGAATTGGATTTCTCACTCTTTTTCTTAAGTTGCCATTGATGGTGGCATGGTTTCTTCATGTTGAAGAAGGAAGAAGAAGAAGAAGATAATATGATAAGTATTATCTAAAATAGAAAATAAAATTAATACTTATCATATACCAACCATGGTTAGTTGTAGAGAATAAACTAAGGTTAGTTTGAAGGGTTAGGGTTAAGCATGAAGACAAAATGGTCACTTGGTCAAAGCTTCATGAAGCTTCAACTAGAAAACAAATCAAGCCACCATTTCTCTTTATATTTTCCAAAATAAATAAATAAATAAGTAAATAAACAAAACCCTAACCATTCATATAACCATGGTTTAATTCTTTACACAAACTCAAGTTAGCTTGTATCATCAAACATGATACAAACTAGTGCACACAAAATATATCACATATACAACTTGTGCATATCAAGTGAGAAAATCCTTTTAAAGTGAACCAATACTTGTTAATGCAAATTAATATATCAAATATAATTATACATTAAATCATTAAATCAACACTTGATTCAATGATCCGGTCATATCGCATATAACCGACTAGTATCCAATGTATCGACTTATCGAATCAATCCTTGATTCGATAACTAGGTTATATCACATACAACCAATTGATACATTCATCGCGAGAATGGAATACGGTATCACATACACGCATTATTCTCGGTCCCGCACATATCTCATATGCGCTCCTATTTCATTTCGCTTGAGCCAGGAAACCTCTGTGTAGGACTCTAAAGACTCGTCAATACGCCGGCAGCAGATGATGATCATATCAAACACCCACAAGCCGCAAGCGGTCTGCTAAATGTAACGGCCACCCGGGTATTGAGCGATCAGAAGATCGACGAGCAAGCCCGCTCACAGTCCTGTGAATCCAACCAGTAACACTTACCGTATAGTCCGGTCTGTTCGTCTGATATGCCGCATATCTCGCCTAGGGGTGGTAAACGTCAGACCCCAGTAGCTTGATAAGTCATGCCGACGTAAGGTCCATAACATTCGTGAAACTACTGATAAATCTTACCAGTATATCACTTCAACCCTGGCCAGGGATTTCCAGTTATGGCCAGTCGAGCATAGCACAACATCAACCCCCAATATCGGGAGAGACGAATCCCCTCCTATCGCTCATTGCCTCCATGTGAATCGGGACTGTACCCAAAAACAACCTGTTTGCATGACTCCGTAGAGCCGTGGTAGGGTGGAAATCAAAGCACAGTGGGAGACACACAAGAATCTATGACGATCTCGGGTCAACAGACTAAGCTGTACCAGTGTCACCAGAGAACTGCCATCTGACGTGAGGTATAATACCATCTGGGAGTTCTCGACGAGTCCGTTCAGTGTACCCAGTCTCTACTGAGCACCCGCAAACTATATCTGATGTCAAACACCAATGGATATGGGATCATCCATCGCCCATCACATGGGTCGAGAAGATATACGCTAGTCTACTATGGAATATCGACGCCCCGTCTCGATATTTCCACGACTAGGAACAATGAAGGATGTACTCATTGACTACCCAGGCCCCACTAGTATGATCTTCATCATAGTCCTGGAAGTCGAGTACACATCCTAAGGGCTTTATCAACATGTAATCAGAGAGACAGAAAGTATACATGTTGAGATAAAGAGCAACCAGATAGCGTACTATCATGTCGAGCAAAAAGTCCTACCTATATATGTCCCAGCATCCACTACAATATACATCCTATGTACAGTAATGGCCTCTAGGGCATACATATAACTAACAATCTCCCACTTGCACTAGGGCCATCTGTAGCAGTGGTTGCAGTATCACATACTCAACCATCGCATAAAAGTCTCTCTTTGGGAAAAGGCCTTCGTGAGTGGATCCGCTGTGTTATCCTCTGAGTCTACTCTCCTTACCTTGATCACCCTGGAGATCAACTATCTCCATGATCAGGTGATGCTGCCTCAGAATATGTCTGGGTCACTGATGGGATCATGGTTCCTTGGCCAAAGCCTCACTTCAATTGTCACACAATGGTGGGAACCTAGTTCATCTTATGAACCAATATACACCCAAACTTCCTCTTTGGTAGTATCTTTAATAGCGATGTTACCAGCCTTTATCGTCTAGTTTGCCACGGTATCTAGCTTGGAACTCTTCCAACATACCGTCCCTTCACTGAGGGTAAAGACAATGCCTGCGACTGACATTCAGTCGTCCTTATCACCCTGGAACCTTTCCAGTGATTCTCCCCAGGATCAACTGATACCATCTCACTTCAATTAGTGAGAATCCTAACATCAATTTAGATCTATCTCATAGACCCAAATCTCAGGATTATGGAGGTATCACTTTGATCCTATATGGAGAATCTATGTGATAAGAGGAGATCGACCGATCGTAGCATAGGAAACTATTTTCCTATCAAGAGTATGTTGTCCACGTACTCTACGAGGATCATTACCATACTCCATACTACCCTTTTGTACATACAAGGTTCATCTACCATTTTGATGAAGTCAAACTCTTTGACTACCACATCAAAATAGATGTTCCAACTCCGCGATACCTGCTTTATCCTGTAAAGCAACTTGCACACGTTTCCGCTGCTCCCACTGTTTGTGAAGCCCTCTGGCTGTGTTCTTATTGACGTTCTCTTCTAAATCATTATTTAGAAAAGTAGTCATGGCACCCAACCACCAGATATCGCAGTTATGGTATGTAGCAGTGGCAAATAGGATCTGGATGGACTTAAGCATAGTCCCTAGAAAAGGTTTCATCATTATCCACACCTGGTTGATGACTAAAACCTTTAACAAGTCTAGCTTTGAAAGTCTCAACTTTTCCATGTACACCAAGTAATCTTCTCAAGATATACTTGCTACTGATGGGGATTTAACCCTTCAGATATAGCAAACAAAGTCCATACTTTGTTGGTGTATATGGATTCCATCTCAGATCGCTAAACATCCAGCCATTCTTACAGAGTCCCTACTCTTTATGGCCTGCTCGAAACTAGTTGGGTCATCATCCCATGATGCATTCCTCGCTCCCACTGTCATCGAGAAACCGAGGTATCTCTCAGGCGGATGAGGAACCCTACTAGATCGGCGGAGAGGCTGAGGTTCGTCGGGGACTATTGAATCCTTTGGTTATGTCAAATCATCAGCTGCAGTTTTGTATAGCTGGAACCTTTCCAGTTCTACAGAACTGACTTTACCTCGATCTTGTCCGGATTTTGCTTTTGACATAGGCCAGAAAATCCCAAATCTTAACTTACTTAAGAGATAGGCTCTTCCCATACCATATCTCATATGGAATGGTAGGCAGTGATCTGATTCGAACCTAATTCAATAGGTATGCAGCTTCTCAAGCGCATAATTCCCAAAAGGAAATAGGAAACTCAGTGGTACTCATCATAGAGCACACCATATCTAATATTGTGCGATTGCTCCACCCCGATACACCGTTGTGTTGTGGTGTATTCAGAGGAGTAACACTGAGAGAGAATCTCATTCTCCTTTAGAATAGTCCAGAAATTCTATGCACAAGTATTCTCCTCCCTGATCTTATCATAGGACATAATACTTATACCCGGTTATTGGTTCTCTACTTCTAACTTATATTCTGTGAATACCTCAAAAGCTTCGGACTTATGCTTCAACAGAAACATATGACTGAATCTTGAGAGATTATCAGAGAATATAATGAAGTATAAAGAACCAGTCCTGGCATGTGTAGACAGGAGACCTTACATACATCATCATGTATCAGTCCCAAGAGTTCATTAACTCTTTATCTGTTTTCAGTAAACGGAGCTATGGTCATCTAATCTTTGGGACATGACTGGCAAGTTTCACAAGATGTAAATTCAAACTGATTTAAATATGCATCTAAAATGTAACTTCAGCCAGTCGGGTCGCATTGATATGACCTAGTCTACAATGCCTCAAGAAGGATTCGTTCATTTCTGAACTCTTCCTCTTGTGTGTGTTTTGTATACAAAGAAATGTAGTTTGATTTAGAACATCAATGCTTTTAGATAACGTGCCTGAACCGATCAACTCTTGATATAGGAAATGTTCAAAACATTATCCAACAATACAAAATTTTATCATTTCTTTAATAAATAAAGAGATTGATATGATTTTGTATATCAGGTTCGGTATCTAATAGCATTTATTCAGAATCAATGTATTGGTAATACAGGGTGACAGTGACCAACAGACTTGGCTGCAACACTTGCCCCGTTTTCTGTCTCATGAAACTTATCGCCCGTTCTCAGTTTTCTACCTTTTTGTAGCCCTATGTAACAGATTACATATCTGGGATCCTGATCCGGTATCAAATACCCAGGATTCAGAGGATACTGAGAAACAGTTCTTTATAATGAACACACCCGAAGGAGATGCATCATATGCACTTTCTTCGTTTGGGCAGCATAGGAATTCTGGTATTCCCCTATTTCCTGCTCTGTCTTATAACAATTATAAGTTGGAGCGGGACCAACGTTCCCAGCTCAGTATAACAAGCGGGTTCGGTCAATACATCCATATTATTATCTTGATTAAGGCGTGATATGGTCGCTACCTGGAGAGAGAGAGAAGAAAACACTCTGCGTGCGCTCTTGCAAGATTAGATTGGTTATTTATTTTATCTAATCAAGATGGCTCCCACTGTTTTTATCAAATCTTCCTTCAAACCCTAAAAGGAAAGACTAGCCGGGATTAATTACACTCTACAAGTTCGCCAATCTTTCAGCCAGGCCAGTGTCGTTACTTTGAGGGAGGTTCCCCGTGCTTTCGCACGGACCTAATTACAGTAAGCCTCGTTTTCCCAGAGGCGTAACCCCGTTGACACCTTTCTAGACACCTACTTGATCGGCTAATTGCAAAGTGCAAAACTCTCCCAGGAGTAACAATTACTCGCAGTGGGTATCGGGATCCAACTATCATATAGAAGGTATGCAATCTCATTGCAAGTTTCAACACTTGAAACTCCCGATAAAGGTTTTTACCCCTAGCACCTATGACCTTAACTATGGTCAACAAATCATAAGTACTAGTCAAGTTCTACCCGTCATTTCGTGATTAATTAGACCCACCCATATGACCCTTAACTAAGGTCAACAAAGTCACGCGACTGTCCTAACTAATCGCATCATATGCGGTGTAGGAAGACATCACTTAGCTACCGTACACTGTGCCTTAACTATGGTCAACAAACACAACACGAATACTAAGTACTCTACTTCCTAAAATGACGGAGGGTTGCGAATGGTTTTTATGAAAACCTTTAACGCTTTGAACTTGATCTCGTTGCGGAATCAAATGGTTTTTAAATGGAATGTTTTTGAAGCTTTTCTAGTTTTTCTAAAGGGGTCACTCCCGGTGAAGGGATCGTCGGCTCTTTCCTCGTCGAATGAGGTGCGGGATATATCATATATATCACTGTGCAAAGCAGAAACTATAGAAGCAATCAAAAGACAAACTGAGAGTTGTAGTATCTGCCAGTTATTGCTATAGGAGTCATTCCCGGTGAAGGGATCTCGGTCCTTTCCTCATCGAATAAGGTGCAGGATGTTCTACAAGGAACACCGCGATGCAAAGCAAGAACTGTAGCTACCTGTTTATTTTGAAATTCGATTCCACAACATCAATTAGGTTTATTTTCTTTCATTAATCTCATTAATGAATATCCCATCATTTAAATTACCTAAACATCACAGATAAATATGACGTACGCTTATGCCATCCGCATTCGCCTCTATGTCCCGTCTGCACCGTTAGGTTAGGTAACTAACGGCAGAGCGGGGCAGGGCTAGTGCGGGTGTAAAACATAAGCAACGTCTATATAATATATCATATATACTATATATACTATCTATCTGAACAAATCACATGATCACATCACAGATAACGCAGCAGAAAATATCATAAGAAATATTGGATATACTAGGACGTCCGTGTTTTCAATACGAGCCAGTATAAAACACGGATTCCACGGTCGTGATGAATAGCCAATCCCACACCTTTAGACCCCTACGAGAGCGGCAAGCAACCCTACCAATTCTAGGGTTAGGAGACCCGGACTCGACTCCTCGAGTTGGTCTCCCACTGGACCCCAGAACCCGGTTACTTGTGCTCCCCTCCATGGGTCTATCCTAATGCGGAAAAGTAAATAATATACAAATGGTGACAACATCCGCAACCTGGAAGTGCCCCAAAAAAAGAATATTACATACAAGTTTTTACATGAATGAAAATGAAAAACACTCATCTCACATAAAAAAACCCCGGCTATTCGAACACGACGATCCAATATAACATATCCAGCAACACATAACATCACATGTCATCAACGTAAGTAAATATGCGCATCCCAATTGTCGTTGACATATAGCAACGAAACCGGCGATATCACATATTACATTTACGGTCACAGAAAATAAAGTGTAAAACTACAACAGTTGGAATCCGCAACCTCTTTAGACATCACATGCCTAATCAAATGAATTCCTTAGACATCACATGCATAACAATTATAAACCCCGCATTTTAGTCTCATTATCGAAAACACTTTTCAATATCAAGTCGGGCAATTCAACAAGATTCCCGACATTCTGATCGAATGCTCGTCGCAAACTTTAGTAGGCGGCCGCACCCCCGATACCGTCGACGAAGTGCACCAAGGCGGAACACCGCTGCCGCGAGCACCCGAACGAATGCTTTCGGCGACGGGGTTCTCCTACAGTCACTTGGTCGGGGCTATGGGGCGAGGCTGTCTATTAAGTTTACCCGGCGAGTATCCGCGTACACTACGTGATTGCGACGGACTTTTGATCGCATCAAAATTCCGTGGCAACCGATCAAGTGAGACTAAACTGCTATGTTTATAACATTCATCCAGTCATCTCATAACTATTTGCGAATTCCAAGTATTGTATCACATTCCGGATAAATAAAAAATGTTAAACTTTCCAATCGAACAATCGAACACCCAAGTTTTCCCGAAACAGCTCAACACATGAAATAAGTTTAAAAACATTCACTTCGTGCCTCAGTACCAACGGTCCAGCCGTAGAAGGGTCAAGCCAACGCCTCACATGTGGCACGCCGTTGTCACGACCCGAAAGTACGGAACATGACCGGCACTTAAACTGCGAATGTCTCGAGGCGTACGTAATCTAAGTAAACCGAAAACCCAGAAATCCAAACCAAGAAAAGTAGTAGAGTGAAGGAAAACCAATTTAAAACAAGTAGTTTTAATAGCATAAGCCAAATTATGCGGTTTTTAAGAACATCAAAATTTACTGAAAATTTCGGCAGAGTCTCCTTTGTAAATACTGGCTCCCAAACGGGATACAACATTAATAGTATACGAAATCACTAAAAAGGCATCCCCAAGCGGGAGCTAGCTCTTCGTCAATCGACGGTCACAATCACACAAGCAATATAATATACAACGCCAACGGCGAGGATCAAAACTCAAAAGGAAACTCAAAACCACCAGAAATATAACGAGCGACTCTAAGGTCGAAAGAATAAACAACACTGGTCTCTATCTCAAAAATACATGTTTGGTTGATGGAATTTACTAGATACAACGGAATAATATCATACAAGGTAATATGATGTGTACGATACAAGAAAAACCCACCTACTAGCAAGTCACCCGAATGAAACTGAGCCCGCAAAGCCGTAATGAAAACTGTACGGCAAACCTGCAAGAAACTGGGGCACAACGGGGGTGAGTTGCCAACTCTTGAATAGAAAAAATATCTACGCACAGAAATCGCATAAATAACGCAACCTAGGTCAATGATCATAATATATCCTCAAAAATGTATATAACATGCAGCCTATAACAAGGCTAGGGTAAATATCTAACCCGAGTGTAATCTCATGTGGCCGTGTCTGTGCCTCAGGTTGCAATATATCATATGAATGAGGTATGCATGCATGAAACAGAATACATGTAAATGAAGAAACTGTTTTCATAAATTAGTGAGATTTCCTTCGTATTTTTAAACTGAGGTATCATAATGAAATCAGTATCAACAGTGTCTAGCATCGACACAAAACATAAATCTCACTGTCTCGAAATATCAATGTCTCAAACTCAATATCTAGGGCACCGTCAGTCCAGACCGGCCCCTACCATCCATCTCAAGACCACGACGGTATCCTCCGGATATCCGACGCGTCGGGTAATATTACCGGTAGGTAATCTGTCCCCTGCCAGGCTCAACGTCAACACCACATTCATCTTGCCCTGGGGTACCATACCGGGTCCACCATGTACCCGAAACGGTTCCTCCACTCCTCGAATCGGGTCTCGAAATCCATCAGCAAACTCATGGTGGACGATTCATACATCATATGAAAACCGCACTTTTTATTTTAAAAGAGAGAAAAGGTTTATTTATGTTTTTGCGGTTTTCCTCCAAATCCAGAAAATCTCATGGAAATCCGAATCCAAAACCTCAATAACACGTAAAATAGTGAATATATGCATGAGAATCCATGAATGCGGCATAACGAGGAATAACAGTATGCATGAAGTGACAAGTAATAACTACAATATCTAAGCTGGCATATAAGGTAAGTACACTAATATTATGTCAAACTACTAGCTATCTAGCTAAGTTAAGCAATAATATTTTCTAAGGTGTACGTGACATGGCAATTACCGATGAAGATGTGTGTGAGCCGGCAATTAAGTGTACGTGGTACATACGCATCATCGGTAATGGTGCCGGTGTCCTAACAGCATGATATCACTAATGGAGTATGAAACATAAAAATAATCATGCGATGCGAAGCGGACCACAAAATGAGCGGGAGTTGAAAACTAGACGCAACTATAACTAATCTGCATTAATCTAATATAAGTCCTACAAATGGTGCCATTTGAAATAACACGAACCGCGGGGTTTTGAAAATAGGGCTACGGTGGTTTTTAAGAAAGGATACGTCTTTTGAAATATCCGTAGATCCCTTGACCTGTCTTTTAAAATACCCACGATCCGCTAGTTTTGAAATAGGTAGGAGTCTAATCTAATCTAACAACTACACTAAACTATACGGCTGAACTAACAAGCTGAACTACAAGTAAGGAAACCGCCTATCATCTGAGTCGATACATAAACATACCTGTATATATACAGTCGGTGATCCCGCCTCAATAAATATATTATACATAACCAGACATCCCAAGTCAAGAGTGCGGATCAATCATCAAAATACAGCTCGTACGTAAATCCGTCGTACGGCATCCCCAAATCTGGGTACGGGCCAATATCACATTCATCATACTATTCGTCTGATATCCTCTTTATCAAATATCATGATCGGGGTACTGATCTACGTCTAGTACAATACTGATACCGCCTACGTATGCATGGACGTGTGTGAAACACTACGTCAAAGACCCGCTACAACGTCATGTCGTATCTCAAATACGAACCCTGCTATATCGCCGATCTCACGGCCTCAAATCAAATCTCATCGACTCAGCTCAATCCCAAGTATCATCCTCAAATCCGTATGTGAACACATAGTCCCATACCCATGTGAACCCATAACTATAAGGAATCCCATGAGCACATATCAATAGGAATGTATGCAAGTATGTATGTGTGTATGTATAGTACAACACTACCCTAGGGTTCGCAACACTAAAGTAATCCAACACACCAATATCCGTCCTAAGCATCGTTATTAATCCCAAATAACATATAATAAATGTTCGTGTGTATACGCATCCGTATACACCACCACGGACTGCGGGGGTGCTATACGCCATCCACCCGACTTCTCCCCGTAGATATAAATCTACTCACCTGGTCCTCGCTCGCCGGTGCCGACGTCGCCACTGTCGTCTCGAAGTCCGCATGGGGTACCTACATATCATAACGCACCGTATTGCATTAAAACTAAATTCGAAATCGAAACGGCATACGAAAATCAAATCGGCACGCGTATCACGCATAGGTCCAAACCTATCGCCTACGCATGCAAGAATAGTCAAACCAACCCTCGATGTTGATGTACAAACGTCAAACCATCGAGAAAAATCCAATCACACTCATTTGCACATTCACGAACACTAATTTTAATATAAACTAGGTTAAAACTCACAAAAACCCCAATTGCACTTAAAAAGTCATTTTTCCGAAAATCTAGCAAGCACAATTCGCCGTTTTTGTACAAAACATGATGTTTTAATGAATGTAGCGGCCAATATACTTATTAAATATCTTAAATAAGTCATAGAAACAATTTCCGGAATTTAATCTCATTAAATTCCAAAAACCCTAATATTCTAGTTTACAAAAATACCCTTTTTAACAATTTCAAAGCAAAAATGCACAAACTACAATCTAGCTTAGATTTGCATGATCTAAAGCATTAAACCACACTTAATAAAGTTAATGAAGTCATGAAAAACCTAAACACATTTTTAATCCCAAGTATTTAACCAAATTCAAAAATCTAGTAGGCAAATTAGCACATTAACACAATTTTTTTAAACTAACCATTAGCACTAGCTACTAATCTTGTTTTAACATGACAAAAAGCCTAAATATAACACACAACCATACACCAATTCTACAAAACCCTAACTTGCATTCAAATTCATAACTTGAATTCCAAAACTTGCAATTAAACTTACATATCCAAATTAACACTTAATTAAATTAGCTTAAGAAATTAGTAACAAATTAAGCAAAAAAAATGTTTAGAATTATACCCAAAACATATGAAGATCCACAAGCACACATAGCCCTCCAAAATGCTCCCTTGCCACCAAAATCCATGCTATACGGGCTAAGCTAAAATGGATAGGAGTCGGATTTTGATTTGGATTTTTGCTTGATTTTTTGTGGATTTTTCTTTGATGGAACAAAGAGAGTAGAAGAGGAAAATGGGGTTGTTGGGGGGGTTGCTTATTTCGGCCAGGTTGTGGGGGGGTTGGGTGAGGGAGGAGAGAGAGTGAGGTGGAGAAAATAACAAGTAAGGAAGTCCAAGTCAACACAAAGTCAAAAGTCCAACTCATTTATCCATTTTCTTTTCTTTTCTTTCATTTTTTTTCCTTGAAATCCAAGTGGGGACAAAAGAGGGGGCTGCTGAATTCTTCAAGGGGATAAGTGAATGGGGGTGTGTGGGTGTGGGTACGGGTGTGGGGTGATGAAAAATGATAAATACAATACCCCAAAAATCCATTTACGCTAAAAAAAACCCTTTTTTCTTCAATAATTTCTAAACCGTTTTGGCAAATGATTTCGTTCCAAAAACCACATGATAAAATTTTATTTAATGTTTTATGATGCACAAAATTTGTTTCAACTCATTCCAATTTGTAATTTTCCCTAATTAAATATACATATTCTAGCTATGTAATTGCTATTATTTGGTGTTTATTGAGCTGCTGGTGAAATTTCAAATTTTCTGAAAAAATATTATTTTATTATTATTTTAAGCCGTCACTAATACATTTAATTAGGGAAAATTACAAATTGGAATGAGTTGAAACAAATTTTGTGCATTATAAAACATTAAATAAAATTTTTTCAGAAAATTTGAAATTTCACCAGCAGCTCAATAAACACCAAATAATAGCAATTACATAGCTAGAATATGTATATTTAATTTTTATAATAAGATATTTGCATTCTGACTTTTTTTTTCAGAAAACCCCCTTATCTTACCGATTTTTTCGAAATTTCATTGTAACTTTTTGAAAATCGTTTCGGTGAAATTTCGAAAAAATCGGTAAGATAAGGAGCTTTTCTGAAGAAAAAAAAGTCAAAATGCAAATATCTTATTATAAAAATTAAATATACATATTTTAGCTATGTAATTGCTATTATTTGGTGTTTATTGAGCTGCTGGTGAAATTTCAAATTTTGTGAAAAAATTTTATTTAATGTTTTATGATGCACAAAATTTGTTTCAACTCATTCCAATTTGTAATTTTCCCTAATTAAATGTATTAGTGACGGCTTAAAATAATAATAAAATAATATTTTTTCAGAAAATTTGAAATTTCACCAGCAGCTCAATAAACAACAAATAATAGCAATTACATAGCTAGAATATGTATATTTAATTTTTATAATAAGATATTTGCATTTTGACTTTTTTTTTCAGAAAACCCCCTTATCTTACCGATTTTTTCGAAATTTCACCGAAACGATTTTCAAAGCGTTACAATCTTCCCCCCTTAAAGAAATTCGGTCCCCGAATTTAAATTCAAACTCCTCCAAATACTAAAACATCTAAGAAAACCCATCAAGTCGTCGGGGCTCCGAAATTATAAATACATAAAACAAATCGTAGCGCAGCGCATGCGCTTGAAAAATGAGCATATAACTCAAATCAAAACTCCGTCAAGCATCCCGCAATCATCGGAGTCATGGAGAAGACATCAATGCCAAATCCAAATCAAAACCAATATGACATAACTCGAAACTATACCTATAAATATCGAATCTATATCTGTAAGTATCTGAAGGAAATGCATGCCAAATCTCTTTAAGTCGCTGTGCAACGCGTATAACACTGCACAGTGGCGGACGTCTATCATAAGAAAATAACTATATACATATATACCTTTGTTTGAAATGTACGTTCCGCCGTTTTGGAAACAATTTAGAAGGGTCTCCTTGTTTTAAACATTTCTTGTCATATCAGACACGTAGGTAAATACTGAGGCTATAGCTCGCTTTTTGGAAATCCCTTCAATAACTATCAATGCATGCAAAATATATTCAGGTACTGTCCTCTGACTAGTCCTGCTCAGTACGAAAACACATAGCAATATCATAAAAACGTACTGTTCTATACGAAATCAATCCCCAAAATATGCACATGAATGCTACGTGCGTCTGGTGCGCACGGAAATCAAAATCCATGAATATGCCATACATGCGCACAGAAACAACATCTAAGTGCATCGGGTGTGCATGAAACATCTGTCGTAGGCAACGTGTGTGCCTGACAGCAAAATCAGGTGCATCTGACATGCACGAAAAATCTTGAATTAGTGCATCTGGTGTGCACCAAATCGCATCTCGTAACAGGCGCCCAACAGGCGCTAAAAATCCAAATCAGGTGCATCCATCGTGCACGAAATCATGAAATCCAATATCGAGCGCCGAACGTGCGCAAAATCAATCAGGTGCACAAAACAAATATCGAGTATCACCATCGAAATCGAAGTCCAGTGCATCTAAGTGCACAAAAGGCGTATCACTGCACTGCAAGCATATATAAACTATACAGAGTGCAGGAACCAAATCGTGTGCATGCATACGCACAAAACCAACTCAACTGTTTAAAATCGTAAAATCACAAACATGTGAAACTGAAGCACAAAAACGATATCAAGTGCAACACTGTGCAAAGATCGTAAATCCTCAATCATCAAAATTAAATCATACGAATAAATCACCCAAAACATCGTAATCAACAATGGCGGAATAGTACTGCTCAAGCGCATCCTCTAAGAATCTCGGCCAACCGTCGCGGTCACTAGTAGGACGTCTCGTCGATGATCATGAACTTTGTCCTGCTGGCGTGCGTAACCATGACCACTCCTGGGTCAAGGTCTTCACTGTGAATTACCAATCTTTCGGTCCATCGGTTCATCGGCCCTGTCAGGTGTGCTAACGGGGACGATTCCGTTCTGGCACTTCTCTGGTCATCTCTTGGTCAATCATCGCGACCACTCGTAAGACAGCATATTACTGGCGTCGGCCTCTGGCTCTCTGAATGTACGTGACACATCTGATCCTGGGTGCAAGTATCATTGCAACAGTGTCCTGGAAGGAATCCTGCTCACGGTCTCTTCCATGTCTCGTCTCTGCCAACTGTTCGGAAGTCATCGTCCTTTCCTATATCTGCATCTTGCTCTGGAACGGCTGCACACCCATCGCGACTCCTTCTGGAAGGTATATCCAGTACTCTGCCATGGCATGCGCATCGCATCTCTGATGTCGGCGGAGGGAAACGTCATCATATCCAGATCTTGTATGATCCTCTTACTCCATTTTCTCTAATGTTGACTGCTTCGGAATCGTCTCATCGTGGCTGCATGGACTGAGCTCCAACGGCTATCCTCGTATCGGGAGTCTCCCAAGAAATGCATCTCACCACCTAACATCCGAATTAAGTCGAGCCATCCGATCGAGTCGTCAAAACCTCATAATCCCCCAAGAGCTCAACCTCTTGGGCACAGTTTAATAGTATCGAGTACATACCACAGCATCGATGTTCCAGCCGTAAAAGGGCAAACCCAAGCCTCACTAATGGCGCCGCAGAACTGCCGCAAACCCTAAGGTTCAAAGGCTTTCATACGGTCATTAAGTCGAGTTAGGGTTTCATTCTTCTAGAGGGACCATAGAATTGCCTGCATGTCTTTCCGAATACTTTAAACTTGGAATAATAGGTTTCTGACATTCGATCGTCTCTGTCGACTCCCAACGTCTCCGCGTGAAGTCGTCTCTAGCTGGAATCAATCTATCTGATGACCTCGCATCGGGGTAGCGAACGAACCACCTGTCCTAGTCATTCATCATAGGGTGACTAGCGACCTTCTATCATCTCTTAGTACAACTCATACTGTAATAGCTCCAACATCTGGGGCGATATCTCGTCGTTCGCAGCAATAACTAGCTCACTCGTCTGCACGCTGAACAGTGCCTCAAACATCAGGAGTAAGCAACACACCAACGGTCATCAAAATCTGGCTGGCCTCCATCATTGGCTCAATTCTCTAGTGTCGATCAGCACCTCCGAGTAACCTCATAATGGCGATCCGCCAAACGCTCGTGGCGCTGAAACACAGTAAAAAGACACATCTCTGCAATCGTGTGTCGCCAGAATTTCGCCCTGGTCAGTCCTCGTTCGTGACGAGCTTATGCTGACCGTAACTCTAGCCGTAGCTCTCCCTGCCCGTAACCGTAGCAGCAAAACCAAACTGGTACCGATGAGGCTAGATCAGGAAGGAATATAATACTGAACAAGGAAATGTACATCCTAAGGCTTCATAAGTGGAGTGGCGTGTCGTAAATATGCCGCGGAACATATCAACGGTACGTCACTCTACTTTAGTCGCCTATTCCATCAACAAAGGGTCATCCTACGCTTCCAAGGTTAAAACCTAACGCTCTGATACCAACTTTGTCACGACCCAAAAGTACGGAACATGACCGGCACTTAAACTGCGAACGTCTCGAGGCGTACGTAATCTAAGTAAACCGAAAACCCAGAAATCCAAACCAAGAAAAGTAGTAGAGTGAAGGAAAACCAATTTAAAACAAGTAGTTTTAATAGCATAAGCCGAATTATGCGGTTTTAAGAACATCAAAATTTACTGAAAATTTCGGCAGAGTCTCCTTTGTAAATACTGGCTCCCAAACGGGATACAACATGAATAGTATACGAAATCACTAAAAATGCATCCCCAAGCGGGAGCTAGCTCTTCGTCAATCGACGGTCACATCCACACAAGCAATATAATATACAACGCCAACGGCGAGGATCAAAACTCAAAAGGAAACTCAAAACCACCAGAAATATAACGAGCGACTCTAAGGTCGAAAGAATAAACATCACTGGTCTCTATCTCAAAAATACATGTTTGGTTGATGGAATTTACTAGATACAACGAAATAATATCATACAAGGTAATATGATGGGTACGATACAAGAAAAACCCACCTACTAGCAAGTCACCCGAATGAAACTGAGCCCGCAAAGCCGTAATGAAAACTGTACGGCAAACCTGCAAGAAACTGGGGCACAACGAGGGTGAGTTGCCAACTCGTGAATAGAAAAAATATCTACGCACAGAAATCGCATAAATAACGCAACCTAGGTCAATGATCATAATATATCCTCAAAAATGTATATAACATGCAGCCTATAACAAGGCTAGGGTAAATATCTAACCCGAGTGTAATCTCATGTGGCCGTGTCTATGCCTCAGGTTGCAATATATCATATGAATGAGGTATGCATGCATGAAACAAAATACATGTAAATGAAGAAACTGTTTTCATAAATTAGTGATATTTCCTTCGTATTTTTAAACTGAGGTATCATAATGAAATCAGTATCAACAGTGTCTAGCATCGACACAAAACATAAATCTCACTGTCTCGAAATATCAATGTCTCAATCTCAATATCTAGGGCGCCGTCAGTCCAGACCGTCCCCTACAATCCATCTCAAGACCACGACGGTATCCTCCGGATATCCGACGCGTCGGGTAATATTACCGGTAGGTAATCTGTCCCCTGCCAGGCTCAACGTCAACACCACATTCATCTTGCCCCGGGGTACCATACCGGGTCCACCATGTACCCAAAACGGTTCCTCCACTCGTCGAATCGGGTCTCGAAATCCATCAGCAAAATCATGGTGGACGATTCATACATCATAGGAAAACCGCACTTTTTATTTTAAAAGAGAGAAAAGGTTTATTTATGTTTTTGCGGTTTTCCTCCAAATCCAGAAAATCTCATAGAAATCCGAATCCAAAACCTCAATAACACGTAAAATAGTGAATATATGCATGAGAATCCATGAATGCGGCATAACGAGGAATAACAGTATGCATGAAGTGACAAGTAATAACTACAATATCTAAGCTGGCATATAAGGTAAGTACACTAATATTATGTAAAACTACTAGCTATCTAGCTAAGTTAAGCAATAATATTTTCTAAGGTGTACGTGACATGGCAATTACCGATGAAGATGTGTGTGAGCCGGCAATTAAGTGTACGTGGTACATACGCATCATCGGTAATGGTGCCGGTGTCCTAACAGCATGATATCACTAATGGAGTATGAAACATAAAAATAAGCATGCGATGCGAAGCGGACCACAAAATGAGCGGGAGTTGAAAACTAGACGCAACTATAACTAATCTGCATTAATCTAATATAAGTCCTACAAATGGTGCCATTTGAAATAACATGAACTGCGGGGTTTTGAAAATAGGGCTACGGTGGTTTTTAAGAAAGGATACGTCTTTTGAAATATCCGTAGATCCCTTGACCTGTCTTTTAAAATACCCACGATCCGCTAGTTTTGAAATAGGTAGGAGTCTAATCTAATCTAACAACTACAATAACTATACGGCTGAACTAACAAGCTGAACTACAGGTGAGGAAACCGCCTATCATCTGAGTCGATACATATACATACCTGTATATATACAGTCGGTGATCCCGCCTCAATAAATATAATATCCATAACCAGACATCCTAAGTCAAGAGTGCGGATCAATCATCAAAATATAGCTCGTACGTAAATCCGTCGTACGGCATCCCCAAATCTGGGTACGGGTCAATATCACATTCATCATACTATTCGTCTGATATCCTCTTTATCAAATATCATGATCGGGGTACTGATCTACGTCTAGTACAATACTGATACCGCCTACGTATGCATGGACGTGTGTGAAACACTACGTCAAGGACCCGCTACAACGTCATGTCGTATCTCAAATACGAACCCTGCTATATCGCCGATCTCACGGCCTCAAATCAAATCTCATCGACTCAGCTCAATCCCAAGTATCATCTTCAAATCCGTATGTGAACCCATAATCCTATACCCATGTGAACCCATAACTATAAGGAATCCCATGAGCACATATCAATAGGAATGTATGCAAGTATGTATGTGTGTATGTGTAGTACAACACTACCCTAGGGTTCGCAACACTAAAGTAATCCAACACACCAATATCCGTCCTAAGCATCGTTATTAATCCCAAATAACATATAATAAATGTTGGTGTGTATACGCATCCGTATACACCACCACGGACTGCGGGGGTGTTATACGCCATCCACCCGACTTCTCCCCGTAGATATAAATCTACTCACCTGGTCCTCGCTCGCCGGTGTCGACGTCGCCACGCGCATGCTTGTCGTCTCGAAGTCCGCATGGGGTACCTACATATCATAACGCACCGTAGCGCATTAAAACTAAATTCGAAATCGAAACGGCATACGAAAATCAAATCGGCACGCGTATCACGCATAGGTCCAAACCTATCGCCTACGCATGCAAGAATAGTCAAACCAACCCTCGATGTCGATGTATAAACGTCAAACCATCGAGAAAAATCCAATCATACTCATTTGCACATTCACGAACACTAATTTTAATATAAACTAGGTTAAAACTCACAAAAACCCCAATTGCACTTAAAAAGTCATTTTTCCGAAAATCTAGCAAGCACAATTCGCCGTTTTTGTACAAAACATGATGTTTAAATGAATGTAGGGGCCAATATACTTATTAAATATCTTAAATAAGTCATAGAAACAATTTCCGGAATTTAATCTCATTAAATTCCAAAAACCCTAATATTCTAGTTTACAAAAATACCCTTTTTAACAATTTCAAATCAAAAATGCACAAACTACAATCTAGCTTAGATTTGCATGATCTAAAGCATTAAACCACACTTAATAAAGTTAATGAAGTCATGAAAAACCTAAACACATTTTTAATCCCAAGTATTTAACCAAATTCAAAAATCTAGTAGGTAAATTAGCACATTAACACAATTTTTTTAAACTAACCATTAGCACTAGCTACTAATCTTGTATTAACATGACAAAAAGCCTAAATATAACACACAACCATACACCAATTCTACAAAACCTTAACTTGCATTCAAATTCATAACTTGAATTCCAAAACTTGCAATTAAACTCACATATCCAAATTAACACTTAATTAAATTAGCTTAAGAAATTAGTAACAAATTAAGCAACAAAAATGTTTAGAATTATACCCAAAACATATGAAGATCCACAAGCACACATAGCCCTCCAAAATGCTCCCTTGCCACCAAAATCCATGCTATACGGGCTAAGCTAAAATGGGTAGGAGTCGGATTTTGATTTGGATTTTTGCTTGATTTTTTGTGGATTTTTCTTTGATGGAACAAAGAGAGGAGAAGAGGAAAATGGGGCTGTTGGGGGGGTTGCTGATTTCGGCGGGGCTGTTGGGGGGGTTGCTGATTTCGGAAATGGGGCTGTTGGGGGGGTTGTGGGGGGGTTGGGTGAGGGAGGAGAGAGAGTGAGGTGGAGAAAATAACAAGTAAGGAAGTCCAAGTCAACACAAAGTCAAAATTCCAACTCATTTATCCATTTTCTTTTCTTTCCTTTCATTTCTTTTCCTTGAAATCCAAGTGGGGACAAAAGAGGGGGCTGCTGAATTCTTCAAGGGGATAAGTGAATTGGGGTGTGTGGGTGTGGGTACGGGTGTGGGGTGATGAAAAATGATAAATACAATACCCCAAACATCCATTTACGCTAAAAAAAAGCCTTTTTTCTTCAATAATTTCTAAACCGTTTTGGCAAATGATTTCGTTCCAAAAATCACATGATAAAATTTTATTTAATGTTTTATGATGCACAAAATTTGTTTCAACTCATTCCAATTTGTAATTTTCGCTAATTAAATGTATTAGTGACGGCTTAAAATAATAATAAAATAATATTTTTTCAGAAAATTTGAAATTTCACCAGCAGCTCAATAAACACCAAATAATAGCAATTACATAGCTACAATATGTATATTTAATTTTTATAATAAGATATTTGCATTTTGACTTTTTTTTCCAGAAAACCCCCTTATCTTACCGATTTTTTCGAAATTTCACCGAAACGATTTTCAAAGTGTTACAGCCGTACTGCCCCAAACCCTAAGGTTCAAAGGGCAGTTCAAGACGGTCACATAATCGAGTTAAGGTTTGTTGTCTTCTAGAGGGACCATCGCATTACTTGCACAACTTAGAACGTGATTAAACTAGAGAAATATCCAATAATTGGAAATTTCCAAGCAGGGGAAAAAGTGGGTATTTATATCCGGTCGAACTTTTTAACACATTAAAAAATTATCCGGAAAAACACATAGACAAGATTAGACAATCCGATCGAATCCACGAAGCTCCAAAACACCCCAGAAAATTCAACTCTTGAGTGCAAATTAAAAATTCCCAGAAACCTCAGCACTGCAAATTATGAATTACTGTGCAAAAATGATTGGATAAGGAGACCATACTGCCGCGGAACCGCCGTACGAGCCATTCTCGTGCCGCGGAACCGCGGCGGTTTGATGGAATTGGGTTATCGAATTTCACAGTAAGTCTTAGAAATGCCTGCTGATTTTTCTGCATATTTTTAATCTGGAAAAAACCCAGTTTTTGAAAAAAGTCCAGAGAGCATTGAAAAATTGGGGTTTCGGGTTCGATCGGGTTTCTAACATCGTCTACGCATCGCCTAAGGCTCTAGCTAGGCTCTGATACCACTGTTGGGTTCCTAGGCACACTAATGAGGTCTCACAAGTGATCAAACATGGCCAATTGAAATTTTACAAGTGCCGAGAAACCCTAATACGGATCGTTAACTAGATGTATAGGCGATACGATGCAAATAAACAACTTTATCTAAAAAGAAAGTGGCTACAACCTTTGTAGATCCGGTCATCCACCTCCATGGCTCCGTGATGAAGTCCCCTCGCTGTCCATATTGGATCCCGGACTCTAGCATCGGCTTCATCGGAGAAATGGGTGAGCTAGGTCGTCGACTTCGATGCCGAAGATGATCTACGTCGAGGCATCACAAGATCAAGCTCCCACTTCACCAAGTCATGAAACTTGTGAAGAAAACACCCTATACTACTTTGCAAGAGGTAGAGGATGAAGAAATAGGAAGTGGGTTCACTTTAGAATTGGATTTCTAACTCTTTTTCTTAAGTTGCCATTGATGGTGGCATGGTTCTTCATGTTGAAGAAGGAAGAAGAAGAAGAAGATAATATGATAAGTATTATCTAAAATAGAAAATAAAATGAATACTTATCATATACCAACCATGGTTAGTTGTAGAGAATAAACTAAGGTTAGTTTGAAGGTTAAGGTTAAGCATGAAGACAAAATGGTCACTTGGTCAAAGCTTCATGAAGCTTCAACTAGAAAACAAATCAAGCCACCATTTCTCTTTATATTTTCCAAAATAAATAAGTAAATAAACAAAACCCTAACCATTCATATAACCATGGTTTAATTCTTTACACAAACTCAAGTTAGCTTGTATCATCAAACATGATACAAACTAGTGCACACAAAATATATCACATATACAACTTGTGCATATCAAGTGAGAAAATCCTTTTAAAGTGAACCAATACTAGTTAATACAAAGTAATATATCAAATATAATTATACATTAAATCATTAAATCAACACTTGATTCAATGATCCGGTCATATCGCATATAACCGACTAGTATCCAATGTATCAACTTATCGAATCAATCCTTAATTCGATAACTAGGTTATATCGCATACAACCAATTGATACATTCATCGCGAGAATGGAATACGGTATCACATACACGCATTATTCTCGGTCCCGCACATATATCATATGCGCTCCTATTTCATTTCGCTTGAGCCAGGAAACCTCTGTGTAGGACTCTAAAGACTCGTCAATACGCCGGCAGCAGATGATGATCATATCAAACACCCACAAGCCGCAAGCGGTCTGCTAAACGTAACGGACACCCGGGTATTGAGCGATCAGAAGATCGACGAGCAAGCCCGCTCACACTCCTGTGAATCCAACCAGTAACACTTACCGTATAGTCCGGTCTGTTCGTCTGATATGCCGCATATCTCGCCTAGGGGTGGTAAACGTCAGACCCCAGTAGCTTGATATGTCATGCCGACGTAAGGTCCATAACATTCGTGAAACTACTGATAACTCTTACCAGTATATCACTTCAACCCAGGCCAGGGATTTTCAGTTATGGCCAGTCGAGCATAGCACAACATCAACCCCCAATACCGGGAGAGACGAATCCCCTCCTATCGCTCATTGCCTCCATGTGAATCGGGACTGTACCCAAAAACCACCTGTTTGCACGACTCAGTAGAGCCGTGGTAGGGTGGAAATCAAAGCACAGTGGGAGACACACAAGACTCTATGACGATCTCGGGTCAACAGACTAAGTTGTACCAGTGTCACCAGAGAACTGCCATCTGACGTGAGGTATAATACCATCTGGGAGTTCTCGACGAGTCCGTTCAGTGTACCCAGTCTCCACTGAGCACCCGCATACCATCTCTGATGTCAAACACCAATGGATATGGGATCATCCATCGCCCATCACATGGGTCGAGAAGATATACGCTAGTCTACTCTGGAATATCGATGCCCCGTCTCGATATTCCCACGACTAGGAACAATGAAGGATGTACTCATTGACTACCCAGGCCCCACTAGTATGATCTTCATCACAGTCCTGGAAGTCGAGTACACATCCTAAGGGCTTTATCAACTTGTAATCAGAGAGACAGAAAGTATACATGTTGAGATAAAGAGCAACCAGATAGCGTACTATCATGTCGAGCAAGAAAGTCCTACCTATATTTGTCCCAGCATCCACTACAATATACATCCTATGTACAGTAATGGCCTCTAGGGCATACATATAACTAACAGTTAGGCGGTTTCCTTACCTGTAGTTCAGCTTGTTAGTTCAGCCGTATAGTTTAGTGTAGTTGTTAGACTAGATTAGACTCCTACCTATTTCAAAACTAATGAATCGTGGGTATTTTAAAAGACAGGTCAAGGGATTCTTCGGATATTTCAAAAGACGTATCTTTTCTTAAAAACACCGTAACCCTTATTTTCAAAACATCGCGATTCGTGTTATTTCAAAAGTCACTATTGTATGACTTATATTAAGGCAATGCAGATTAGTTATCGTTGTGTCTAGTATTCAGCTCCCGCATATTATTGTTGTTGCTCCACATCACATACTTATTGTAATTCATATTTCATTATTGATATCATGCTGTTAGGACACCATCACCATTACCGATGATATGTATGTACCACGTACACTTACTTGCCGGCTCACAAAAATATTCATCGGTAATTGCCATGGCACGTACACTTAGAAAATACTATTACATTGACATAGCCTGTTAGCTAATAGTTTAAACATGATATTAGTGTACTTGCCTTATATGCTAGTTTAGACATTGTAGTTATTACTTGCTACTTCATGCATGTTATTATTCACTGTTATGCCGCATTCATGGATTCTCATGCATATATTCACTATCTTACGTGCTATTGAGGTTTTGGATTCGGATTTCTATGAGATTTTCTGGATTTGGGGGAAAACCGCAAAACTTATACAAACTTCTTCTCTCTTTTTAAATAAAAAGCGTGGTTTTCCCATGATGTATGAGTCGTCCACCATGAGTTTGCTGATGGATTTCGAGACCCGAGTTCGAGGAGTGGGGGAACCGTTTCGGGTATATGGTGGACCCGGTGCGGTACCCCGGTGATTTTACCCGACGCGTCGGATATCCGGAGGATACCTTCGTAGTCTTGAGATGGATGGTAGGGGCCGGTCTGGACTGACGGCGCCCTAGATATTGAGATTGAGACATTGAGATTTCGAGCTATTGAGGTACTGAGATTTGCTGATACTGGCCAGTCCGGATAGCCGGAGCCTGAGATTTTGAGACATTGAGATTTATATTTTGTGTCGATGCTAGACACTGTTTTTGCTGATTTCACTTATGATACCTCTTTTATAAAGATACAGAAATCTCACTAGTTTATGAAAGCAGTTTTCTTTAGTACATGCATTCTGTTTCATGCATTCATAAATCATCCATATGATACATTGCTACCTGAGGCACTGACACGAGCACTTGGTATTACCGTTGTTTAGAGGTATACCCTAGCCATTGTTATAGGCTGCTGGTTATATATTTGAGGATATATTATGATTGTATGACTTAGGATGTGTTGTTCATGCGATTCCTGTTTGTAGATGTATTCTATTCACGAGTTGGCAACTCACCCCCGTTGTGCCACAGTTCTTGCAGGTTTTGCCGTACATGTTTCATTACGGTTTTGCTGGCACTGCTTCCTTTCGGGTGACTTGCTAGTAAGTGGGTTTATTGGTATCGTACCCATCATTATACTTTGTATAATATTATTCAGTTGTATCTAGTAAATTTCATCAACCAAACATGTATTTATTTCAGAGATAGAGACCAGTGATGTTTATTCTTTCGACCTTAGAGTCGCGCGTTGTATTTCTATGGATTTCTTGCTGTTTTGAGTTTCCTTTTGAGTTTTGATCCTCGCCCTTGGCGTTGTATATTATATTGCTTGTGTGGTTGTGACCGTCGATTGACGAAGAGCTAGCTCCCGCTTGGGGATGCCTTTTATTGATTTCGTATACTATTCATGTTGTATCCCGTTTGGGGGCCAGTATTTACAAAGGAGACTATGCCGAAATTTTCAGAAAATATTTTATGTTTTTAAAAACGCATAATTCGGCTTATGCTATTAAAACTACTTGATTTAAATTGGTTTTTCTTCACTCTACCACTTTTCTTGGTTTGGATTTCTGGGTTTTCGGCTTACTCAGATTACGTACGCTTCGAGACGTTTCGTAGTTTAAGTGCCGATCATGTTCCGTACTTTCGGGACGTGACAATATAGGTTTTGCTAAAATATACGTTCCACCCTTTTAAAATATCCCAAAAGGTTCTCTTTTGTAAACGTTCGTGTTGCTCACAAACACGTAAGAAATAGCGAGACTATAGATCCTTTTTGAAAATCTCTTGTTAGACTTTTAATGCATCCAAAGTGCTCAGGTACTGTCCTCAGATCAGTCATGTTCGGCTACTACACAATATAGTGACCATCATGAAAACAAGGTGCTCAAGAGCAAAATCAGCCTCAAAAGGCATATCCAACAATCACGTACGTCTGGTGCGCACGAAAATCAAATCCAAATACAAGTGCCACAATATGCATGAAAGCAAAACTAAGTGCAACGGGTGTGCACGAAAGCATCTGTCCAGTGCAACGGGTGTGCTCGACAACATCTATCCAGTACAACGGGTGGGCACGACAACAACATCTAGTGCATCTTTAGTGCACGAAAATCTCAATCCAGTGCAACTAACATGCACGAATGAATATCCCAATCGAGTGCATCCGGTGTGCACAAAATCACATCTCATATCATGGGCCCAACATGCACGAAAATCCAAATCAAGTGCATCCGTCATGCACAAATGAAATCTAAATCAAGTGCATCCGACATGCACGAATAAAATTTAAGTCAAGTCATCCAACATGCACGAATAAAAATCTAAATCAAGGGCATCCAACATGCACGAGAAAAATCTCACTCAAGTGCATCCGATGCGCACAAAATCCAATATCAAGCACCTAATTTGAGCAAAATTCCAACCCAAGCACGTCAAGTCCAAATAAATGCCCAGTGCGGTAAAGCGCACGAAAAACGAACGTCAAGTGCAACGCGTACAAAAACATAAGTCTGGCGAAACAAATGCTCAAATACATAAATCGGTGCAACCAATGTACGGAGTATAAATCTAGTGCAACCAATGCACGAAATACCCATCTGGTGCAACAAATGCAAGACATGCAAATCTAGTGCAACAATGCACAAAAATACTAATCTGGTGCATCAAGTGCATAAAATACAAATATAGTGCTACCAATGCACGGCGTATAAATCTAGTGCAACAAATGCACGAAATACCCATCTTGTAAAACAAATGCACGAAATGCAAATCTAGTGCAACAATGCACAAAAATACTAATTTGGTGCATCAAGTGCACGAAATACGAATCCGGTGCATCGAGTGCAAGAAATACAATTCCAGTGTGTCCAGTGCACGAAAACTCATCAATAACCAAATGCGTACAAAAAGAAACACCGAGTGTACCAAGGTGTATAAAACCATAAAGGCGTGCAACTGCGTGCACAAAACACGTATCAATGCACTGCAAGCACATGTGAGCTATACCGAGTGCAAAAATAAAGGGCGCCCTCCGGGTGCCCTACAGTGTTTTTTGTATCGGTATGGAGCCAGCGTCGATCGGAGAAGTGAAACGGCCCAAAGAACTGTCTGAATCCTTGCTCAGTCTGTCGGGTTGCACAAGGACTAATCAAATCGAGTGCGTACTACATACACAAAATCAAACCAACGGTATGAAATCCATGATATCATGAACACGTGCAGCCAAGGCACAAAATCGACATCAAGTGAAATAAGTATGCACAAATCATAACCAACACAACAGTGTATAAAACACATAAAAAGTGCAATAACTATGCACAAAATGTAAATATCCAGTAGGTGCAGCCATGGTGCACGAAATCAATTTCATGAAACTCAATTATCAAAACTCAAAATCCAAGCGATATAAGCGTGATACTCGGATCACAAACGCAAATCGCAACAAATGACATCGAGGTACACCTCCTACAATGTCGAAAAATAAAAATGTCGGTGCGCCCAAAATTGGCAGAGCAAGAACATCCACTTGCCTCCTGCTCACGGTCTGGCGTCCTCTGTCTCTAGGTCCTAATTTTCTCTGTGGATTACCAATCTCGCAATCCATCGGCTCATCGGCCCTTCAGGTGTACTAATGGAAACGATTCCGCTCTGGCACTCCTTTGGTCAACTCTCGGCCAATTACCATGACCACTCGTAAAGCAGCACGTCACTGGCGTCGGCCTATGGCCCTTTGAATACACGTGACACAACTGATCCTCGGTGCATATCTTAGTGTAGCAGGGTCCGGGAAGGAACCTGCTCAGGGTCTCTTCCGATCTTGCCTATGCCGAACTATATGGAGGCCGGTACTCTTGCATAATCTTTTCTCGTTTTCTGGACATCTGCATTCTAAGCACAGCATTTCCCTGGGAACTGGCCGTATCCCAACGCTTCTGTATACATATCAGATCTCTAATCTTGACGAGGAGTAACAATAGCTCGTTAACATCTCGCACGAACCACTTTCTCCACTCGTCTTTATCATCGTCCACTTCGACGTCACGTCATGCTATCAGCGTACTGCAATTGTTCTCGGTTACACTCAATCCGGAATCTCTCACACTGACTCGAAATTGCGAACTCGGTATCTTCATCACTCTATAGAAGATCTCTAGCTGAACACGTCTTTGGGAACTCGTCCATATCATCAGAGGAAGATACCTTATTCATCCGTTCTCGATCATCTCACAATGCATCTGGGTCAGGTCCTCTATCCGAAGCTGGTCCACTTACTGATCTCCTATCGGATCATCCAACGAACAACGTCATCTCTGGATCGATCTATTCAAGATCTGAGTAAGACTCTCCACACTGGAAAACTTTAACTCAACTAGGCCTGCGTCGGCGCATCAAATCTGACGAATCACCTTCGTCTCTCAACTCAAGATAGACTAGCTATCATCTGTCGCATCTCTGCCTAAAAGCTCCAACGATCTCAGCTCAAAAGCTCTGGAATCAACATCCCATCAGTCTCTGTAACAGCTGGGTCATCTGTCTACACGGAAGACGATATCACAAACTCTGAGGTAGGCTGTCCATCAACAGTCCTCTTACAATCCGGCAGCCTCTATCAGTGGCCCGATCATACGGTGCAAAACCGAACAATCGCCTCAAACAAGAGGTCATGACACCAATACAAAATCAAGACGTTATCATGTCACCAGAAAACACGATGGTCAGTCCTCGTTCTTGACGAGCTCGCCCAGACCGCATCACTAGCAGCAGCTCAATCTGCGCTCAAACCATAGTGACAGGAACCTCAATCCAGTATCGACGAAAATAGGTCAAAGGGATGAAAAGAATCAACAGATCCAGAATGGATACATGATCATAAGGAAGAACGGAATCAGTGAGAGTATGATCATCGAAACGAATAGAATCAAGGATCTCAAATGGATGTATGATCAAGGGAACGATGGGAATCACAGATCTTAATATATGTACATCCTAAGGTTTCTTTAGTGGAGTATCGTATCGTAAATATGTCGTAGAACATACGTACGGTACGTCACTCTAATCAAGCTACTTACTCCATCAATCAGGGGAAACCTATGTAACGAAAGTTCGGGTTTAATACCCCCCTGCTCAAGTCTAAGTTCCGTAAGGTCAAGCCTAGGTTCCGAAATAAATTATGCCCCAGACTCCACATAGTCAAACCAAGACTCGAACCAAGGTTAAACCTAGCGCTTTGATACCAACTTTATCATGACCCAAAATTTAGCTCGTGACCGGCACTTAAATCACGCAACGTCTAAAGGCGTAACGTAATTCAAGTAAGCCGAAACCCAGAAATCTAAACCTTTTTTAGAACATAAAAGAGGTGAAGTTTTGAAATAAAGGTATGATGAAATCAATTTTTTTCTTAAATGCATAGAAAATGGAACATGAAAAATGCAAGATTATTTTACTAGTTGAAAAACATGTTTCGTCTTTTTTTAAAATTTGGGCAGCACCTCCTTTGTATATTTTGATCCAAAACCACAAATACATGATGATAATAAAGGCATCCCCATGCGGGAGATAACTCTTCGCCAAACGGCGGATTCACAACTACGCAAGTCATAAAATAAGTATACGACGCCCAACGACGAAGATCAACAGCAAAAAGATAATGAGTAAAGCAAGACATCAACAGAATAAGCGAACATAAACCTTCGCTCTAAGACTCGCAACCACAAATCTCACTAAGTCTTACTGCTTATACAATTACAAGTTTCTGATTTGATAAAGTTAACTAGATACAACAGGAATAATACATACAAGAGGGGTATGATAAAACATGTACCACCTACCAAAGCAAATCACCCGAATGCAAGCTGTGTGCCAACGATGTCGCTACCGATCCATGCGGTCAATCTGCAAGAACTGTGGCACAACGGGGGTGGTTTACCAACTCGTGAGTAGAAAACATTATCAGGTAGAAATCGAATAAACAACGATTCCTAGGTCAACTATATCATAAAGGTAATACTATGATATCTAGGGTGACCGTATCTGCATATGTGCCAACAAAATAATCAATGCCTATCAGCATGTGTATAACATCTACATGTCCATCCATAACACAACAATATCATGCATGTAAACATCATAAAAGCATATGCATGAAAGTATGAGGATATAAATCAACGTGTGTCCCTCGCGACACATCAAGAGCATGGAACCTGAATGTCTAGCATCGACACTCGAAACATCATGAAACCCGTGTCCAGCATCGACACGTAAATTCTCATATCTCAGGCGCCGCATCCTCAGATCGGCCCTCAGGCGCCGCATAATCTAGTCGGCCCTCATATCCATCTAATGACTTCAGTCGGTAACCTCCGGATAACCGCCAGGTCCAAATACAATCACTGATAGGTGGTGCTCCCCTGCCAGGCTCACTGCCTAACAAATACGAGTCTTCTTGCCCCGGGGAACCTTACCGGGTCCACCATGTACACGCAGACGGTGCCTACCGCTCCTCGAATCGGGTTTCACATGCCAATCTCAGAACCGAGAAAACTCATGGTGGAGGCACTGAAATATCATATCAAGAGAAACCGGGTTTTTAAAACAATACATACTTTCCTTTGAAATAACCATGGTTCTCAAATCCAGAAATCTCATGAAAACAGCATATCTCAATGCGTATAATCGTAAAGCATGATGTATGCGACATATAACAGAATGTAAGCATATCCGTATATCATGCAACATGGAACAGTGATGTGAGCATGGGCATATCATCCTAATGTGAGCATAGCAATATAATAGCATGATGTAGCAATTCTACTGTGTGAGTGACATAGCAATTATCGATGATGAAGTGTGTGAGCCGGCCAATCTGTCTAAGTGTAACATACGCATCATCGATAATGGTGTAGGTGTACTAGCACAGATATATGGAATGCAATGAGAATGACATGAACGTAGCATAATTAAATCGTCAGCTAAAGGCTATAAGGTATACCTATCTAACATGATCGAGTCAGTGAATCTATCAATCGGCATCCAGCCTCACAACATCACTTACGGTATAATCCATCGTACGGAATTCTCTAGTCAAGGGTATGGATCAATCATCATAAAACTCATCACGTACGGTAAATCATCATACGGCGGTATTAAACCATTAGGGATCCTATCAACCTATATGACAATGAGGTTACGGACCTAACGTCTCGTACGGCATATCACTCATGATTCACAACATTATATATATCTATATACATATATCTCAGGTCGCATCCATAACAATCTCATATCAGGGGTCCGGCAAAGGTATCAATCCTCTCATATCGACTCGCATCCCTATACCGACATATCAATCAAGTCATCATATTACATCGTATATTCTTTTCATCACATTAAGTCATCTTATATATATTTATCTTATTTGACCAATCTCATAACACATCTATCTCAATCTCGTCATATTCATCGATCTCATGTCACATCCTTAGACATCTCATTTCATATCCTATATCAATCATATCCGCTCGTATTATCTTATCTCTTTACATGCAACTAAAATCTCATACTTAATCTAGTGCAACTACACATCTATATATCGTGATTTACATTCACTTTTCATATCCTTATACATCTATTCGAGACATTATTTCTATCATATCATGTCAAAAAGTCATATCCCTATAGCTTTCATCTCATATCTCGATATCTATATTCCATCATTCATATCATCTCTAACTATCTTTCTAACTCTATCCATAGTTTTCTAATCTAGGTTTCTTTAACCATATTCTATATATCGGTATCCATCAAAAACTTGCGGGGGTGCTATACGCCATCCATCCGACTTCCCCCGTAGATATGATCTACTCACCTTAATCCTTGCTTGTCGAAGTCGATGACTCCATACTCCATCGTCTCAGAATCCACATGAAGGTACCTAAAATATCAACACATATCGCAATACCAGCAACATCAAGCCCGGAAAACCAATACGGCACATGGTGCGCTCATAGGTTAGAACCTATAGCCAACGCATGACAAAAACAACCAAACAACCCTTGTTGTTGACGTACAAACGCCCAACAACCAAATACAATATCAAATGCTAAAACCAAGAATTCCAAAATACGGAAAACATAACCAAAACCACTCACAGTAGCTCCCAGATTCTCTCTCAGGTAAAATGGGGATAAAAAAAAAGTACTATGGGGTAGTATATGGAGTGTGAGCTACTGGACCAATTCCAGCACCAAACACCACCAAGGGGCCAGCCACAATGCCAGAAAATCCGGCCACCTCGGCCAAGTAGTCTTTGTTGGGGTTCGTTTCGTCAGGGTGGTCTCCTAATGTTCCGCCTAGGTCAATGGTATTGTTTGTTTCTCTCAGAAACTTCCCGGGTTGCTTCAGATTCCCTATAGGCACACAAAACTTCACAAAACTGACATGGGATGATTCCTAAGTCCGTATTCTCTATTCTAGGCCAGTAAAAACACCACTCGAGTCTTGTAACAGCCCATAAACATCACCAAATCCACACCATCACCCAACCCTTTCTCTTGAAATTTCTAAACATTACATACCCTAACCAAATCACATTCTAAACTAAACAAGAATACAAGAAAACTCTAACTAAACTAAATAGAAGAAGATATACCTCACTTGGGAAACAGAAGAAAAACCCTTGCTTTCCAAAGTCTTCAAAATCCAACATTGATTGGTCCATTGTGTTGAGGGTGAGGTGGGGATCAACTTTTGTGTAGGGAGTATACAGTTTTGGTGAGGGAATTGAGATGGATCATGAGGGTAGAATGAGGGAGCTTGAAGAAGAAGAAGGAGAAGAAAAATGATGGGGGAAAATGAATGTGGCAGCCCCCTCTCTCTCTCTCTTCTTATTCTCACCCTCTCACACTCATGTCTCACTCTCTCTCTCTCTCCAATCATTCTCCTTTTAACCTCTGTCTCTTTTCTCACCAAAATACACATAATGTTGGAGATAGTGCCCTCAGAGTCAATTATTGGATCACAGGCACGTGATTGCAATGATTGAGGGAGGACCTGTCCCAGTAGGACAGTCTTACTCAAGATAATAGTATGCTATCTGGTTTATATTTATTATCGTGTACTGCTTTAGGTGACCTTACGAGTCGCTATTACACGTTGATAGAGCCCCTAGGATTCTTGCTTGACTTCCAGCAGTATGAGGGCGATCATATACGTGGGAGCTGGGGTCTATAAGCACATCCTTAAAAGGTCCCTAGTCGTGGGAGTTTCGAGACAGGGCATCGATACTCCATTAGTAGACTTGTGTATACAGTCGAGACCCCGACGAGGGGCGGTGGCCGGTCTTACAAGCCACTGGTGTCAGTTAGTTCACCTAAGATGTATACAGGTACTCATTGGGTTATGAGTACATCGGACAGGACTCGCCGGGAACCTGCTAGTTGGGATTATACCAGATGTCAGATGGCAGTTCCCTGGTGACATGTATACAGGTTAGCTCATCGACCTGAGATCGTCATTTGTCTCGTGTGAGTTCCCACTGTGCTTTGATTACTACCCTACCATGGCTCAAAGGAGTCGTGCAAACAGTTTTTAGTTGGGTACAGTCCCGAGCCACATGGAGGCAGTGAGCAGATTTGCAGGGGTTCGTCTCTCCCGGTATTGGGGGTGAGGTCGCGCTGTGTCTAGGAGAGCCATTACACAAAGCGCTCGGCCGAGGCAGGGTATTTACTGGTAGGTATTCCAGTAGTATCTCAGGGTGTTCTGAGCTACACTCCGACACGACTTGTACCGCTTTTGGGGGTCTGACTTTTACCAACCTCCTAGGCCCGCCATGCGATACTCATAGACGAACGGACCGAACTGTACGGATATTGTCACTGACAGGCTCAGTAGGGTGTCAGGATGAGTTCGCTCATCGACGTCCCTTTTGGTCAATAGCTGGTGGCCCGTCACGTATGGCTAATACCTCTGACGTGCTAGTGGTTAAATCCACAGCCATAGTATTGACGAGTCTTTAGAGTCCACCACACACACAGTTACTCAAGTTTCAGGCGAAACGCTGTAGAAGCCGTATGGAGATTTGGTAGGGTTCGATCAGATACGTGCGGTATTGCACGGATCGTGATCGGACGGATTTTACTTGCCGGCTTTGGCTTAAGCCGGATCCTAGTATAAGATAGTGTAGATTTTGTCTCTTTGCATTTGTGTTCAGTGGGAATACAAATGCGGGCATGTGTATGCAGTAGTGGGGTTTTCCTGTAATTTATTACGTGATCAGTTTTCTGGAGTTGCAAGTTTGCATTCTGTTCCGGCCGGTTTTCCTTTGTTCTTTCACGACCGGACTTTCCATTGGAGGGGGTTATTTGCAAGTGTGCAAATAACATTTTGTGGAGGGGTTTTCTTGCATTATGTGGCATCATGATGAGATTCTTTTTCCATCCATTCTTTTCATTATTTGAGATTGGAAATGAGATGAAAGTTGATTTGATTTTGTTATCATTTCCTTTTTGATGTGGTCACCCTCTACTTTTCCTACACTCACCTCCCTTCTTGTTTTTCTCTCCACTATATTTCCAAAGCGGGGTGGGCCGGCCACTTGAGGAGAATAAGAGAGAGAGAGTTGATTTTTGGATAGTATGTTTTTTATTCATCTCTCATTCTTCATGCTTCAAAAGATGATACACCTTCCTCCTCTTAAAAGGTTCATTCTCTTCTCCATCCATGGCAACTTCTAAAACCCTCAAAGAGACAATGGCTACTACACTATCCTATAACAAATCTTGGACGCGTCGGCTAGCCAACTTCGTGCCCGAGTTGCCTCGGTCCAGAGGTTGGAGCCCTTAAAAGATTCCGGCTACGTGGTGCCCTTTTCGACGAGGAGTTGACGGACGGAGATTCCGCGGGAGATCGGAGTGGAGACGAAGACCGAAGGACACGGATCACTTGGTATACTTCTCTACTCATTTCTTGTTCGCTAGTTGCTAGGTGAATGGCCCGATCCGGGTGAAAAGTGCGCGGTGGTGCCGGTTTGCTAGTTTGCAAAGTTTTTGTTTCCGCGTTTCCGGCGTCGGATCGACGGCCGGGGCGCCCCCGCGGACTTACATTGGTATCAGAGCCATGCCATTAACCTTTTCTAGCTTGCTCTAACGTGTTTACAAGTTCGATCGAACGGATTTTCCGAAAACCCATTTTCATTTGCACAGTTTTTTGTCGAAATTTTTTTTGGCTCCAAAAATTTTTCAGTACATTGCAGTGACATGTGCAGGGAATTCTAAGCATTCTGTGAAAATTTGGTCGCGTGATCTCACTATTCCACCGCGGAACCGCGGCCAAACCCACGTATTTGCCACGGTTCCGCGACCATTTTTACTATTCATTGGACCAAATTTTTGCAGTGAGCTCCTGGGTTGAAAATGGGGTTTTTGGAATATTCTTTTTGGGCCTAGACTCTCTTTAAGTGCTACAGTAATGCTTGGGGCCCACTTCGATAAATTTGATCGATCGAAAAGTTTAAACACATTAGTTTACATTATTTACATTATATCTGCGACCGTGAATGTCACTTGATCGGTAAATCATGTCTAACTGCTATAGCCCGGTTAGACGGATTTGCGAACGTGACATTCACGTTGATGTTCTGTGATTATGCTGTGTTGTTGCGGATCGGTCGTGGGGATAGCCTGGTTGCAGTGGTAGTACTGTTTTGTTGTATTATGTACATTTGATATTGCGGGGCGAGCGTCCGACATGTGGACTGCCGTCACTGCTTGTTTGTATTATTCCTTTGGGGCACGACCTGGTTGCGGTCAATGTACCCGTAGTATGTATATTTTACTTTCTGTACTAGGATTACCCCAAGGTGGGGTGCACGGATAGCCGAGTTCTAGAGGGCAACGAGCCCGCATCTCATGGCATTGAGACGGAGGGGGCTTCACTCTAGAATTGGCAGGTTATTCGCTGCACTCGTAGGGGGTATAGGTTGACCCAGGAGGGGTGCCCAAGTTACCGGATTCCGTGAAGTGCTGGGTGATCCATTCACGTTGCTGAAGGGGGCTGCCTCGCTTCAGGTTTTGGCGGGTAACTTGCCGCGCCCGTAGGGGTCTAGGATTTCATTGCACAGGCTATCCACACGACCAGTGGAACGTCGGGTTTCAGTAGCGGCTCTATGAAACCCGGGGATCCCAAATATCTGTATTGTTCTGTGATGTTGTACATTTCTGTGATGTTGCATTTTATCACGCCTTGAGCGAAAATTATATATTATATATATTCTAGTAGATGTTGTATTTGTTTTGCACCCGCGCTAATCCAGTCCCCGCTCTGTCGTTAGTTAAGTAACCTAACGGGTGATGACGGGACCTAGTGGCGAATGCGGATGGCATATACGTACATCATTATTTTCGTTCTTTTGTGGTGTGATCAATTGATGGGACTGCGTTGATTCGGATCAATGCAAGATTAACAAACCTATTTGATGTTGTTGGAACATTTTTCAAAAAGCTGTTATTGCAAGGGCGTTCTCTTTTGTTTTGCACAGTGGTATTCGATTATGAATATCCAGCTCCTCAGTCGACGAGGCAAGGGCCGAGATCCCTTCACCGGGAGTGACCCCTTGGACAAAAGATTGCGTCAGGGCAATAACTTCACTATAGCCGATTACTTTTGCATTGCATCGTGGTATTCAGTTGGAATATCCTGCACTTCATTCTACGGGGAAAGGGCCGAGATCCCTTCACCGGGAGTGACCTATTTAGCGAAGGTTTTTCGTTACTACATTTTCTAAAAAGCTATCCGAACCTTCAACGATATCAAGTTCATTACGTTAAAGGTTTTCGACAGAAACCATTCGTAGCCCTCCATCATTTCAGTTAAATATTCGGTAGTATTCAAGCTATGTATTTTGACCTCACGCCAAGACATAGTGTTTGGTAGCTGCCGGGTATTTATCTGTTGCATAGATAGATGCGTTGGTTTGGGACAGTCGTACTACTATTTTGGCCTTCGTCAAGGGTATGTACGGGTGGGTTCAAATTAACCTGGATAATGATGGGTAGAACTTGACATGTGACTTATGATATTTTGACCTCACGCCATGGTCATAAGAGCATGGGGCAAAAATCACATCGGGAGTTCCTAAAGAAACTGGAACTTGCCAGAAATGCGCATACCTTCTGGAGTGTGATGACGTGAGCAGATTCCATCACGTTATCATGCGATGATAGTTGGGTCCCGATTCCCACTGATGAGTTGGTTTACTCCTCGGGTGATCCCGGCTAATTCTTCTTTCAGGTTTGGGGAAGTATTTGACGTTACAGTGGGAGGTTTCCAGATTAGATAAAGTGATAACCATTCTGATCTAGGTTAGAGTGCATGCTGAGTGTTTCTTTTCTCTCTCTCTCTCTCTTTGGCAACGACCATTGACCCGACCCTAGACTATGACTCAGTGACCAAGTTGACCGAACCTTTTTAACAATGGCTTTTGGATTTTCAGAGTTGCAAACCTCATTGCCACTCCTACTTTTGCCCTTTTCTCCAGGACACCCCGTATTACTACGAACGTCCACTTCCATTGGACAAAACCATCGTATGGTTATATACGAACTTGAAGGAATTCGAGGATGGTTTCCGGTTCTGGAGAAAACGAATAGGACTATTCAGTTGTCTTTTCCTTTTACCTTCTCTCTCAGATTGCGAGTACTCCTTGGCTTAGGAGATAGTACACCTATTACGCAAATTGGATAGTCTTCTTCCAAACCTTAGGCTGGTGCCGAACGGTGGGGAATGAAGAAAACCAATTAGCCTAAACAGTGTACAGAAGGTATTAAGTTCAGACAAAGCAAGGGATTAGTAAGAGGGCAAAGTAAATTGCGACTGCTATTCACGACCAAACCAAGTATTTCTTCGCCAATCCTAAATCACCTTTGTATTTCTCCAGGACACTCCGTATCACTACGAAGATCCCAGTTTATTGGATAATCCATCGTATGGTTATATACGAACTCGAAAGGAACTTGTTCCAGTTCGGGGATGGATCCTGGTTCAGGAGAAATAGGAATAAAGTTCATTCAGGTGTCTTTTATCTTCACCTTATCTCGCATTCCGAGTGCTCCTAGGATTAGGACAGTACACCCATTATGCTTATTGGATAGTCTTCTTCCAAACCATAGGCTGCTGCCGAACGGTAGGGAAGGAAGAAAACCATTTGGCCTAAAGGGGTGTACAGAAGGTAATGACTAAAGACATAAAAAGGGATTTGGAGAAGTGGGAAAGTATTATACGGTTACAGTTGTGAATCTGGATAATGGAAGAGGCATTACTAGGAATACCAGGAAACCCCAACGAAACATTTCGATGTTTCAGTTTCACTGTGTACTGTTAAAAGAAAACTGATTTCCTAATTAGACACTTGCTCCAGGGTATGTATTTACCAGGTATGAATCTCACATCTGCATGGTTTTACAGATGATGAGTGGGAGTAAGTTATTAGGAATTAGGTGATCATCCTCATTATATCGGGATTCGTTGTAATTGGTGATATTTGAGGAAGTCACCTGGGTTGTTTGCCGGACGGCAAACATTTGGTTTTGAATATCCGTTGTTATGCACCAATTTCAAATTGATATATCTGTACGCCTATTTTTATAGAGTGAGATATACCTTTTTGAAATTATGTCTATGACATTTACCTATATCAGTGGATGGTTAGGTAAGGAGCATTGAACATCGGTGTAATTCTTCTTAACCAAAAGTACAGTTTTCAACCTACGACACACAGTGAATGAGTCATTTGACTCAAGGGACTTATACAGAGTATTGTATATTATCCAGTGTCCATTAGGACATAGGGGTTGGTCCTCGTACTATATTCTGTTTACTTATGACTTCTCTAGTTCTTATACTTGTGTTTCGTAGAAACACAGGGTCTATGTTTTGACGAGTTATAGGTATAAGAATAAAATAGAGAACCAGATATTGCAAGTATCGGGATTATTCAAGGTGATCGAAGATGTAGATACTTGTATATGGTATTCAGTTGATAGTAATTATTAAGAGAACTTGCTTCTCTTTCAGGTTACTCATAATTGGAAGTACTCCTAAGTTGAGTAACGCTGATCGGCCTCCTTCCATTTAGTTGACATGCACTGGAGACAGCTACATGTTTTGAATCTGGTTCAATTAAATCAGTGCCTCTGTTTCTATATTGGATATAGAACAGTTCATATCTTGACATTGTTAAGGTACGGGAAGTTGTCCGGCTTATGCTTAAAACCAGACACTGGACAACTCAAGGCAAGTTTCAGTAATGGCTGTTTGTGGGTTGACCCGGGCTATGACGAGGGTTGATATTCTACCATCTGGAAGATCAATAGTGATATTGTTCTTAACTCGCCACAGTTTTAATTAAAAATGGATTTTTTCAGAAAACAGTAGTGGGAGTATGGTAGAACTGGAAGTGATTCCAGAACCGCAAACGGTTACTGAAGATTTGATAAGAACCTAAAGATTCAATCTGGTTTGACATTCCATTGGCCACTCCGTAGATATGGTGGGTAACCTCAGGCACCCGAGAGGTACTTCGGTGTGCTCAAGGACGGTGGCAGGGAGGTTCTTGTTTACCCAGACTTTCCATTGCTGTTGTTCCAGACTGTGAGACCCGGCAGGAGGATGAGTATAGCGTCGTTCTGAACTGGCTTCAGAAGTGTACGTGTATATAACTCTTCCAGAGGGTTGTCGTAGTCAGTGGGAGCATCGGAAGCATGGTGGACAAGTGGCTTATGTCTATTTATAGACTAAAGCAGATATAGCGGAGAAAGATCATCTATTTCTGATGTGACAGTCATAGATTTGACTTCATCACAATAGGGGATGGATCTGTTAAGAAGGTAGTAGGGTGTGATGTCCTGGTATTTGATGACATACACAGAGTAGGAAGTGAAATTCCTATACTACGATCGGTTATTCTTTGGTCGTCACACAGTGATTTCTCCACATAGGACTTGGATATTATATCAGACATTCTGGTTACTAGATCTATGGTTTTAGATCTAGATTTGGGTGGTTTCCCAATCTGGGTACTTAGACAGCATTCTATGAGTATTTAGAATGGACGACTCCTGGCACGGTAGTATACCTGCAGGTGATGGAGTCACCCTCTCTAAAGGTGTCTTACAGACTAAAGGGGAGAGGGATGTGCATGATTGACAGATCACTTGCTTAGGCAATTGAGTAAGTCATAAGATGTCAAGTACCACACCAGATGTTGTTCTTGCAGTAGATGCAATAAGTAGATATTAATCCAATCCTGGAGAAACAATCGGAAGCAATTTTAGAACATAAGTGGATGTTCTAGGGATATGATAACAGCATTCTCCTTCGGGAAACAGTTATCATTCTAGGCTTCCAAGGTGACCTGGATGATAGAGAGGTTGTCAGAGTTGTAATTTTTCCCTCTGACGAGGGGCAGTATTTTGGACAGATGGTCCAGGTGGATACTGAGGGAAGGCATGGCGCAAGATACTGATTAAGTTCAGTTAACGATACAGTCTAAGAAGTTTGGATTTGGAGTTCATTTATGAGCTAGGTCCCATAAGATATCCAGACACATTCTGAGACAGGTATTGCTCATTTCGGGAGATGGTTTTCTCCGCGAACTTGAGATATAGAGAGACAAAGAAAGAAACATCAGAGCGGATCCACTCACTGAGGCTATTCCTCGAACGCAATAGTTTCGCAAACGAGCTTTGTGAGACTGACTAGTAAAGGAGTTGGGTGTTCGGTATCACACGGGCTGTAAGTATGCGACATCGCAATAATTAGCCTTGAGTGCAAGTGGGAGATTGTTGGAGATAGTGCCCTCAGAGTCAATTATTGGATCACAGGCACGTGATTGCAATGATTGAGGGAGGACATGTCCTAGTAAGACAGTCTTACTCAAGATGATAGTATGCTATCTTGTTTATCTTTATCATCGTGTACTGCTTTAGGTGACCTTACGAGTCGCTATTACACGTTGATAGAGCCCCTAGGATTCTTTCTTGACTACCAGCAGTATGAGGGCGATCATATACGTAGGAGCTGGGGTCTATAAGCACATCATTAAAAGGTCCCTAGTCGTGGGAGTTTCGAGACAGGGCATCGATACTCCATTAGCAGACTAGTGTATACAGTCGAGACCCCGACGAGGGGCGGTGGCTGGCCTCACAAGCCACTGGTGTCAGTTGGTTCACCTAAGATGTATACAGGTGCTCATTGGGTTATGAGTATACCGGACAGGACTCGCCGGGAACCTGCTAGTTGGGATTATACCAGATGTCAGATGGCAGTTCCCGGGTGACATGTGTACAGGTTAGTTCATCGACCTGAGATCGTCATTTGTCTCGTGTGAGTTCCCACTGTGCTTTGATTACTACCCTACCACGGCTCAAAGGAGTCGTGCAAACAGGTTTTAGTTGGGTACAGTCCCGAACCACATGGAGGCAGTGAGCAGATCTGCAGGGGTTCCGTCTCTCCCGGTATTGTGGTTGAGGTCGCGCTGTGTCTAGGAGAGCCATCACACAAAGCCCTCGACCGAGGCAGGAGATTTACTGGTAGGTATTCCAGTAGTATCTCAGGGTGTTCTGAGCTACACTCCGACACGACTTGTACCGCTTTTGGGGGTCTAACTTTTACCAACCCCCTAGGCCCGCCATGCGATACTCATAGACGAACGCACCGAACTGTACGGATATTGTCACTGACAGGCTCAGTAGGGTGTCAGGATGAGTTCGCTCATCGACGTCCCTTTTGGTCAATAGCTGGTGGCCCGTCACGTATGGCTAATACCTCTGACGTGCTAGTGGTTAAATCCACAGCCATAGTATTGACGAGTCTTTAGAGTCCACCACACACACAGTTACTCAAGTTTCGGGCGAAACGCTGTAGAATTCGTATGGAGATATGGCAGGGTTCGATCAGATACGTGCGGTATTGCACGGATCGTGATCGGACGGATTTTACTTGCCGGCTTTGGCTTAAGCCGGATCCTAGTATAAGATAGTGTAGATTTTGTCTCTTTGCATTTGTGTTCAGTGGGAATACAAATGCGGGCATGTGTATGCAGTAGTGGGGTTTTCCTGTAATTTATTACGGGATTAGTTTTCTGGAGTTGCCAGTTTGCATTCTGTTCCGGCCGGTTTTCCTTTGTTCTTTCGCGACCGGACTTTCCGTTGGAGGGGGTTATTTGCAAGTGTGCAAATAACATTTTGTGGAGGGGTATTCTTGCATTATGTGGCATCATGATGAGATTTTTTTTCATCCATTCTTTCCTTTATTTGAGATTGGAAATGAGATGAAAGTTGATTTGATTTTGTTATCATTTCCTTTTTGATGTGGTCACCCTCTACTTTTCCGACACTCACCTCCCTTCTTGTTTTTCTCTCCACCATATTTCCAAAATGGGGGCGGCCACTTGAGGAGAATAAGAGAGAGAGAGTTGATTTTTGGATAGTATGTTTTTTATTCATCTCTCATTCTTCATGCTTCAAAAGATGATACACCTTCCTCCTCTTAAAAGGTTCATTATTTTCTCCATCCATGGCAACTTCTAAAACCCTCAAAGAGACAATGGCTACTACACTATTCTACAGCAAATCTTGGACGCGTCGGCTAGCCAACTTAGCGTCCGAGTTGCCTCGGTCCAGAGGTGGGAGCCCATAAAAGATTCCGGCTACGTGGTGCCCTTTTCGACGAGGAGTTGACGGACGGAGATTCCGCGGGAGATCGGAGTGGAGACGAAGACCGAAGGACACGGATCACTTGGTATACTTCTGTACTATTTTCTTGTTTGCTTGTTGCTAGGTTAATGGCCCGATCCGGGTGAAAAGTGCGCGGTGGTGCCGGTTTGCTAGTTTGCAAAGTTTTTGTTTCCGCGTTTCCGGCGTCGGATCGACGGCCGGGGCGTCCCTGCGGACTTACACATAATACCCAATATCAACACAAATGCAACAACATACAACAAAATACAACATGACATTATATACTAGGCATGTGAAAAATAGAAACATGGATTTGGCCTAATCGCAATTAGTAGTGCACTAATCGAGTTAAATTTTTAAACTGCATATAATTAATTATAAAATTGCCAAACCCAATAAATATAGTTTTAAATGAATAAATCGTTTTAATCTCCAATTATTTCACAACTATTGGTATATATTTATACCATTTTACGAAAATCCCAATTTCGCAAATCGGGTAGTTTTCGCGAAATATATTATTTTAATATTAAATTCCAAAAATAATATTTTAAATTTTCTGAAATGTTACAGCATATCAGAATGAATGTATAACTGCAAGAAATATCTAAGTAAGATATGCAATGTCTAAACTAGCATATGAAAACAATCGTACTAATACTTTGTTGCAACTATTAGCTAGCAATTTATACTTTCAAAGTAATGTTTTCTAATGTGTACGTGACATGGAAATTACCGATGATGATGTGTGTGAGACGGCAAGCAAGTGTACGTGGAGAATACACATCATCGATAATGGTGCTGGTGTCCGACAACAGGGGTTCATAATAACTAAAGGAACACATTTATAAGCATGCAATACGATGAGAACAAGATGAATATACAGAAAAGACGTAGTAACCGCAACATTGAAGATTATACATTTCCATATACGATTCATACAGTTGTTGGTGTTTGAAATAGCACGAATCGTGGTTTTAGAAAAATAGGGGCTACGGGGTCCTTGAGAAAAGATACGTCTTTTGAAAAATCCGTTGTATCCCTTGGTCTGTCTTTAAAAATACTCACGATTCGTTAGTTTCGAAAATAAGTAAGACTCGAGCCCATTCTAAAGGGTAAAGAAAAATCCGCTTAATGTTCGAGTCGATATATCTAGTAGTCGGCGATCCCGCCTCAATAACGTCACGTACAGTAAAAATACAAAGGAAGACATCCTTGAGTCAAGTGTGTGGATCAATCATCATATCTATGTCTCGTACGGTAAAATCCATCATACGGCATCCCAAAAATCGGGGTACGGGTCAAATATCACATGTACCTCATTATTCATATAGTATCATTATCGTAAAATCATGAATTAGGGGTACCGTTCTAAAATATAGTACATTCCCATATCAACCAACAAATATTCGCGTGTGTATGAAAATACATTGCCCAACGATCCGCTATAATATCATGTTATATCTCATATCACGACCCAAACACATATCAAACTCTCACGGCATCATGCCCGATCATATCGGCTCATCTCCAAGTATCATATACTGGGCTCATCATCCGTGTATACGTATATGTGTATATATATACCAACGCATCTATACACACACACACACACACACACACAAAAACATATACACCCAAACATATCACGTGTGTGCATGTGTGTGCGTGTGTGTGTGTGAACCTTTACTCTAGGGTTTCGCAACTAAGAAACTAAACTGAAATTACTTTCCTCCAATTACACTAAATCCAACCCATGGTCTCCTAAAGCCCTTCTTTCTAAGTATTCACATCTCATAATAACACATAGGTGTGTGTGTGTGTGCGCGCGCGCGCGCGTGTGTGTGTATATCATAAACACATCATACCCTACGAAATTGCGGGGGTGCTATACTCCATCCACCCGACTTCCCCCGTAGATAAACATCTACTCACCTGGACGCCTTGGCTAATCTGATCCGATTTTAGTTCTGTCATTTCCGCGCCACATCCGACGCCTCCGCACCCGATCCTAGAATCGCACACAAGCAATTAAAAGGGTAAATAAATTATAGTCGCAGAAACAAACGATACAAGATAACCACGCGCACTAACTAAACGCGCACGCACTTGGTGCACAAGACGCGCTCGCGACTGTTAGGTTTACCTAGCACCCTATGAGAGGTTTGGAAGCATCACATGTCACAAAGATTAAGTTTTTAGAGTGCTAAGTGAACACACAAAGAATCAATCCTAGAAAAATTAGGGTTTCATAACTTTACAAGTAACAAAGGCTAGGGTTTTGAGAGTACAACCTTTGTAGCTCCCTATTCTTGACTCCTTGGCCACTTGAAAGTTGGAAAACGGTTAGCTTGAGGTCTTCTAGCATCCACGATGATCCACCCGAAGGTCCTTTGTCCAAGCTTGCAACTTCACTTTATCAAGAGAATGAAATGAAGCCAACACTCTAAACAAGTGGGCAAGACTTGTGTAGAATGGTGTTGTGGTTCTCTTTCTCACTTCAAAATCCTATCTTGTTGAGTATTTTGCTCACTTGAAAGATCTAGAGAGCAAAAGGAGCAAGGTTGAAGAAGATGATGGCTTTTTTAAAAAGAAGAGAAAAGATAATCTCATGAAAGGAAAAAGAAAATATATGTATATATATTTATTTCTTCTCATCTCAAACCATGGTTAAATGATAAAGATATTATTTAATTTGAGTTAAAACATGAAAGGAAAGTTTAATCCATGATTAAGAGTAGGTGAGCATGGTTAGGTCAAAGAAGAGTGTAGAAACAAACCATGAATTATCCTTTCCTTTTTCATTTTATTTTAAAATAAATAGGAATAATAATCCATATAAATAACCAAGGTGTGAGTCTTATATTGCCACCATTTTCTATGTATATACAACTATGATAGAATGATGTATGTATGCATGTGTGAATGCACATCCATATGTGCATGAACAAGAATGAATGCATACATGCATGCATACATCCAAAAAGAACAAGAAAGGATTTCTAGTGAGAAGCTAATGGTTAAATGATAAATCAACACTTGATTTATCAACCCGGTCATATCACATATGACCCGACCAAAACCAAGCCGCCCGATTAATATACGGTATCTCATACGCGCATTTTAACCGGTTCCATGCACATATCGCATACGCGCACCACAACGTTTCGCCTAGATTAGGTAACTCCTTTGTGGGACTCTAAGACTCGTCAATACGCCGGCAGTGGGTGATGATCATATCAAGCACCCCCAAGCCGCAAGCGGTCAGCTAAACGTAACGGCCACCCGGGTATTGAGCGATCAGAAGAAAACAAGCGAACCTGCTACAACTCCCGTCGAGCCAACCTGCAATACTACCGTACAGTCCGGTCTCTTCATTAGATATGCTGCATATCGAGTCTAGGGATGGTAGCGTCGACCCCAATAACTCAATAAGTCGTGCCGGTGAATGGTCTATAACAGATCGAGAAACTACTGATAACACTTATCAGCAGATCTCAGCAGCCCTGGCCAGGGACTTATTGATATAACCAGTTGAGCACAGCACAGCATCAACTCCCAATACCGGGAGAGACGAAACCCCTCCTATCGCTCATCGCCTTCGTGTGTCTCGGGACTGTACCCAAAGGCCACCTGTTTGCACGACTCAGTAGAGCCGTGGTAGGGTGGTAATCAAAGTACAGTGGAAGAGCACACAAGACTCTATGACGATCTCGGGTCTACAGACTAACCTGTACCAGTGTCACCTGAGAACTGCTATCCGACGATAGATATAATTCCATATAGGAGTTCTCGGTGAGTCCGTCCAGTGTACCCAGTCACCACTGAGCACTCGTATATGATCTTGATGTCAAACATCGATGAATGTGGGAACATCCATCGCCCATCTTATGGGCCTAGTATCATATACGCTAGTCTACTCTGGTATATCGATGCCCCGTCTCGATACACCTACGACTAGGGACATTTCAGGATATGCTTATAAACTATAGATGTCCCACTAGTATGATCTCTATCATAATCACTGTAGTCAAGTCAATATCCCCAGGGCTTTATCAACATGTATGAATGAGTAAAAGCATGATCGAATCAACATGTCAGATAAAAAAGAACCAGATAGCATACTATCATGTCGAGCAAGAATGTACACTGAATATATATATATATATACACACACACATGTATAAATACATCCACTATCATATAATGGCCTCTAGGGCATACATATATCCAACAGCGACAACGCCACAAGACACAACTAGGGTCACTATACGTGAAAATCCCCAAACCTAAAACCCAAACGTACCAATCGTGGTTTCACAACACACAAAAAAACTATATGGAATAGGTTGTAAATCACCGAAATCTCAAACTTAGTTCAAACGATTAAATCTAAAATCCTAGCAAGCGACTCATTACCTTTTTAGCACAAATCTAAATGTTTTAACAATTTTAGTGGCCATAAAGATCACTTAATAGCTTAATTAAACCACACAAATCTTTACTAAAATTTTATCTCACCAATTTATATTAATCCTTAAAACATAGTTTGCAAAAAGGCTTAATTAGGACAAATTAAATGTAACAGTTAGCAATATAGCAATAAGATTAAGTTTTGCATGCCTTAAGATATCAAAATACATCTCACAACGATAATCAAATGATCACAACCCTAACTTGATTTCAACCCTTCTCTTGAAAGTTTAATCTTGAAATTAATTCCATAATTAAACACTTAATTAACTTAGATTGAAATAATTATCCAACAATTAAACCATAAGTTAAGATTTATACATAACAAATCAAGAGATCACACTTGCTAACTTGACCACCAAAATGGCTTCTAGCTCCAAGATCCATGCTAATTTGAACAAGGAATAATGGGTAAAGGTTAAACTAAGGATTTATGAGACTTTGTTTTGATTTGTGATGAATTTTGGAGTATTTTTGAAGAGAATGAGGTGGGGAATTTGGGAAGGGCTACTGCAGGAAATGGGGGAGGGGCTCGGCCAAGAAAAAAAATGAGAGGGGGAGAGAAAATATGAGGTGTGTGTGGAAACTTCCCCAAGTCAACAAATTCCCATGCCACTTTTCTTTATTCCTTTCTTTTCTATTAATCTATGCAATGAGAAATGAGATGGTGGACTTGTGAAGAGAGTGGGGGCTGCCACAATTTTGCTCGGCCATGAGGAGAAGGAAGGGGTGAGTGTGTAGGTGTGGGAAGTCAAGTCAAGAAAAACCCTCAATTATTAGACCCATTAACTTATTTCCTAATTATAATCATTTTCTTTTTATTTAAACACTTTCTTCAATTTTTCTAGAACCCTCTTAACAATTCTATTTCATTTTAAATACAACATGTTACATTTTAGTTTAATGTGTCATGATGCAAAAAACTTGTATTAACCCATTCTAATTTTAATTTTCACTAATTAAATGTATTAGTGAAAGCTTAAAATAATATTAAAATTAATTAATTATGGAAAATATTTAAGTAAACTAGAAATTTACAAGTGACCAATTAAATACCAAATACTAGCAATTACATAGCTAGAATACGTATATTTAAGTCTATGTAGAAAAATAATTATATCTTGGTTTTTACGGAAAACATCAGTTGTTTTACCGATAATCGGAAATTTTACCTAAACGATTTTCAAAACGTTACAGTCTTCCCCCCTCAAAGAAATTCGGTCCCCGAATTTAAATTTAAAACTCCCCTAAATACTAAAACATTTCAGCAAATCACTCAAGCCGTTGGGGCTCCGACATCATAAATATTTAAAACACATCCTAGCGTAATGCATGCGCAAGAAAAACGAGTACATAACTCAAAATCAAAACTCCGTCATGCATCACACAATCATCGGAGTTATGGGGAAGATACCGATATCAAAGTCCAATACGAAAACCAATATAATATACTCAAGACTATAATATGTAAATAGTACGCATCTTCGTAAACTCGTCAAAACATCTGAAAAGAAATACATGCCAGCCCTTTTTTCAAGCCGTTGTACGATGCGCGTATCACAGCACAAGTAGCGGACGTTTATTGTAAGAAAAATAACTATATATATATATATATCCTTTGTTTAACATACACGTCCCGCCGTTTTGAAAATAATTTAGAATGGTTTCCTTTGTAAATCGTTTCGTGTCATCTCGGACACAATAGGAAAAATATTGAGACTGTAGCTCCTTTTTGGAAATCCCTTTGATAACTATCGATGCATGAAATAACATATTCAGGTACTGTCCTCAGAACAGTCCTGCTCAACTACTATACCAAATAGTAAATATAATAAAACATACTGCTCCAAAAGAAATCAATCCCAAAATGTGTATAAGAATGCCACGTGCGTCTGGTGCGCATAGAAATCGAAATCAATGAATGTGCCATACGTGTGCACAGAAACAAAATCTAAGTGCAACGGGTGTGCACGAAACATCTGTCAAGGGCAACGGGTGTGCCTGACAACAATATCAGGTGCATCTGATATGCACAAAGAATCCCGATTTAGTGCATCTGGTGTGCACCAAAATCGCATCAAGCGCCCACGTATGCGCAAGACTCCAAATCAAGTGCACAAGGTGCATGAAAACAAATATCGAATATCACGATCGAAATCGACGGTATACAACAAACCTCAATCCAAATCAGGTATACCGTGGTATATAATCTCACAACCACGTGCATCAGCGTGCACAAAATCGAATCAAAGTACTGAAAGTGCATGAAAACTACACCGAAGACACAAGTCAAATCACATACATACCATAGGCATGAAATCAAAATCAACCATCTCGAGCGACATCAAATCTAAGTCGAGTGCAACTGTGGTGCACAAAAACTCAATCATGCAACTAAATCGCCCAAATACCGAAATTCAAAATGACGGACACGTGATCTTCGAATCACCAAGTCGAAAATCGTAAACATTTTCGTCGATATGTCCTTCCTTTAAAGTCGAGAAGGTGTCGGTGCATCCAAAGCTAGTAGAGCAAGATGTCTACTTGCCTCCTGTTCATGGTCTGGTGCCCTGTGCCCTTAGTCTCCCGTCTCTCACTGCGGATTGTCTGTTACATAACTCCTCGGCTCAACGGTCCAATATGGAAATGAAAATGAAAACAGTTCCACTCTGGCACATCCTCTAAATATCTCTGACCAACCTTCATGGTCACTCATAACATGTCTTGTCGATGATGCCGAACTTTGGCCTACTGGGTGTGCGTGATACGACCGATCCTGGGTCCAAGTCTTCTCGTGTAGTATTCCAGAAAGATTCTGTCGGGTCTCTCCCAAATCTCGTTTCTGCCGAACTGCCTGGAAGTTATCACCCTTACTAAATCCATTTCTTGTTCCGGAACAGCTGCTTACTCATCACGACTTCTTATAAAAGATATATCCATATTCAACGCCTATGCATGTGTTTCACATCTCTGATATCAACGGAGTGGAACGTCATCTCGTCAAAATCTCGTACGAACCTCTAACTCCACTTTTCTCTAATGTGGACTGATTCAGACTCGTCTCTTCGTTGATGTATGGACTGCACCACATACGGCCATACTCATATCTAGAGCCTCCCTTCCGAAACTATGAACTTGACAATTCAATATCTGGTGGTAGGTATCTGGCCAACAACTCCCTCGGAAACTCTTCTAAATCATCGGAGGAATACTCTTCATTCGTCCCTTTTTCTATCGACTCTCAACGTGCCTGTGTGAAGTCTTCTCTAGCTGAAATCAATCAATCTGATGACCCCGCATCGGGGCATGCAAACGAACCACATGTCCTAGTCATTCATCCATGGGTTAATAGCAATCTTCTGTCATTTTCCTAAGTAAAAACTCATGCTGCAGTAGCTTGATACATCTGGGGAGATATCTTGTCAGTCGCAGCAACAGATAGCTCATTTGTCCGCACAGTAAACAATGCCTCCATCCTCAAGAATAGACGATACATTAACGGTCATCACATTTTAGCTGGCCTCTAGCAGTGGCTTGATCCTCTGTTGCTGATCTGAACGTTTGAGAAATCTTAGTAAAAACAATCCATCAAAACGCTCATATCGCGAAAAACACAATAAAACGACACATCTATGCAATCGTGTGTCACCGGAATTTCGCCCTGGTCAGTCCTCATCCAAGATGAGCTCATGCTGACTGCAACTCTAGCCCAGCTCTCTCTGCCCGTACAACCGTGGTAACGGAAAGCACCATCCGACATCGATGAAGATAGATCAAAGGAACGAATAGAATATGGTGCAAAGAAATGTACATCATAAGGCTTCTTAAGCGGAGTAGCGTATCATAAGTATGCCGCGGATCATACATACGGTACGTCACTCTAATTAAGTCACCTACTCTATCAACCAAGGTCTTCCTACGCGACGAAATTTTTGGTCTAATACGCCCTCGACCAAGTCTAAGTTCCGTAAGGTCAAGCCTAGGTTCCGAATATATATATACGCCCTAGACTCCGCATAGTCAAACCTAGACTCGAACCAAGGTTAAAACTAGCGCTCTGATACCAACTTTGTCACGACCGAAAGGTACGGAACGTGACTGGCACTTAAATTACGAAACATCTAGAGGCGTAACGTAATCTATGTAAGCCAAAGCCCAGAAATCTAAACCATTTTTAAATGAAAAGAGTGAAGGAAAACATGTTTTAAAGCAAGTGGTTTTAACAAAATAAATGGCATTAAACATTTAAAATCAACATAATATTTTCCAGAAAATTTCGGCGGTCTCCTTTGTAAATACAGGCCCCCAAATGAAAATGAATAAGGGCATCCCCAAGCGGGAGCTAGCTCTTCGCCAATTGGTGGAAACAACCACGCAAGTAATATAATATACAACGCCGAAGGGCGAGAATCAAAACTCTGAAAGGAATCCAATGTCCTTAAGAAAACCAAAAAGACCAATAATAATACAAGTGCGCGACTCTAAGGTTCGAAAGAATATAAAACTGGTCTTCTAAGCCTACCAAATAATACAAGTCTGGTTGATGGAGCTTACTAGATACAACTGAATAAATAAGTGTACAACGGTGGTCACGATACAAGTGAATCCACCTACCAAAGCAATCACCCAGAAGGAAGTAGTGTGCCAGCAAGCCACAACGAAACCTGTACGGACAAACCTGCAAGAAACTGTGGCACAACGGGGGTGAGTTGCCAACTCGTGAGTAGAAAACATCACCGAGAAGAAATCTCATGTATGACTCTCTCCTAGGTCATACAAAAGTATACATATCTATATATATCAACAAAGGTGAATGTATATCATAATTGTGATATCAAGTACTCGTGTCCGTGTCATGAGTAATAACATATCGATGCATGACATGTATTAATGCATCATCCCACGTGTGTCTAGCAACGACACACAAATCATGATAAAACCCGAGTGCCCAGCATCGGCACTCAAAACATCAAGAAATCCGTGTCCGATAGCGACACATAATACTCAAATCTCGGGCTCCGTCAGTCCGAATCGGCCCATGGGCTTCGTCAGTCCGGATCGGCCCATCACATCAAATCTCTCGACTACGTCGGTATCCTCCGGATATCCTCCACGCCTGACACACCGGTATGGTAGTCTGCCCCTTCCACGCTCATCGTCATCCCTACAAAACCACTCTCGCCCCGGGGTACCATATCGGATCTACCATGCACCCGCAGACAGTTCATCCTCCTCCTCGAATCGGATGTATAATATCGCTCAAGAGCCGAGAAAACTCATGGTGGACGACACATACATCATATCACGAGAAAACCACAACTTGCATTTAAAATGAAAATGAGTTTATAAAATCCTTGCGGTTTCTCCAAATCTAAAATCTCATGGAAAATCCGATATCCAAAAATCTCAGAGTAAGTAAACAGTGAATTACCGGCATAAAGCCCCACGATATTGCATATCAGAATGAATGTATAACTGCATGAAATATCTAAGTAAGATATGCAATGTCTAAACTAGCATATGAAAGCAATCGTACTAATACTTTGTTGCAACTATTAGCTAGAAATTTATACTTAATAAGTAATGTTTTCTAATGTGTACGTGACATGGAAATTACCGATGATAATGTGTGTGAGCCGGCAACCAAGTGTACGTGGAGCATACGCATCATCGGTAATGGTGCCGGTGTCCTGACAACAGGGGTTCATAATAACTAAAGGAATACAATTATAAGCATGCAATACGATGAGAACAACATGAATATACAGAAAATACGTAGTAACCGCAACATTGAAGAATATACATTTCCATATACGAGTCATACAGTTGTTGGTGTTTGAAATAGCATGAATCATGGTTTTAGAAAAATAGGGGCTACGGGGTCCTTGAGAAAAGATACGTCTTTTAAAAAACCCGCCTAAAGTTCGAGTCGATATCGAAATACATAGTACAACGATCCAAAAATTCGGGTAAAGAAAAATACATAGTACGACATATATCTAGTAGTCGGCGATCCCGCATCAATAGCGTCACGTACAATAAAAATACATAGTACGACATCCTCGAGTCAAGAGTGCGGATCAACATCATATATATGTCTCGTACGGAAAAATCCATCGTACGACATCCAAAAATTCGGGGTACGGGTCAAATATCACATGTACCTCATTATTCATATAGTATCATTATCGTAAAATCATGAATTAGGGGTACCGTTCTAAAATCTAGTACATTCCCATATCATCAAACATATATCTGCGTGTGTATGAAAACACATCGCCCAACGATCCGCTATAATATCATGTCGTATCTCATATCACGACCCAAACACATATCAAACTCTCACGGCATCATGCCCGATCATATCGGCTCATCTCCAAATATCATATACTGGGCCCATCATCCGTGTATACGTATATGTATATATATATATATATATATATACACACCAACGCATTTACACACACACACACACACACACACATAAACATATACACTCAAACATATCACGTGTGTGCATGTTTGTGTGTGAACCTTTACTCTAGGGTTTCGCAACTAAGAAACTAAACTGAAAGTACTTTCCTCCAATTACACTAAATCCAACCCATGGTCTCCTAAAGCCCTTCTTTCTAAGTATTCACATCTCATAATAACAAGTAGGGGTGTGTGTGTGTGTGTGTGTGTGTGTGTGTGTGTGTGTATATATCATAAACACATCATACCCTACGAAATTGCGGGGGTGCTATATGCCATCCATCCGACTTCCCCCGTAGATATACATCTACTCACATGGACGCCTCGGCTAATCTGATCCGATTTCAGCTCTGTCATTTCCGCGCCACATCCGACACCTCCGCACCCGATCCTAGAATCGCACAAAAGTAATTAAAACGGTAAATAAATGATAGTCGCGGAAACAAATGATACAAGATAACCACGCGCACTAACTAAACGCGCACGCACTTGGTGCATAAGACGCGCTAGCAACAACGCCACAAAATACAACTAGGGTCACTATACGTGAAAATCCCCAAACCTAAAACCCAAACGTACCAATCGTGGTTTCACAACACACAAAAAACTATATGGAATAGGTTGTAAATCACCGAAATCTCAAACTTAGTTCAAACGATTAAATCCAAAAACCTAGTAAGCGGCCCATTTCCTTTTTAGCACAAATCTAAATGTTTTAACAATTTTAGTGGCCACAAAGATCACTTAATAGCTTAATTAAACCACACAAACCTTTACTAAAATTTTATCTCACCAATTTATATTAATCCTAAAAACCCAGCTTGCAAAAAGGCTTAATTAGGACAAATTAAATGTAACAATTAGCAATATAGCAACAAGATTAAGTTCTGCATGCCTTAAGATGTCAAAATATATCTCACAACCATAATCAAATGATCACAACCCTAACTTGATTTCAACCCTTCACTTGAAATTAATTCCATAATTAAACACTTAATTAACTTAGATTGAAGTAATTATCCAACAATTAAACTATAGGTTAAAATTTATACCGCACAAATCAAGAGATCACACTTGCAAACTTGACATCCAAAATGGCTTCTAGCTCCAAGATCCATGCTAATTTGAACAAGGAATAATGGGTAAAGGTTAAACTAAGGATTTGTGAGACTTTGTTTTGATTTGTGATGAATTTTGGAGTATTTTTGAAGAGAATGAGGTGGGGAATTTAGGGAGGGCTGCTGCAGGAAATAGGGGAGGGGCTCGACCAAGAAATAAAATGGGAGGGAGATAGAGAATGTGAGGTGTGTGTGGAAACTTCCCCAAGTCAACAATGTCCCTTGCCACTTTTCTTTATTCCTTTCGTTTCTATTAATTTATGCAAAGAGAAATGAGATGGAGGACTTGTGAAGAGAGAGGGGGCTGCCACAATTTGGCTCGGCCATGAGGAGAGGGGAAGGGTGAGTGTGTGGGTGTAGGAAGTCAAGTCAAGAAAACCCCCCAATTATTACACCTGATTGATCTTTTTTTCCGTTGTCGGTTTAGAGAAAATGAATAGAATCACAACCAAAAATATTTGACCGCAATCAATAACGGTGTCGGATTATAGTGCATTAGTGAGTGCGGATCGTCCACAGGGATTGCGCGTTTCGTTCGTATTTTGATTTGTTTGATTTGAAAATTTAATATAAAAGAAAAGCAAAGAAAATGATTCAAGATTTTTATCGATGAGTTTCAAGTATTACTATTCTAATCAAGAATCAAGAAAACGATAAACATCGAGAATCAAGTATCGATAGAATTCCAATCACTTTAGCTTTCAAGATTTGAAGTAAAGCTCGTAGGAATCAATTCGGTTGTAAATGTTAAGAAGATTCAAGATTACGATTTCTTATCTATTAACAAATTGATGCTAAATCGATGCTAAATCGATGTAGAATTCATCGAGGATCAAGGATCTTGCGAAGAATTAGGGTTCCTCATCCTATCCTTTATCCATTCGATGAATCACATACACTAGATAGCTTCTTGAAAGTCGAATGATCAATTGTTGATCTCTAGATCGTGCGAAAGGAATCAAGAACGCATTCGCATCGATCTAGATCATCGATCAATTGATTTTCAAGAATTTACAATTGTTTTAAGACTTATGAAATCGTTTAAAGATTTATCAACAACATCATTTTACAGTCGTTTCGATTCCTCCACGAGCGGAGTTTTATTCAAGCATCATCACAAAGTACATATTCAAGAATTGAAATATAAGCATAATGCTCGAATTGAAATGTAAACAAGTTTAAAGAATCTTCACCTTTATTACATCAACAAGTAGTTACAACTCTCAAGATTTACAAGAGGTAGGAACTTCGCTCGTCGAATCTAGCATCACTCGGCTTCTTGAGTCTTGGATCGTTTCGATCTCGTGATCCGTTGAAATCCGGTTCCCCTTCTAAAGGATCTCGAAGACTTGCTTGGCTTGCACTAAAAGAATCTTGAAGTTTCTTGATTTTGGATTGGATTAGGTTTAGGGTTTTGACACAAGCCTTGTCACTAGACTTGTTGGTGGAAATTGGGGAAGATGAAGATTGAACTAGAATTTAGCCAACAATGAGTAACCATTTCAAGTGATCCTAGGGGTCTATTTATAGGTTTTCCAAACCCTAGGTCTAGGAATTTGAATTTTCCCTCCAACGGTTAGTTAGAGGAAGAGGCTTCTAGAAGTAGTTAGTTAGGGGATTAGCTTCTACCCTAAGCTAGGAGGTTAGGGGGAAGGTTCTAGATCCTTAATAGAGTTTAAGTGAAGCTTGTTAAGGAAGCTAGAGGTGTTTAGTTAGGAACCCTAGGGCTTGCTGATCTGGCAGAATGTTCTGAGGCTTTCTTGAGAACGTAATGTCTTTCTGAAATTTGGAAGCTGAGGGAAGAGTTATGAAGTAGAGAAGTATTGGTGACGTGTCAAGGCCGCCGCGGAACCGCGGCGCAAGGCGGCTCCGACCGCGGTTCTGCGGCCACATGGCTGCTGTGGAGCTTCATCTTTTCAGTGTTTCTTTGTTCTGTCTTTGAATGTACATTCTGATATGTTGAATTGTATAATTCTCTCTATATTAATACCAGATTGCAAATCCATGAGTTGGTGTCTTTTTAACAGTCTTCATTACCGATCTTCTGTAATGTCCTGCACAGACTTCGAAACACAAGTTGCGATATATAGGAATGATGCCATGCTATGAAATGCAGTCAATTTCCCTTATAGTGCCGGTTTTAAAGCCTAGCACATGCAATCTGATATTTAACGAATGTTTTGCTAATATGTGCTATATGAATGCCGAACACTTCTAGATGAGTGCATATGATAGGGAAATTGCCGGTTTAAAGATGCAGTATTTTCGACTGATCAAATTCCCCCAAACTTATTTTCGATCGTCTCGAGCGAACTTTTTATTAAAAAGAAGGAGAAAATAAAGAAAGAGAAAAACTAATTAGCACACTTACGTAGGCAACACGATTGCACTGAGCACGTGAACCAAGCCTTTAAACATCTAGGTGTCCCTAGTAGGAGGAGTGTTGTCTCCTGAGGGTTTTCAGCGGATTGCACCCACAAAATCCAATAATAAAAGGAAGATCGTGAATATTACATTTAAAGAAAAGAATTGTAAAAGAAAAACTTTGAAAATTAGGGTTTCCAACTAAGTAAGCTTTTCGGTTGTCATGAGCCCTATCTTAATAGTCATGAAAAGATGTCAGAAATCACGTCCTCCCTCAATAAAACATCGTCTTATTCTTCATTCCTATCTTTCTTCCAAACATCGATCATATAACCCTGCGTTTGTATAAAGACATCCCTACACCCGGAGAATTCAATTCAAGCTATCATACTCTTGCCCATCATCTTCAGTACTTTTTAATTAATGAATATTTAGATGAGATTGCTCACACACTTTCATGCGACCGTTAATACTTCTTGAGGTACTAACCGACCGATTACTCATGTGCTTGCTTATTTGGTGTTTTTCCTCGTCTTGCACCACCTAAGGCTTAGCAGTGACTCCCAGACCAGTTGGCCTTAGGGCACTAGGTGAAAAGGCACCCTCGCTATATTTTTTTATTGCTGCGTTAGCGATAACAAAACCAGTGTTCATTTTTCTCACCACTTTAAATTTTCTTCATTTTTTTATTTCCTTCATACTTTTGGCTTTAAGACAAGAGCATTTCAAGGTATCCTCTACTATCCCAGGCTTCAAGATGTGTGTAAGTGCGAATAGCAGGGTATCAACGTTTAAAATGTTTGGCTTCCAGAATAGAAACTATTTTTCAGACTTATTTTTATCCTCAGATTAGTGACGTCCTTCATCTTACTAACCCTTGGGACAACGGCTCATAACTACTTATTACTAGTTCGTATAAGAAAATTTCTAATTTTTCTTGGTTTTCTTAAATTTTTTCTAATCTCATGGATGTAATTTTTCACTATCTAAACTTTCATTATCTTATTCATGTACAAAAAATGTTTAAATATTAAAATATTTTTATATTTTGAATTTTTTTAAATTTTAATAGGTTTTTAAAGAAATGTTTTGTGCTTATGCAAATGATGCAAAAATAAGCACAAACCTCCCCCAAACTTGTTTTCAACAGTGTTCTTACTGTTGCCAACCGTTATATCTACAAAACCTGTAAGCCTGGGAGGAATTTATTAGTGGGGGCAAAATATATAAGTGAAGAACCTCCCCCAAACTTACTCTTTTCACTCACCTCCATTCAAAAGATGATGCAGTGATATACAGGATATGAAGGTAAGACGGAGGAATTTTAATCCAAATAAATTGGCTCCTGTAAGAACAGGAGCTCCTCCGTGGGTTCAGTGGAAAAATACGGCTTTAGTCTATGTCCATTTACTTTGAAAAATGTGCCGTTTTAAACATTTTCTACTTCTACTGCCCCGTGCGGGTATACAGACCGCACAACAAAAGGTCCCTTCCACCGAGATCGAAGCTTACCCGCGTGAAGGTGTAATCGTGAATCATAAAGAAAGACTTGTTGACCTGGTGAAAATGTTTTCCTCAAAATATTTTTATCGTGAAAAACCTTGGTCCTATTCTTTACGATTACAGCGTTATCATAAGCTTCATCGCGGAGTTCACTTAGCTCATTTATTTGCAGCTTCCGAAAGTTGCAGGCTTGGTTTAGGTCAAAGTTAATTTCCTTAATAGCCCACAATGCTTTATGCTCAATCTCGACGGGTAAGTGACATGTCTTCCCAAACACTATCCTATATGGAGACATCCCTAGGTCGGTTTTAAAAGCAGTTCGGAATGCCCAAAGAGCATCCGTCAGTTTGGTCGACCAGTCTTTTCTATTCTTAGAAACAGTCTTCTCCAGGATTAATTTGATCTGTCTGTTTGAGATCTCAGCCTGCCCGCTCGTTTAGGGATGATAGGGTGTAGAAAGTCGGTGGTTGATTGAGTATTTCCGCATCACAGTCTCGAAAGACCTGTTGCAGAAATGTGTCCCATTATCGCTAATGATAATGCGTGGGTGTCCAAATCGCGAAAAGATATTCTCTTTTAAGAACTTAATGAAAACTTTCCTGTCATTAGTGCGACATGGAATGGCTTCCACCCACTTTAAGACATAATCAACCACCAGCTGTATGTACAAATTCCCAAAGGAGTTGGGAAAGGGACCCATAAAATCAATGCCCCAAACATCGAAAATTTCAACAACCAAGATGGGTTGCTGAGGCATTTCATTTCTCTGGGAAATTCTACCCGTGTACTGGCATTGTGTACAGGTTTTGCAATAGTCAAATGCGTCCTTGAACAAGGTCGGCCAATAAAATCCACATTGCAAAACCTTCTCCGCCGCCTTTTTAGGTCCGAAGTGACCCCCGCAAGCCTAATCATGACAAAAAGAAAGAACACTCTTGAACTCTTCTTTCGGGACACACCGGCGAATGATCTGATCAGGACAATACTTAAACAGATATGGATCATCCCAGTAAAAGTGTTTTACTTGGGATAGAAAACGGTATTTGTCCTGTTTTGACCAATCACTGGGTATTAGTCTCGTGACAAGATAGTTCACAATATCCCTGAACCAAGGTTCATTGGATACGCTCAAGAGTTGTTCGTCTGGAAACGAATCATTGATCGGCAGGGTCACAGGGGAAGAAGAGATGCGTGAAAGATGGTCGGCTACAACGTTTTCACATCCTTTCTTATCTTTGATAACAAGATCAAATTCTTGTAATCGAAGGATCCAACGTATTAGCCTACCTTTTGCATCCTTCTTCGCCAGAAGATGTTTCAAGGCAGATTAGTCAGTGTACACAACTATAGGTGAGCCAATCAAGTAAGGCCTGAATTTTTCTAATGCAAATACAACCGCCAATAGTTCTTTTTCGGTAGTTGTATAGTTGATTTGAGCATCATTCAAGGTCTTACTCGCATAATAGATCACGTGTGGCATCTTTTCAATGTGCCGTCCTAAGACTGCACCAACTGCAAAATCAGATGCATCACACATCAGCTCAAAGGGGTAGTCCTAATTTGGAGACGATAGAACGAAGGCTGTAGTGAGGGTGTGTTTGAGTGAGTCGAATGCTGCCTCACAATCCGAGTCAAAGTGGAAGGTCGTATCCTTGGCCAAGAGAAGAGTTAAGGGTCTAGCAATTTTGCTAAAATCCTTAATGAATCTCCTATAAAAGCCCGCATGGCCAAGATATGATCAGATATCCTTGACGCTTTTGGAATGAGGAAGGTTTTAAATGACATCTATCTTAGCTCTGTCAACCTCAATGCCTTTCCGTGAGATAACATGTCCAAGCATAATTCCCTCTTGGACCATGAAATGGCATTTTTCCCAATTCAAGGTTAAGTTCTTCTCTTTGCAACGAGTAAGAACAGCGTCTAGATTCGATAGGCAATCAGAAAAAGAGTCTCCAAAAATCGAAAAATCGTCCATAAAGATCTCCAGAAAATTCTCTACCATGTCAGAGAATATCCCCATCATACACCGCTAAATGGTAGCGGGAGCATTGCATAACCCAAAGGGCATGCGACTGTAAGCAAAGGTACCAAAAGGACAAGTAAAAGTGGTTTTATCTTGATCCTTTTTGGCGATGGGGACATGATTATAGCCTGGGTATCCGTCCATAAAACAATAATACTCTCGTCCAGCTAAGCGTTCCAGCATTTGATCAATGAATGGTAGAGGAAAGTGGTTTTTCCTCTTGGCAGCATTGGGTTTTCTATAATCAAAACATACAAGCCACCTAGTTTGGGCGCGTGTCTGAATCAACTCATTTGCCTTATTGGTTATGACAGTGATGCCGGATTTCTTAGGGACGACATGTATAGGACTCACCCATTGGCTATCGGAGATTGGGTATATAATACCATTATCTAGGCATTTGACGATCTCTTTCATCACCGCTTCCTTCATGACGGGATTTAACCGTCTCTGTGGTTCTCGGGTTGGTCTGGCTTCATCCATCACATGTATATGATGTTCTACTATTAAGGGACTAATCCCTTTGATGTCCGCCATAGTCCAACCAAACGGCTCTTTATTAGATCTCAATACTGATAAAAGTGCATTCTCTTGCTCTAATGCTAGAGAAGCGGATATGATAACTGGTAAGGACTCATTCTCACCTAAATAAGCATATTTAAGATGAGAAGGTAAAATTTTGAGATCTAATTCGGCCGGAGAAATGATAGAAGGTGGGATAATCGAGTGATTTTTGGAATTACAAAGAAGCTCAGAGCCTGTGAAAGATACAGACTCGGGTGGAGAAATGTCAGGTGTGTAGGACTCAAGCGTAGGAAAAGTGTCCTCACTAAGATCATGTGTAAGGTCAAACAGAGATGTATTAATGTCGTCGAGATCAGTAAAGCATAGTTCCTCAACTCTGCAACTATCGGGAGCGATCTCGTGGACAGAGCACACATCGAGAATATGAGTAGAGGGTTCTGATGGCCGACTTCCAACTTTATAGATGTTTAGTTCAATGGTCATATTTCCAAATGATAAGTTCATTGAACCATTTCTACAGTTTATAACAGCGTTGGAAGTGGCAAGGAAAGGACGACCCAAAATCACCGGAATTTGGCCCCGGGGGTTTGCTACAGGCTATGTATCAAGTACAATGAAGTCTACAGGGAATACAAATTCCCCAACCTTTATCAACACATTCTCTAGTTCACCCCTTGGTTTGGTGATTGAACGGTCTGCCATTTGGAGAGTGCAGTGAGCAGGTTTCAGCTCTCCAATCCCTAATTGCTCATATACAGAATATCGAAGTAGGTTAACACTTTCGCCAAGGTTTGAAAGAGCACGATTTATGTTTTTACCCCCAATAGAAATCGATATTGTAGGACATCCTGGGTCCTTACGTTTCTTTGGTAGCTGGGGGATAAAAGCAGTGCTAATGTTATTAGACATGAAGACCTTCTTCGGCACTTGAGTCTTCCTCTTCCTAGTGCACAAGTCCTTAAGAATTTTCGCATAAGCGGGGACTTGTTGAATCGCATCTAGGAGAAGGATGTTGATGTTAACCTGTTTGAACATTTCCATAATTTTCTCCATATGTGGACTCAATCAGTTACCTCTTAACCTATTCGGGTAAGGAGCTTTAGCAATAAGTGCCGGGTCCATCATAGGAGAAGGAAGAGGGGGTAGACGAGATCCCAAAAGAGGAGTGGGGATCGTCTGTGGAGAACTAGAAGGGCTATACTGAGGTGTCGAGCCTAGTGGGAAATGGAGAATAGGCTCGCGAGAAGGTGGTGGGGTAGAAGAACAAGGATCGGAAGTAGAAGTGTGTGTGTGAGGAAAGGTCTCAGCCGGGGTATTATTGATAGGATTTTCAATATCATCAATTCCTTCCCCGACATGGTTGTTCATCATTCTTCCCAATCTCAACGTTGTGACGGCATTTACATTGTAATGCCCAGGATTCGGTAGGGGTTGAGACGGAAGTTTCCCTTTTTCTCTCGCACTCATCTCGGCTTTAAGTCGTGCGATTTCAGCTTCCATCGATCTGATACTCTCAGCTTGGGACGCTGAATTTTTCTTTATCTCACTGACGGAAGATCTAACCTCAGCCGAAAGCTCTATGAAATTCGACAAGAGTGATTTCATGGTTTGAGTGAATTGAGAGAGTTCGTCAGAACCGGTCAACTGCATAGGATTAGACTGTGCAGGAGTGTTGACCTGGTTGTGGAAATTTTGTGACTGGTAGGGGTGCTGAGTGAGTTGAAGTGGTTGCTGTTGTGGTGGAAGAGCCTTTTGAAAATTATTTTGTCTTGGAACCGTGTTTTGAGATTGTTGTTGTTGGTTCCAAGCAAAATTCGGGTGATTCCTCCAACCCTGATTGTACGTGGAAGAATATGGATCGTTTCTAGGTCTTTGAAATGCGGCATTTGTATGCTCGTGACCTTGAAACGCAGAGTTTAATGGACATTCTTCCGTTAAATGAGACGAATCAGATCAGCAGCCACATACAGTTTTGGGGAGCGACATTGGGTTTAGGGAGGCTGCAGAAAATTTGTGTTCCATAGCGTCGAGCTTCTTTTGCATTGCTGCCATCTCAGCTCAAACACCTATGGACACATCTATTTGGTGTACGCCACCCCTATTCAATGGTTGGCTTCCACTCTCCCACTGTAGTGATTTTTCAGCGAACTCTTCTAAAAATTTCCACGCTTCGCCATCATCCTTAGTCATAAAAGTACCTTGACACGTGTTTTCAAGGTTCTGTTTAGTGTTTGGGTTAATGCCCTCATATATGATTCGTCAAAGATCCCATCTCGTGATGCCGTGATGAGGACACTGAACCAAAAGATCCTTGAAACGTACAAAGCATTTAGAGAAAGGTTCAGTAGGAAGCTGGGTAAATTAATTCAGTTCGCTACGGATTTGAGCTGTCTTTTGTATTGGGTAAAATTCTTAAGGAATGCCGTGACGAATTCTTCCCAATTCGTAATAGAGTGTGCGGTAGTGTTATATAGCCACTTCTCATCTATATCGCACAAAGTAAATGGAAGAAGTCGTAGACGCATAGCATCCACTAAAAGTTGTGACGTACCCATCATTGCGCATATGTTTTCAAATTTGGTGATGAAAACGTAAGCGTCCTAAGTCTCGAGTCCGTGGAATTTGAGTAAAAGGTTGATGTATTGGGTTTAATTTCAAAATCATCCCCGTTGGCTGGTGGAATGGATAAGCAGGTCGAAATAGGACCTCGCAATGGATAGCACCTCTCTTGGAGAGAGATGCGGGGTGGATTCTGCGCACCAACGGACGGCGGCAGATTAGTGTTAAAGAAATTCGATGGAGGCGGATCCATCGATGTGGGTGTGGTGGTGGGTAAAGAAGAAGTAAATGGAGAAATACCGACTTCAGAGTCGATAAAGGGTACGCAGACTAAACGGGCACTAGAATCCCGTGTCCAGCCTATCTTGCACTAAAAAAGGTTAGTACAAGTGGCAGCGTGAATTTATAATTAGGGGTATTGAATGAATGATTGCGGTGTTTGTTTTGAAAAATTGGACGGATTTTTGAAAAAATGATGCAACACAACAAATGCAACAAACAAAATCCTAATTCTAGGGGTCGCCTAGGTCAAATCTCTAGACCGCTCCTAACTTCCAAAAGACAAGACGCAGGATAAATCCTCCACTGCCTCTTTGTCTCTCCTGTGGCCAGGTAAGTGCCAGGTAAGTGGGAGGTTCTCCATTACGTAAGTAGTGGGCCTAATTAAGTAACCACTAGCCTTCGACACACTTGCCTTAGACACCACAAGTGAAACGCGGATAAGTAATGAATTACTCACGGCCTTCTTCTGTCCTATGTGAGCGTGACGGTCTTTAGAGTCATCTCTAGATTTCTTTTAGTTAATTGGGGTAAGTGCGGATGCAAGTTTTGCGATTTTCGGGGCTTAGGAAGGGTAATGAACTCCCCACCTAATCTGGATTTGGTCTTTGCCCCTTAATGTCCGTATTAATTCTGTAAACAACCACAAAAATCGAAACAAGCACAATTTAATTTTGCTTTTTGCGTGGCGCTGCGATTTTTGCAAAGAATCCTGCACAAAATATTATTTGGAGCAGATTTGAGAAGGAGATAAGAAAGATAGAGCTCACTGTGAAATTTTTGCACTGAGAGGGCTTCACCGACGCGCGGAACGGCGACAATAAGGCGCTTAGACCGCGCTTTCGCGGCCGTAGGTAACGATCTCTGCGTCAAATTTTAACAGCAAGTTGCTGTTAACTCCTTTAGTCCTCTGGAATTTTCCAAAAATTATTTCAATTGCACAGCAAGCTCCAGATTTCCTTGCAATAAACCACAACAAATCGTTTAGTGTTTTGCGTGAATTTTGATCACAAAAAATGTAATGGAATAAATCTTTCAATTCAAATTTCAAATAAAGAACGAATTAGCGCGCGATCCCCGGCAATGGCGCCATTTGATTGATCTTTTTTTTTCGTTGTCGGTTTAGATAAAATTAATAGAATCACAACCAAAAATATTTGAACGCAATCAATAACGGTGTCAGATTGTAGTGCATTAGTGAGTGCAGATCGTCCACAGGGATTGCGCGATTCGTTCGTATTTTGATTTGTTTGAATTGAAAATTTAATAGAAAAGAAAAGCAAAGAAAATGATTCAAGATTTTTATCGATGAGTTTCAAGTATTACTATTCTAATCAAGAATCAAGAAAACGATAAACATCGAGAATCAAGTATCGATAGAATTCCAATCATTTTAGGTTTCAAGATTTGAAATAAAGCTCGTAGGAATCAATTCGGTTGTAAATGTGAAGAAGATTCAAGATTACGATTTCTTATCTATTAACAAATTGATTCTAAATCGATGTAGAATTCATCGAGGATCAGGGATCTTACGAAGAATTAGGGTTCCTCATCCTATCCTTTGTCCTTTCGATGAATCACATACACTAGATAGCTTCCAGAAAGTCGAATGATCAATTGTTGATCTCTAGATCGTGCGAAAGGAATCAAGAACGCATTCGCATCGATCTAGATCATCGATCAATTGATTTTCAAGAATTTACAATTGTTTTAAGACTTAAGAAATCGTTTAAAGATTTATCAACATCATCATTTTACAGTCGTTTCGATTCCTCCACGAGCGGAGTTTTATTCAAGCATCATCATAAAGTACATATTCAAGAATCGAAATATAAGCATAACGCTCGAATTGAAATGTAAACAAGTTTAAAGAATCTTCATCTTTATTACATCAACAAGTAGTAACAACTCTCAAGATTTACAAGAGGTAGGAACTTCGCTCGTCGAATATAGCATCTCTCGGCTTCTTGAGTCTTGGATCGCTTCGATCTCGTGCTCCGTTGAAATCCGGTTCCGCTTCTAAAAGATCTTGAAGACTTGCTTGGCTTGCACTCAAAGAATCTTGAAGTTTCTTGATTTTGGATTGGATTAGGTTTAGGGTTTTGACACAAGCCTTGTCACTAGACTTGTGGGTGGAAATTGGGGAAGATGAAGATTGAACTAGAATTTAGCCAACATTGAGTAACCATTTCAAATGAGCCTAGGGGTCTATTTATAGGTTTTCCAAACCCTAGGTCTAGGAATTTGAATTTTCCATCCAAAATTTAGTTAGAGGAAGAGGTTTCTAGAAGTAGTTAGTTAGGGGATTAGCTTCTACCCTAAGCTAGGAGGTTAGGGGGAAGGTTCTAGATCCTTAATATAGTTTAAGTGAAGCTTGTTAAGGAAGCTAGGGGTGTTTAGTTAGGAACCCTAGGGCTTGCTGATCTGGAAGAATGCTCTGGGGCTTTCTGGAGATTGTAATGTCTTTCTGAAGTTTGGAAGCTGAGGGAAGAGTTATGAAGCAGAGAAGTATGGGTGACGTGTCAAGGCCGCTGCGGAACCGCGGCGCAAGGCGGTTCCGGCCGCGGTTCCGCGGCCACATGGCTGCTTTGGAGCTTCATCTTTTCAGTGTTGCTTTGTTCTGTCTTTGAATGTACATTCCGATATGTTGAATTGTATAATTCCCTCTATATTAATGCCAGATTCTAAATCCATGAGTTGGCGTCTTTTTAACAGTCTTCGTTTATAAATTTGACCGATCTTCTGTAATGTCCTGCACAGACTTCGAAACACAAGTTGCGATATATAGGAATGATGCCATGTTATGAAATGCAGTCAATTTCCCTTATAGTGCCGGTTTTAAAGCCTAATACATGCAATCTGACATTTAACGACTGTTTTTCTAATATGTGCTATATGAATGCCGAACACTTCTAGATGAATGCATATGATAGGGAAATTGCCGGTTTAAAGATGCAGTATTTTCGAATGATCGACACCCATTAACTTATTTCTTAATTATAATCATTTTCATTTTATTTAAACCCTTTCTTCAATTTTTCTAGAACCCTCTTAACAATTCCATTTCATTTTAAATACAACATGTTACATTTTAGTTTAATGTGTCATGATGCACAAAACTTGTATTAACCCATTCTAATTTGTAATTATCACTAATTAAATGTATTGGTGAAATCTTAAAATAATATTAAAAAAATTAATTATGGAAAATATTTAAGTAAACTAGAAATTTACAATTGACCAATTAAATACCAAATACTAGCAATTACATAGCTAGAATAGGTATATTTAAGTCAATGTAGAAAAATAATTATATCTTGGTTTTTACGGAAAACACCGGTGATTTTACCGATAATCGGAAATTTCACCTAAACGATTTTCAAAACGTTACACAAAGATCCTAAGGGCTCTACCGATATGTATAAGCGATATGCTAAAAAAAACATATGCACATATTGAGGTTGAATCAAACCAGGTAGCATACTACCGTATCGAGCAACACTGTTATTAAAACTGTGAAATATCCCAAGCAACCAATATGTAATATACAATCCAGTATGATATAATAATGGCCTCTAGGGCATATATCACTAACAATCTCCTACTTGCACTAAGTCCATGTATTGACATATCGCAGACCTATCATCTCTATTAGCCGCTCGAACTGTGTCTGAGGGATGGCCTTTGTGAGTGGATCTACAATGTTGTTCTCTGTCTCTACTCTCCGCACCTCGATCTCCCATCGATCAATGATCTTCCTGGTCAGGTGGAACCGCCTCAGGATGTGTCTGGACATCTGATGGGACCTTGGTTCCTTTGCAAAAGCTATAGCGCTGTTGTTGTCACAATACAGCGGTATTGGATCAACAATGGATGGAACCACCTAAAACTCTGTCACGAACATCCATGTAACGTTTCAGAATATTAAAAAATTAATTTTGGGGAATTTTTATAATTTAATATTATTTTAATGAATATTTTAATATTCCGGTATAATTAAATACAAATAAATGGGGAAAATTATGGAAAATTCTAAAATAGGGTATTTTATGGAATTATGCCATTTTAAAGTTTTTATGATTTGTTTGACACTAATTTAGTGTTAATCACGATTAAAAATCGCTAATCGGATTTTTGGCATTTTTGTGCAAAACATGCACATATCTTTTCTACACTTGTGTTACATTTTTCTTGCCATGGTTGTTCATTTGGGTTCACTATTGGGGTGAGAAGGAATTAGGGTTAAAGAAAAGAAAAGGAAAAGGAAAAGGGAATATATTATGAAGCATGGTGAGAGAGAGAAAGAGTAGGTGATGTGTGTTGACTTGAACCATTCCTCCATCATTCTTTAACTCATTTCTCCTTCCCTGTTCTTCAGTTGCTGCTGCTGCTGCCCCCTTGCTCTTCCTCCTCACTAAAATCATCTCCATCACACTCAAATCAACTCCAAAACCCCATCTTCCCTTCACTAAAAAGGTGCACGAGCTCGAGAGAAACGCTTTGGACTAAGGAAGAGTGGATCTTGAGGACTTTGAGCAACTCAAGAATTTTCTTGAGTTGCCAAAGGAGGTAATTTCTGCACCCTCAAGTAGTATTTCAATTTCCTTGTGCATCAATTCTAGTTTCCTATCGATATTGTGTCGTTTTGTGGACTTTGGAGAATTCAAGTTAGGGTTTAGGGTTAGACCTGAAATCAAAGTGAAATTGAGGCTTGTTGTGACCTTAGAACCCCTTGTGTGATGCTAATTTGGACCCAAACCTGAACATGAAACCAGAATACGGATTTACGGAATCGATATCGGGGAAAACTGTGAATCTGTGATCGTATTTAAGAATCTGCTATCACCCCGAGACCCCAAAAATAAAACTGAGTTGACAGTGAGATGTGCAGGCACTATGGAACCACCACACAAAGCCCAAGCCCCTAATTCTTGTTAGTTATATGTATTCCCTAGAGGCCATTACTATACATAGGATGTATATTGTAGTGGATGCTTGGACATATATAGGGATGACTTTCTTGCTCGATATGATAGTATGCTATCTGGTTACTCTTTACCTTAACGTGTACACTGATTGTCTCTCTGTTACAGGTTGGTAAAGCCCTTAGGATGTGTACTTGACTACCTGGACTATGATGCGGATCATACTAGTGGGGACGTGGTAGTCCATAAGTACATCCTTCAAAGTCTCTAGTCGTGGGTGTATCGAGACGGGGCATCGATATACCAGAGTAGACTAGCGTATACCTTCTCGACCCATACAGATGGGCGATGGATGATCCCATATCCATTGGTGTTTGACATCAGAGAAGATATACGGGTGCTCAGTGGAGACTGGGTACACTGGACGGACTCGCCAAGAACTCCCAGATGGTATTATACTTTACGTCATATGGCAGTTCTCAGGTGACACTTGTACAGGTTAGTCTGTATACTCGAGATCGTCATAGAGTCTTGTGTGATTCCCACTGTGCTTTGATTTCCACCTTACCACGTCCAATAGGGCATGCAAAATGTTGGTTTTTGGGTACAGTCCCAAATCACATGGAGGCAATGAGCGATAGGAGGGGTTTCGTCTCTCCCGGTATAGGGAGTTGATGTTGCGCAGTGCTCGATTGGCTATAACAGGAAGTCCTTGGCCAAGGCTGCTTTTGGGATTTACTGGTAAGTGTTACCAGTAGTTTCTCGACCCGTTATGAGCCTCATATCGACATGACTTATCGAGTTATTGGGGTCTGAAGTTTACCACCCCTAGGCGAGATATGCGACATATCAGACGAACAGACCGGACTGTACGGAAGTGTTACTGGTTGGATTCACAGGAGTGTGAGCGGGCTTGCTCGTTGATCTTCTGATCGCTCAATACCCGGGTGGCCGTTACGTTTAGCAGACCACTTGCGGCTTGTGGGTGTTTTATATGATCATCACCTACTACCGGCGTATTGACGAGTCTTTAGAGTCCTACACTGGGGTTTCCTGGCTCAAGCGAAACGAAATAGGAGCGCATATGAGATATGTACGGGATCGAGAATAATACCAGTATGTGATATTGTATTCTATTCTCGTGATTTGTATCATCGGTCGGTTATATGTGATATAGCCGGGTTACCGAATCAAGTGTTGATTCGATACATTGATACACTTTATATTAGTCGGTTATATGCGATATGACCGGATCGTTAAATCATGTGTTGATTTAATGATTTAATGTATAATTATATATTTGATATATTACTTTATATTAACTAGTATTGGTTCACTTAAGATTGATTTTCTCACTTGAATGTGCACATTGTTTATATGTGATATATGCAAGTGTATATGTTTGTATCATGCTTGATGATACAAACAAGTTGTGTGTATGAGACTTGAACCAAATCAAGGTTAGATTAGGGTTTACTATTTTCCTAAGCATATAACAAAAGAGTGTGACTTTGGTCAAAGTTATCAAGCTTCATGAAGCTTGATAAACATTGACAAAGTCAACTCTCTTTGTCATTTGTTTAAGATATTAGCTAACCCAACCCTTAACCTTATGCTATGGTTAATTCTCTACATGAGTTAAGCTTGAGGGCTTAACTCAACCATGGTACCATGATTAAAAGGATAAGTATTCAAATTATTCTTTTAATTGAGAGATGCTGCTCTTCTTCTTCTTCATCTTCATCAAGCTCACAAAAGCTTGCTAGCTCCATTGGTGCCATGGGAAGAAGAGTGAGAAATCCAATTCTAAAGTGAACCCACTTCCTATTTCTTCATCCTCTACCACTTGCCATGTAGTATAGGGTGTTCTCTTCACAAAGTTTTTGACCAAGTGAAGGAAAAACATGAGTTTGAGTCTCCCCGACGTAGATCATCTTCGGCCTCGAAGTCAATGTCCTAGCCCGATCATTTCTCCGAAGAAACCATCGCTAGAGTCCAGGATCTGATGATCGCAGCGGAGGGACGTCAACACGGAGCTAAAGAAATGGTGGAGCGGATCTACAAAGGTTGTAGTCCCTTTTCACTTAGCAATAAAGTTGTTTATTTGCTTGCTTTTCGTCTATACTTCTGGTTGCCGACCTATGGGGGGTTCTCACTATGTGACAGTGTGGCGAAGCATAGGCTCTTACCCCTAGGGTGTCCCGAGACCGGAAGGTGTTCTCGCGGGTTGTAGTCCTCGCGAGGGGGCATGCGTAAAAAGTCGCTGCTGAGAGACCCGTTGGTGCCACGGTGACCCCATTGGATGGGGTGGCTGCCTGACCAACAGTGGTATCAGAGCTACTAGGCATTGGATGTCGACCTATGGGGGGTTCTCACTGGGTGACAGTGTGGCGAAGCATAGGCTCTTACCCCAGGGTGTCCCGAGACCGGATTGTGTTCCGGCGGATTGTAGTCCTCGCGAGGGGGCATGCGTAAAAAGTAGCTGCTGAGGGACCCATTGGTGCCACGGTGACCCGATTGGATAGGGTTTCTTGGCACTGGAAAATTTTTGTTTGGTATGGTTGATGCCTTCTGGAACCTCTTGAGTGTGCCTAGGAACCCTACAGTGGTATCAGAGCCTAGCTAGAGCTTTAGGCGATGTGTAGACGATGTTAGAAATCCGATCGAACCCCGAAACCCTAACTTTTAACCCTTTCTGTACATTTTCTGAAACTGTGCATTTTTCCTAATTAAAAATATCCAAAAAATTCAGCAGGGTTTTTGAGGGGTTACTGTGCTGCACGTGCGTCTAAGTCGACTATATCACCGCGGAACAGCGGCACGAGCATGGCTCGTGCGGCGGTTCCGCGGCCGTTATATCACTTCATCTTTTTCTGTTTGCACAGTAATCTCTCTCTGAAAGTGCTGTATTTTCTGGGAATTTTCAAAGTTTGCTCAAGAGTTGAGTTTTCTGGGTTGTGTTGGGGACTCGATGCTTCGATCGGGAAGTTTAACTTCGTCTGTGTGTTTTTCCGGGTAATTTAGAACATGTTAAAAAGTTCGACCGGATATAAATACCCAATTTTCCCCCTGCCGGGAAATTTCCAAGTGTTGGATTTTTCCGTAGTTTGAGAACGTTTTAAGTAGTGCAAGTAACGCGATGGACTCTTTAGAAGACAACAAAGCTTAACTCGATTATGTGACCGTCTTGAACTGCCCTTTGAACCTTAGGGTTTGGGGCAGTACGGCGTGCCACATGTGAAGCGTTGGCTTGACCCTTTTACGGCTGGACCGTTGGTACTGTGGCATGAAGTGAATGTTTTTAAACTTATTTCATGTGTTGAGCTGTTTCGGGAAAACTTGGGTGTTTGATTGTTCGATCGGAAAGTTTAACATTTTCTATTTATCTGGAATGTGATACAATATTTGGGATTTACAAGTAGTTATGAGATAACTAATATGAATGTTATAAACATAGCACTTTAGTCTCACTTGATCGGTTGCCACGGAATTTTGATGCGATCAAAAGTCCGTCGCAATCTCGTAGCGTACGCGGATACTCGCCGGGTAAACTTAATAGATAGTCACGCCCCAAAGCCCCGACCAAGTGACTGTAGGAGAACCCCGTCGCCGAAAGCATCCGTTCGGGTGCTCGCGGCAGCGGTGTTCCGCCTTGGTGCACTTCGTCGACGGTATCGGGGGTGCGGTCGTCTACTAAAGTTTGCGACGAGCATTCGATCAGTTTATCGGGAATCTTATTGAATTGCCCGACTAGATATTGAAAAGTGTTTTCGATATAGAGACTGAAATGCGGGGTTTATAATTGTTAGGCATGTGATGCCTAACAATTCATTTGATAAGGCATGCGATGTCTAAGGAGGTTGCGGATTCCAACTGTTGTAGTTTTACACTTTCTTTTCTGCGACCGTAAGTGTAATATGTGATATCGCCGGTTTCGTTGCTATATGTCAACGACAATTGGGATACGCATGTTTACTTACGTTGATGACATGTGATGTTATGTGTTGCTGGATATGTTATATTGGATCGTCGCGTTTTGAATAGCCGGGAGTTTTATGTGAGATGAGAGTTTTTATTTTCATTCATGTAAAATTTGTTGTATGTAATATTCTTTTATTTAGGCACTTCCAGGTTGCGGAAGATGTCACCATTTGTATATTATTTACTTTTCCGCACTAGGATAGACCCAAGGAGGAGAGCACAAGTAACCGAGTTCTAGAGTCCAGTGGGAGACCAACTCGAGGAGTCGAGTCCGGGTCTCGTAACTCTAGAATTGGTAGGGTTGCTTGCCGCTCTCGTAGGGGTCTAGGGGTGTGGGTTTGGCTATTCATCGCGACCGTGGAATCCGTGTTTTATACTGGCTCGTATTGAAAACACGAACGTCCTAGTATATCCAATGTTTTATATGTTTCTTCTGCTGCTATATCTGTGATGTGATCATTTGATATGTGATGATAGATACTGTATATAGTATATATGATATATTATATAGACGTTACTTATGTTTTACACTCGCGCTAGCCCTGCCCCGCTCTGTCGTTAGTTACCTAACCTAACGGTGCACGAGGGGACATCGAGGCGAATGCGGATGGCATAAGTGTACGTCGTATTTATCTGTGATGTTTAGGTGTTTTAAATGATGGGACTTCATTAATATGATTAATGAAAGAAAAGAAACCTAAAAGAAGCTGTGGAATCGAATTTTCAAAAACAGGTAGCTACAGTTCTTGCTTTGCATCGCGGTGTTCCTTGTAGATCATCCTGCACTTTATTCGATAAGGAAAGGGCCGAGATCCCTTCACCGGGAGTGACCCCTTTAGCAATAACTGGCAGATGCTACAACCCTCGGTTTGTCTTTTGATTTCTCCTATAGTTCTTGCTTTGCACAGCGGTATATGTGATATATCCTGCACCTTATTCGATGAGGAAAGGGCCGACGATCCCTTCACCGGGAGTGACCCTTTTAGCGAAACTAGAAAAGTCTCAAAAACACTCCCTTTTAAAATCATTTGATTCTACAACGATATCAAGTTCATTACGCAATAGGTTTTTAGAAAAACCTGTCGTAGCCCTCCGTCATTTCAGATAAGTTGTATATAGTATTCGTGCTACATTTGTTGGCTTTCGTCAAGGTGTAGTGTGCGGTAGCTATATGCTGCTTATCTGCTACATACGATGCGATTGGATTAGGGTAGTCGTAAGGCTTTGTTGGCTTTCGTCAAGGGTTGTGCGGGTGGGTTTAATTCAGTTAAGAAATGTACGGGTTGAACTTGACTAGCGGGCTATGGTTTGTTGGCTTTCGTCAAGGTCATAGCACGTTAGGGACAAAATATTATCGGGAATTTCAAGTGTTGAAATTTGCAATGAGATTGCATACCTTCTATGAGATATTTGGATCCCGATACCCACTGCGAGTAATTGTTACTCCTGGGAGAGTTTTACACATTACAATTAGCCGATCAAGTAGGTGTCTAGAAAGGTGTCAACGAGGTTACGCCTCTGGGAAAATGAGGTTTACTTTAATTAGGTCCGTGCGTAAGCACGGGGAACCTCCCTCAAAGTACCGACACTGGCCTGGCTGAAAGATTGGCGAACTTGTAGCATGTAATTAATCCCGGCTAGTCTTTCCTTTTAGGGTTTGAAGGAAGATTTGATAAAAACAGTGGGAACCATCCTGATTAGATAAAATAATAACCAATCTGATCTTGCAAGAGCGCACGCAGAGTGTTTTCTTCTCTCTCTCTCCAGGTAGCGACCATGTCACGCCTTAATCAAGATAATAAAACGGATATATTGACCGAACCCGCTTGTTATACTGAGCTGGGGAACGTTGGTCCCGATCCAACTTATAATTGTTATAAGACAGAGCAGGAAATTGGGGAATACCAGATTTCCCGTGCCGCCCAAACGAAGAAAGTGCATTTTGATGCATCATCTTCGGGTGTGTTCGTTACACAGAACTGTTTCTCAGTATCCTCTGCGTCCTGGGTATCTGATACCGGATCAGGATCCCACATATGTAATATATTACATGGGCTACAGAAAGGTAGAGAACTGAGAACGGGTGATAAGTTTCATAAGGCAGAAAACGGTGCAAGTGTTGCAGCCAAGTCTGTTGGTCACTGTCACCCTGTATTACCAGAATACATTGATTCTGAGCAAATGTTATTAGATACCGAACCTGATATACAAAATAATATCAGTCTCTTTATTTAGATAAAGAAGGATATAATTTTGTACTGTTGGATAATGTTTTGAACATTTCCTAAATCAAGAGTTGATCGGTTCAGGCACGTTATCTAAAAGAATTAATGTTCTAAATCAAACTACAGTTCTTAGTATACAGAACACACACAAGAGGAAGAGTTCAAAAATGAACGAATCCTTCTTGAGGCATTGTAGACTAGGTCATATCAATACGACCCAACTAGCTGAAGTTACATTAAGATTCATATTTAAATTAGTTTGAATTTACATCTTGTGAAACATGCCAGTCATGTCACAGAGATAAGATGACCATAGCTCTGTTTATAGGAAACAGAGAAATAGTTAGTGAACTCTTGGGATGATACATATTGATGTATGAAGGTCCCCTGTCTACAAATGCCAAGACCGGTTCTTTGTACTTCATTAAATTCTCTAATGATCTCTCGAGATTCAGACCTATGTTCCTGTTGAAAGATAAGTCCGAAATTTTTGAGATATTCACAGAATATAAGTTAGAAGTAGAGAACCAAAATACGGGTAAAAGTATTATGTCCTTTGATGTGATCAAGGAGGAGAAAACTTGAGCACGGGATTCCTGGACTATTCTAAGAATAAGATTCTCTCTCAGCATTACTCCTCCGTATACACCACAGCACCTCGGTGTATCGGGGTGGAGCTATCACACCCTATGTGATATGGTGTGCTCTATGATGAGTACTACTGAGTTTCCTATTTCTTTTTAGGGAGTTATGCACTTATGAAGTAGCATACCTATTGAATAGGGTTCCGATCAAATCAGAAACCTACCATTTCATATGAGATATGGAAAGGGAAGAGCCCATCTTTTAAGTCAGTTAAGATTTGGGGTTGTCCGGCCTATGTCTAAAAGCAAAATCCGGACAAGCTCGAGGCAAAGTCAGATCTGTGGAAGTTTGTTGGATATCCTAAGCATACGTAAGGAAATATCTTCTACCTAACCGAGGAACAAAAGATGTTTTGTTACTCAGCATGCCACCTTTGTGAAAGGGAATTTCTTATGAAGAAATTTATAGACATGAGGTAGAACTGGAAAGAGTTCCAGCTATACAAACTGCAGCTGATGATTTGGTAGAACCAAAGGATTCAATAGCAACCAACGAACCTCAGCCTCTCCGCCGATCTAGTAGGGTTCCTCACCCACCTGAGAGATACTTCGGTTTCTCTATGACAGTGGGAGCGAGGATTGCATCATGAGATGATGACCCAACTAGTTTCGGGCTGGCCATCAGGAGTAGGACTCTGTAAGAATGGCTGGATGCTTAACGATCTGAGATGGAATCCTTTTACACCAACAAAGTATGGACTTTGGTTGCTTTATCTGAAGGGTTAAATCCCCATCAGGAGCAAGTAAATCTTGAGAAGATTACTTGGTGTACATGGAAAAGTTGAGACTTTCAAAGCTAAACTTGTTAAAGGTTTGCATCATTGACCAGCTATCGAGTATAATGAAACCTTTTCTAAGTAACTATGCTTAAGTCCATCCAGATCCTACTTACCACGGCTACATACCATGACTACGATATCTGGAGGTTGGGTGTCATGACTGCTTTTCTAAATAATGATTTAGAAGACAGAGTCTATAAGTACACAGTCAGAGGGCTTCATAGACTTTGGGAGCAGCGGAAACGTGTGCAAGATGTTTTATGTGATAAAATAGGCATCGCGGAGTTGGAACATCTGTTTTGATGTGGTAGTCAAAGAGTTTGACTTCATCAAAATGGTAGATGAACCTTGTATATACAAAAAAGGTAGTAAGGAGTATGGTGGTGATCCTCGTAGAGTACGTGGATGACATACTCTTAATAGGGAATTAGTTTCCTATGCTACGCTCGATCAATCTCCGCTTATCATAAGGATTCTCCATATAGGATCATAATGATACCTCCTGAATCCTGGATTTTGGATCTATGAGATAGATCTAATTGGATGTTAAGACACCCACTAGTTGTAGTGAGATGGTATCAATTGATCCTGGGGAGAATCACTGGAAAAGTTCCAGAGTGATAAGGATGACTGAATGTCAGTCACAGGCATTGTCTTTACCCTCGGTAAAGGGACGGTATGTTGGAAGAGTTCCAAGCTAGATACCATGGCATACTAGACGATTAAAGGCAAGATACATCGTTACCAAAGATGCTACCAAAGAGGAAGTCTGGGTGTATACTAGTTCATGAGATGAACTTCGTTCGTCCCATTGTGTGACAATAGAGTTATGGCTTATGCCAAGGAACGCCCGTCCCATCAGTGATCCAGACATATTCTTAGGCAGTATCAACTGATCGTGGAGATGGTTGATCTCCAGGGGATCGAGGTCAAGGAGAGTAGACTCAGAGGACAACACGGCGGATCCACTCACAAAGGCCTTTTTCCTAGAGAGAGACTTTCATGGGATGGTTGAGTATGAGATACTACAACCACTGCTATCAGATGGCCCTAGTGCAAGTGGGAGATTGTTAGTTATATGTATGCCCTAGAGGCCATTACTATACATAGGATGTATATTGTAGTGGATGCTTGGACATATATAGGGATGACTTTCTTGCTCGATATGATAGTATGCTATCTGGTTACTCTTTACCTTAACGTGTACACTGATTGTCTCTCTGTTACATGTTGGTAAAGCTCTTAGGATGTGTACTTGACTACCTGGACTATGATGCGGATCATACTAGTGGGGACGTGGTAGTCCATAAGTATATCCTTCAAAGTCCCTAGTCGTGGGTGTATCGAGATGGGGCATCGATATACCAGAGTAGACTAGCGTATACCTTCTCGACCCATACAGATGGGCGATGGATGATCCTATATCCATTGGTGTTTGACATCAGAGATGATATACGGGTGCTCAGTGGAGACTGGGTATACTGGACGGACTCGCCGAGAACTCCAAGATGGTATTATACCTTACGTCAGATGGCAGTTCTCAGATGACACTGGTACAGGTTAGTCTGTATACCCGAGATCGTCATAGAGTCTTGTGTGATTCCCACTGTGCTTTAATCTCCACCTTACCACGTCCAAGAGGGCGTGCAAAACGGTGGTTTTTGGGTACAGCCCCGAATTACATGGAGGCAATGAACGATAGGAGGGGTTTAGTCTCTCCCGGTATAGGGAGTTGATGTTGCACAGTGCTCGATTGGCTATAACAGGAAGTCCTTGGCCAAGGCTGCTTTAGGGATTTACTGGTAAGTGTTACCATTAGTTTCTCGACCCGTTATGAGCCTCATATCGACACGACTTATCGAGTTATTGGGGTCTGACGTTTACCACCCCTAGGCGAGATATGCGACATATCAGACGAATAGACCGGACTGTACGGAAGTGTTACTGGTTGGATTCACAGGAGTGTGAGCGGGCTTGCTCATTGATCTTCTGATCGCTCAATACCCGGGTGGCCGTTACGTTTAGCAGACCGCTTGCGGCTTGTGGGTGTTTGATATGATCATCACCTACTGTCGGCGTATTGACGAGTCTTTAGAGTCCTACACAGGGGTTTCCTGGCTCAAGAGAAACGAAATAAGAGCGCAAATGAGATATGTGCGGGATCGAGAATAATACCAGTATGTGATACTGTATTCTATTCTCGCGATTTGTATCTTCGGTTGGTTATATGTGATATAGCCGGGTTACCGAATCAAGTGTTGATTCGATACATTGATACACTTTATATTAGTCGGTTATATGCGATATGACCGGATCGTTAAATCAAGTGTTGATTTAATGATTTAATGTATAATTATATATTTGATATATTACTTTACAATAACTATTATTGGTTCACTTAAGATTGATTTTCTCACTTGAATGTGCACATTGTTTATATGTGATATATGCAAGTGTACATGTTTGTATCATGCTTGATGATACAAACAAGTTGTGTGTATGAGACTTGAACCAAATCAAGGTTAGATTAGGGTTTACTATTTTCCTAAGCATATAACAAAAGAGTGTGACTTTGGTCAAAGTTATCAATCTTCATGAAGCTTGATAAACATTGACAAAGTCAACTCTCTTTGTCATTTGTTTAAGATATTAGCTAACCCAACCCTTAACCTTATGCTATGGTTAATTCTCTACATGAGTTAAGCATGAGGGCTTAACTCAACCATGGTGCCATGATTAAAAGGATAAGTATTCATATTATTCTTTTCATTGAGAGATGCTTCTCTTCTTCTTCTTCATCTTCATCAAGCTCACAAAAGCTTGTTAGCTCCAATGGTGCCATGGGAAAAAGAGTGTGAAATCCAATTCTAAAGTGAACCCACTTACTATTTCTTCATCCTCTACCACTTGCCATGTAGTATAGGGTGTTCTCTTCACAAAGTTTTTGACCAAGTGAAGGAAAAGCTTGAGTTTGAGTCTCCCCGACGTAGATCATCTTCGGCCTCGAAGTCAATGACCTAGCCCGATCATTTCTCCGATGAAACCATCGCTAGAGTCTAGGATCCGATGATCGCAGCGGAGGGACGTCAACACGGAGCTAAAGAAATGGTGGAGCGGATCTACAAAGGTTGTAGTCCCTTTTCACTTAGCAATAAAGTTGTTTATTTGCTTGCTTTTCGCCTTTACTTCTAGTTAACTATCAATATTAGGGTTTCTCGGCACCGGAAAATTTTTGTTTGGCATGGTTGATGCCTTGTGGAACCTCTTGAGTGTGCCTAGGAACCCTACAATTCTTTGTTTGGGCCACAGATTTAATCCTTCTGGCCGCAAATTGCGGCCAGAGCAGGTTGGAACCCCTTCGTTTTTATTCTGTAGCCTTTTGCCCTATAAACTTGACACTCGGTATGTCTAGTTTTGACTGATTCCAGTTAGGGTAAAATCTGGGTTGATTTTCTTGAGTCGGCGTATGATTTACGAATTGTTTTAGCATGGATTTTGGTATTTGGTGATTCGTTTCTGTCGGATGGCGTTTGGACGTCAACGACAAGTGGATATTGAACGTGTTTACATGCGAGACGATAGGTTTTTACCTATACGAGTAGCGTGTGCTATTTTGGTTTCCGATGTGATTTTCATGTGCTTTAGCGTTTTGATATACTTGTAGGTACCCTACGTGATGTTGAGGCGAAGAAGATGAAGATGGCGACATCGGCATCGGCACATGAGAAGCAAGGTGAGTAGATTTATATCTACGGGGAGAAGTCGGGTGGATGGCGTATAGCACCCCCGCACTCCGTGGTGATGTATACGAATACGTATACACACATATATTTATTATGTGTTGTTAGAACCATAGATGGTAATAATGGAATTATTGATGATAAGGATGTATTGGTTTAGTAGTGCGAAACCCTAGAGTAATGGGCGCACTCACACATACACACATACTTGCATACCTTCTTTCATTTATCTATGTGCATATGATGGTGTGTATATCTACACATGGGTATGGGACTATGTGTTCATATACGAGATTTGAGGATGATACGTGGGATTGAGATGAGTCGATGAGATTCGATTGAGGTGGTGAGATTTGGCGACATGAAAGAGTTCGTATTGGAGATGTGATATGATGGTAGTGATCCTGTTATGTGATGAGATAATGTGATATTGACTTATATTTAGGTGGTTTTCATACCCCTCCCGATTGACTTGACTGTTGGGTCCGTAGTTCGCATAGTAGGCGTTAGACTAGACCCGAGTCATACCTATTTCAAAACTAACGAATCGGGGATATTTTAAAGATAGGCAAAAGGGATTCTACGGATATTTTCAAACGACACATCTTTTCTTAAAACACCGTAGCCCTTATTTTACAAAAAACCCTGATTCGTCTTATTTCAAAAGGCAAGGCTGCATGATATATTTATTGAGATAGATTCTTTATTGTTGCGTTGATTATTCGATTTCGCATACTCATGCTATTTGCATTGCATTGCTTGTGTTTATCGATATATATTACAGTCATGCTGCTAGGACACCAGCACCATTATCGATGATGCGTATGTTCCACGTACACTTGTTGCCGGCTCACACACTTCATCATCAATAATTGCCATGTCACTACACTGTAGTACTGTTGCATTCGGTATATGATTCTTGCATGACAGACTGATATGCTTACATTTCTTTTACATGTCATATACATCATGCTTTCTGATTATACGCTTTGAAAGTTGCTATTTCCATGATGTTTCTGGATTTGGGAACCGTGGGTATTTCAAAAGAGAATATGTCATTGCTTTAAAAACCCGGTTACCCTTGATATGATATTTCAGTGCGTCCACCATGTGTTTTCTCGATGCTGAGAGCGACATGTGAAACCCGATTCGAGGAGCGGACGAGCCGATTGCGGGTACATGGTGGACCCGGTATGGTTCCCCTCGGCAAGATGATCGAAGGATTTTGCCGATTGAGCCTAGAGGCGGGCGAGTACCTACCAGTGATTGGTTGGACCTGGCGGTTATCCGGAGGATACCGACCAGAGTCGATAGATGGATATGGGCGTACTGCTGGGGCCGAGGGCCGATTCCGCAGACGGAGCCCGTGGGCTGGTCCGGACTGACGGAGCCCGATATATATGAGGATTTACGTGCCGATGTTGGGCACAGTTTTCATGATATTTTCAAGTGTCGATGCTGGGCACTCCGGTTCCATGATTTTGACATGTCGCGAGGGACACAGGTGGTTTATATCCTCATATTTATATGCATGATGGTTATTGTCATTGGGTGACGAGTGGACGGGATCCACGTACATGCAGATTTGATTACATTGATTATACCTCACATTTATTATATGCTATTACCTGAGGCACTGGCACGAGCACTTGGCACTACACTCATGTATAGAGATTACATTGCCAGTTTAGCATGCTTCAGACTTCTTCATATTGAGGTTTATTTATATATGATCGTATTGACCTAGGATGGGTCATACATTCGATCTCTACTTGTAGATATTTTTCTATTCACAAGTTGGCAACTCACACCCGTTGTGCCACAGTCCTTGCAGGTTTTTGCCGTACAGATTCCATAGCGGCATTTCTGGCACACTGCTTCCATATGGGTGACTTGCGTTGGTAGGTGGGTTCTTTTGTATCAGAACCGCCATTGTGTCTGTATTATTCATTGTATCTAGAAATTCCATCAACCAAAACTTGTATATTGTTTCGGACTTAGAAAACAGTGTTGTATTATTTCGACCTTAGAGTCGCGCTTGTAGTATTACGGTTTTCTAGCTGTTTTGAGTTCTTTTTGGGTTTTGATCCTCGCCCTTTGGCGTTGTATATTATTATTGCTTGCGTGGTTGTGACCGTCGATTGACGAAGAGCTAGCTCCCGCTTGGGGATGCCTTTTATCATTTCATATATGTTATTCTTGCTGTACCCCGTTCGGGGTCAGTTTTTACAAAGGAAACTCTGCCGAAATTTTCAGGAAAGGTTACACATTTTAAAAATGCATATTCGGCTTAGTTATTTAAAAACTTTGATTTTCGAACACATGATTTCTTTACTTCTTAAACCAGTTTTCCTTATTTACTCTTTAAATGGTTTTAGATTTCTGGGCTTTTGGCTTACTTGGATCAGATGGGGTCCTATAGACTTCATATGGTTCAAGGGCCAGTCACGTGCTCTTTCGGGTCGTGACAAAGTTGGTATCAGAGCGCTAGGTTCACCTTGGTTCGAGTCTTTGTTTGACTATGTGGAGCCTAGGGCGTTATCTATATACGGAACTTAGGCTTGACCTTACGGAACATAGACTTGGTCGAGGGGGTATTATACCCGAACTTTCGTCGCATAGGATGACCCTTGGTTGATGGAGTAGGTAGCTTGAGTAGAGGGACGTACCGTACGTATGTTCCGCGGCATACTTGTTGGAGATAGTGCCCTCATAGTCAATTATTGGATCACAGGCACGTGATTGCAATGATTGAGGGAGGACCTATCCCAGTAGGACAGTCTTACTCAAGATGATAGTATGCTATCTGGTTTATCTTTATTATCGTGTACTGCTTTAGGTGACCTTACAGGTCACTATTGCGCGTTGATAGAGCCCGTAGGATTCTTGCTTGACAGCCAGCAATATGAGGGCGATCATATACGTGGGAGCTGCTAGTCTATAAGCACATCCTTAAAAGGTCCTAACCGTGGGAGTTTCGAGATAGGGCATCGATACTCCAGAGTAGACTAGTGTATACAGTCGAGACCCCGACGAGGGGCGGTGGCCGGTCTCACAAGTCACTGGTGTCAGTTGGTTCACCTAAGATGTATACAGGTGCTCATTGGGATATGAGTACACCGGACAGGACTCGCTGGGAACATGCTAGTTGGTCTTATACCTGACGTCAGATAGCAGTTCCCTGGTGACATGTGTACAGGTTAGTTCATCGACCTGAGATCGTCATTTGTCTCGTGTGAGTTCCCACTGTACTTTGATTACTACCCTACCACGCCCAAAGGAGACGTGCAAACAGGTTTTAGTTGGGTACAGTCCCAAGCCACATGAAGGCAGTGAGCGGATCTGCAGGGGTTCGTCTCTCCCGGTATTGGGGGTGAGGTCGCGCTGTGTCTAGGAGAGCCCTTACACCAAGTCCTTGGCCAAGGCAGGAGATTTACTGGTAGGTATTCCAGTAGTATCTCAGGATGTTCTGGGCTACACTCCGACACGACTTGTACCGCTTTTGGGGGTCTGACTTTTACCAACCCCCTAGGCCCGCCATGCGATGCTCATAGACGAACGGACCGGACTGTATGGATATTGTCACTGACAGGCTCAGTAGGGTGTCAGGATGAGTTCGCTCATCGACGTCCTTTTTGGTCAATAGCTGGTAGCCCGTCACGTATGGCTAATACCTCTGACGTGCTAGTGGTTAAATCCACAACCATAGTATTGACGAGTCTTTAGAGTCCCCCATAGACAGTTGCTCAAGTTTCGGGCGAAACGCTGTAGAGGCCGTATGGAGATATGGCAGGGTTCGATCAGATACGTGCGGTATTGCACGGATCATGATCGGACGGTTAATACTAGCGGGCTTTGGTTTAAGCCGGATCCTGGTATAGTATAGTGTAGATTTTGTCTCATTGCATTTGTATTTCGGTCGGAATACAAATGTGGGTATGTATATACAGTAGCGGGGTTTTCCTGTAATATATTACGGGATCAGTTTTCTGAAGTTGCCAGTTTGTTTTCCGTTTCGGCCATTTTCATTTGTATCTTTCCTTGGCCGGAATTTGGTGGAGGAGGGCTTATTTGCAAGCATGCAAATTTGGTTAGTGGAGGGTGTTATTTGCATATTGTTGTATCATGATAATTCCTCCACCATTTGACTTCTTCTTTTCATCATGCCTTGACTTTTGGTTCATCATGGTTGTTAATGATGGGAGTGGTTTTGGATTGGATTGTGATCATCATTTCATATGATAATCATTTTCCTTTTTGCTTGTATGAGTTGCTTTCCTACCCCTTGACCTTTTCCCCCCTCTCTCTCCATTCCTCACTCCCACACATGAGAGGGCCGGCCACTTCTTGTGGGGGGTGAGGGCTGTCCAAATTTTTGGCAAGGGGATTTTGTTCTCTTGATGCTTGAAAAATCCCCAAGTTGATCTACAAAAGTTCATAGTTCATTTCCTCCATCAAAGGCAACTTCCTCAAACCCCAAATGAGACATAGAGCACTACACTCATTCTACAGCAAATCTTGGGCACGTCGACTCGCCAACTTCGTGCCCGAGTTGCCTCGGTCCAGAGGTGGGAGCCCGTAAAAGAAGCCGGCGACGTGGTGCCCTTCCAGCGAGGAGATGAAGACCGGAGATTCCGCGGGGAGATCGGGACGACGACGAGAAGACCGAAGGACACGGATCGCTCAGTATATCTCTCTACCCCTTCTCTTGTTAGCTAGGACTACATTAATGGCCCGATCCGGGTTTATAGTGCGCGGTGGTGCCGGTTTAAAAAATTAATGTAAATTATCGTTTCCGCATTCCGGCATCGGATTGACGGCCGGGGCGCCGCCGTGCACTTATAGTGGTATCAGAGCCAGGCCATTAACCTAGTCTAGCTTGGTCTAACGTGTTTACAAGTTCGATCGATCTGATTTTCCAAAAACCGTATTTTCATTTGCATCAGTTTCTGTCGAAATTTTTTTTAGCTCCAAAATTTTTTCAGTACGTTGCAGAAACATGTGCAGGGAATTCTAAGCAGTCTGAGAAAAATTGGTCGTGTGACGTCACCATATCACCGCGGAACCGCGGCTTAACCCACGCATTGGCCGTGGTTCCGCCGCAGTTTTGACTGTTCATTGGATCAAATTTTCACAGAGAGCTTCTGATTTGAAAATAGGGTTTTTGGAACATTCTTTTTGGGCCCATAATTTCTGTGAGTGCTACAGTAGTGCTTGGGGCCCACTTGGGTATATTTGAACGATCGAAAATTTTAAACACATTATTTCACAGTATTTACATTATATCTGCGACCGTGAATGTCACTCGATCGGTAAATCCTGTCTAACTGCTATAGCTCGGTTAGACGGATTTGCGAACATGACATTCACGTTGATATTCTGTGTTGTGCTGTGATATTGCTGATTGGTCGTGGAGGATAGCCTGGATGCAATGTTAGTACAGATTTGGTGTATTATGTACATTTGATATTGCGCGGCGAGCGTCCGACATGTGGACTGCCATCACTGTCAGTTTGTATATTATTCTTTTGGGGCACGACCGGGTCGAGGTCGATGTACCCGTTGTATTTATATTTTACTTTCTGTACTAGGATTACCCCAAGGTGGCGTGCACAGATAGCCGGGTTCTAGAGGGAAACAGGCCCGCATCTCATGGCATTGAGAAGGAGGGGGCTTTACTCTAGAATTGGCGGGCTATTCGCTGCACTCGTAGGTGGTACAAGTTGACCCAGGAGGGGTGCCCTGTTGGAGATAGTGCCCTCAGAGTCAATTATTGGATCGCAGGTAAGTGATTGCAATGATTGCGGAGGACCTATTCCGGTAGGACAGTCTTACTCGAGATGATAGTATGCTATCTGGTTTGCCTTTATCAGTCGTGTACATGTTATACTTTGATAGAGCCCTTAGGATCTTGTTTTACTACCAACAGTATGATGGCGATCATATACGTGCGAGTTGGGTAGTTTATACGCATATCCTTATTAGTGGTCCCTAGTCGTGGGAGTTTCGAGAAAGGGCATCGATACTCCGGAGTAGACTAGTGTATACAGTCGAGACCCTGACGAGGGGCGGTGGCCGGTCTCACAAGCCACTGGTGTCAGTTGGATCACCTAAGATGTATACAAGTGCTCATTTGGTTATGAGTACACCGGACAGGACTCGCCGGGAACCTGCTAGTTGGTATTATACATATCGTCAGATAGCAATTCCCTGGTGACATGTGTACAGGTTAGTTCATCGACCTGAGGTCGTCATTTGTCTCGTGTAAGTTCCCACTGTGCTTTGATTTCTACCCTACCACGGCTCAAAGGAGTCGTGCAAACAGGTAGTTTTTGGATACAGTCCCGAGCCACATGGAGGCACGTGAGCGGATCGGCAGGGGATTCGTCTCTCCCGGTATTGGGGGCGAGATCGTGCTGTGTCTAGGAAAGCCATTGCACAAAGCCCACGGCCGTGGCAGGAGATTTATTGGTAGGTACTCCAGTAGTATCTCATGGTGTTATTGGGCTATACTCCGACACGACTTATACTGCTATTGGGGGTCTGATGATTACTAGCCCCTTAGGCAGATATGCTATACTCATAGACGAACGGACCGGACTATATATACATTATCACTGTTAGGCTCAGTGGGGTTTCTGGATGAGTTCGCTCATCAGCCTCCCTTGAGGTCAGTCCATGGGCAGCCGTTACGCAAAACTAGTGCCGCTGACGGTTTGTGGTTAAACCCACTGCCAGGGTACTGACGAGTCATTAGAGTCCCCCACAGACAGTTTCCCAAGTTCGGGCGAAACGTTGTAGAGGACGTATGGTTTTATGGCAGGGTTAGAAAAATGCACGTGCGTTTACGCACGTGTTATTTTTCGGGCAGTTGATACTGGTCGGCTTTGGTTTAAGCCGGATCCGAGTATTATATTGAGTTGATATAATATCTTTGTCTCAGTTGCATTTGTATTCGGTCGTAATACAAATGCGGGTATATTTATACAGTTACGGGGTTATCCTGAAATTCGTTTCGGGATCACTTTTGGAAGTTGCCAGTTTCCAGTTTTCTATCAGCCGTCTTTTGACATTCGGTTAAAGACGGATTTGTCTTTTCTTGAGATGAGTGTGGATGCTACTAGAAGGTTCTAGAAGTGGTGATGTGGCTAAATGAGTCATCTTGACATTAAATGGTGCATTAAAGGCTTGATGATGTGTTATAATGACTCATGCTTTAAGCTTTAATGTTCTTGTTTACTTAAGGATATTTCTTCATGATCTTTTCTCTTATGGTCACCCCCCTCTCCTACACTCACCCTCCACCTCCTTTTATAGTGGCCGGCCACCATTGTGAGAGAGGGAGATTAATTTCATTCTTGAGAGAAAAGACTACGGTTTAGGGTGCATGGAAATTTCATAGTCTTTTTCATTCCATCACCCGATTCGAGTGGCAACTTCATTAACCGATCGTCCAAGGATTTGGACAAAGTGAGACAAAGTCATCTACTCATTCTCTACATCAATCTTGGTCGTCTCTTTTAGCAAACTTGACGACCGAGTTGCCTCGAGTCAGAGGCGGGAGCCCGTTTAAAGAATCAGTGACGTGGTGCCACCTGGACGAGCAGATCGGAGATCGACGAGATCGGAGCAGCCGCAACGGAACGTGGGATGATGGTTAAAGAACGAAGGACTCGGATCGTTCGGTATAACCTTTCTACTCTCATTACAGTTTGTTAGTTTAGCAATAATGGCAGATCCGGGTTAAAGTATACGATAGCGCTAGTTAAAAAGTCTTTGTTCCGCATTTGGCGTCTGTAAACGGCCGGAGCGCTACCGTAGACTTACAGTGGTATCAGAGCCTCACCATTTTGCTTTACTAACTTGTGGTAACGCGTTTAAAATATCGATCGAACCGGATATCGAAAAACACAATTTTCATGTTTCACAGTTTCTGTCGATTTTAAAAGATGTCCTAAAATTATTCTACACATCACAGAAAGTTGTTCAGGGTTTTCTAAGAATACTGTAAAAATTTGGGCACATGATACGACCAAACCGCCGTGGAATCGCGGTCAAACCTAGGGTTTGACCGCGCATCCGCGGCCATTTGGTGTGATCATGCCCCCAAATTTGCACAGTATATTCTTCTCTGGAAATTGGGGTTTTTGGTATATATCTTTTGGGCCCAGATTTTGTTACTGTTCACCAGTTGTTCGTAGGGCCCACTTCGTGATATTTAGTCGATCGAAATTTAAACATGTTAGTTTATAGTGCTTACATTATATCTCCGACCGGGAATGTCATTTGATCGGTAAACCGCGTCTAATTGCTATAGTTCTTTTAGACGGGTTTGCGAACGTGACATTCGCGTTGATGTTCTGTGTTGTGCTGTGATGTTGCGGATTTGTCGTGGTGGATAGCAGTATGCAATGGTAGTGCGGTTTGGATTTATTTGTACATTTGATATTGCGGGGCGAGCGTCCAACTTGTGGACTGCTGTCACTGCCTGTTATATAATATTCTTTTGGGGCACGACCAGGATGCGGTCGATGTACCTGTTGTACTATTTTTCCATTTCTGTACTAGGTTTTTCCCCGCGACGGAGTGCACGGATGGCCGGGTTCTGGGGTGCAACGGGTCCGCATCTCATGGCTTTGAGAGGTAGAGGGGCCTCACTCTAGAATTGGCAGACTATTCGCCGCACTCATAGGGGGTACAGGATGACCCAAGGAGGGGTGCCCAAGATTACCGGATTCCGTGAAGTGCAGGGTGGTCCATTCACTTTGCTGTAGGGGGCTGCCTCGCTTCAGGTTTTGGCGGGTAACTTGCCGCACCCTTAGGGGTCTAGGTTTCATTGCACAGGCTATCCACACGACAGAGGAACGTCGGGTTTCAGCAGCGGCTCTGTGAAACTCGGGGATCCCAGATTATCTGTATTGTTCTGTGATGCTTATTACTTTTCTGTAATTTTGCATATTATCACGCCTGGAGAGATTATTGTATATTGGTATATATACTATTAGATGTTGTATATGTTTTACACCCGCGCTAGTCCAGTCCCCGCTCTGTCGTTAGTTAAGTAACCTAACGGGTGATGACGGGACCCAGTGACGAATGCGGATGGCATATACGTACATTTTATTTTCGTTCTTTTCTGGTGTGATTATTGATGGGACTGCGTTGATTCTGATCAATGCAAAGTAAAACAAACCTGTTTGCAGCTGTTGGAACAAATTTAAAAAGTGTTATTGCAAAGACGTTTCCTTTTGTTATGCATAGCGGTATTCAGTGGAATATCCTGCACCTTATTCGACGGGGCAAGGGCCGATATCCCTTCACCGGGACTGACCCCTTGGGCAGAAGTTTGCGTCAGAGTAATAACTTCACTATAGTCGATTACAAGTTGCTTTTCATCGCGGTATTCAGTGGAATATCCTGCACCTCATTCCACGAGGAAAGAGCCGAGATCCCTTCATCGGGAGTGACCTCTTTAGCAAAAGGTTTTCGCCACTATATTTTAAAAAGCTATCAGGTTCCTTATGCGATATCAAGTTCGTTATGTTAAAGGTTTTTCGCCAAAAACCAGCCGTAGCACTCCGTCACTTCTTTTGGGTATTCAGTAGTATTCAAGCTATGCATTTTAGCCAAAGTTAAGGCATAGTGTTTGGTAGCTGCTGGGTATTCATTTGTTGCATAGATAGATGAGTTGGTTTGGGACAGTCGTTCTGCCGATTGGCCAAAGTCAGGAGCATGTGCGGGTGGGTTCAAATTGACAAGATAGTGACGGGTAGAACATGGCATGTGACTTATGACATTTTGACCAAAGCCAAGGTTATAAGAGCATAGGGCAAAAATCATATCGGGAGTTTCTAAAGAAACTGAAACTTGCCAAGTATGCGCATACCTTCTGGAGTATGAGTAACGTGGATGCATTCCATCACGTTATCATGCGTTGAGAGTTGGATCCCGATTCCCACTGATGAGTTGGTTTACTCTTCGGGTGATCCCGATTGATTCTTCTTTCAGGTTTGGCGGAGAATTTGACAAGACAGTGGGAGGTTTCCGGATTAGATAAAGTGAGAACCATTCTGATCTAGGTTAGAGTGCACGCAGAGTGTTTCTTTTCTCTCTCTCTTTGGCAGCGACCTTTGACCGACCCTAGACTATGACTCAGTGACCAAGTTGACCGAACCTTCTTAAAATACTAGCTTTTGGATTGTCTGAGTTGCTTAAGTCATTGCCACTCCTTCTTTTACCTTTTGCATTTCTCAGAACACCCGTTTTACTACGGACATCCACTTCCATTGGATAGATCCATCGTATGGTTATATACGAACTCGAAGGGACTTCTTCGAGGATGGATTAAGGTTCAGGAGAAATAGAATTGGTCTATTCAGTTGTCTTTTATTATCACCTTCTCTCAGGTTGCGAGGGCTCCTTGGTTTAGGAGAGTACACCTATTACGCTTATTAGATAGTCTTATTTCAAACCATAGGCAGGTGCCGAAAGGTAGGGAATGAAGAAAACCAATTAGCCTAAGTAGGGTGTGCAGAAGGTAATATGTAAAGACAAAATAAAGGGATTAGAAAGAGGGCAAAGTAAATTGCGACTGTTATCATTCACGAACAAAACCGCGTACTTCATCGCCACTCCTATTTCACTTTTAAAGGAATAAGGTATTATTCAGTTGTCTTTTATCATCACCTTCTCTCAAAATGCGAGTACTTCTTGGTTTAGGAGGATACACCAATTATGCTTACTGGATAGTCTTCTTCCAAACCATAGGCAGGTGCCGAACGGTAGGGAAGGAAGAAAACCATTTAGCCTAGCGATGGTGTACAGAAGGTAATGACTAAAGACAAATAAAGGGATTTGGAGAGATGGAAATAAAATATACGGTTGAAGTCATGAATTGGATTATTGAAGAGGCATTACTATGAATACCAAGATACCCCTAGGAAACATTTTCATGTTTCAGTGCATTGTTAAAGGAAAACTGTTTTCCCGATTGGATACTTACTCCAGGGTATGTATTTACCAGGTTTCATTCTCATATCTGTATGGTTTACAGATGATGAGTGGGAGTAAGTTATTGGGAATTAGGTGATCATCCTCATTATATCGGAATTCGTTGTAATTGGTTATTTTGAGGAAATCGCCAGGGTACATTTTTCAACCTACGACGCACAGGTTTTGAGTTGTTCAACTCAGCGGACTTATACAGAGTATTGTATGTTGCCCATGTGTCCATCAGGACAAAGGGGTAGGTCCTCGTACTATGTTCTGTTAACTTATGACTTCACTAGTATTTAGACAACTGTTTCGTAGAAATACAAGGTCTAAGTTTTGAGAAATTGTGGGTATAAGAATAAAGTAGAGAACCAGGTGTCACATGTATCGGGATTCTTCAAAGTGATCGAAGATGTAGATTCTTGTGATTGGTATTCAGATGATAGTAATGGTTTTGAGAAACTTGTTTCTCTTTCAGTTGCTTATAATTGGATGGATTCCTAAGTTGAGTAATGCTGATTAGCCTCTTTCCATTAAGTTGATATGCACTGGAGACAGCTGCATGTTTTGAATATGGTTCCAATTAAATAAGTGCCAAAGTTTCTATATTGGATATAGAATAGTTCGTACCTTAAAAGATGTAAAGGTACGGGGAGTTGTCCAGCTTATACTTAAAACCAGACTCTGGATAACTCTAGGCACGTTTCTGTAATGGCTGTTTGTGTGTTGAGCCTGGCTATGACGAGGGTTGATATTCTACCATTTGGAAGATCAATAGTGATATTGTTCTTGACTCGCCACAGCTTTAGTAAAATGGACTTTTTTCAGAAAACAGTAGTGGGAGTATGGTAGAACTGGAAGTGATTCCAGAACCGCAAACGATTACGGAAAATTTAATAGGACCTATATATTCAATCAGGTTTGACATTCCATTAGCCACTCCGCAGATATGGTGGGTAACCTCAGACACCCGAGAGGTACTCCGGTAGCCTCAAGGACGGTGACAGGGAGGTTCTTGTTTACCCAGACTTGACACTACTGTTGTTCCAGGCTATAAGACCCGGTATGAGGGTTGTCGTAGTCAGTGGGAGCATCGGAAGCATAGTGGGCAAGATGCTTATGTCTATTTATAGACTAGAGCAGTTATAGCGGAGATAGATCATCTAAATTTTGATGTGACAGTCATAGGTTTGACTTCATCAGAATAGGGGATGGATCTGTTAAGAAGGTAGTTGGGTGTGATGTCATGGTATCTGGATGACATACACAGAGTAGGAAGTAAAATTCCTATACTACGATCGGTTGTACTGTGGCCGTCACACAGTTCTTTCTCCAGACAGGATATGGATATAATATCTGACATTCTGGTTTATGGATCTATGGTTTTAGATCTGGATTTGGGTAGTTTCCCAATGTGGTTATTTTGACAGCATTCTAATGGTTTTTAGAATAGATGACTCCTAGCATGGTGGTGTACCTGCAGGTGATGGAGTCACCCTCTCTAAAGATGTCTTACAGACAGAAGAGGAGAGGGATGTGCATGATTGGCAAATCACTTGCTTAGGCAATTGAGTCAATCATGAGATGTCAAGTACCACACCAAATGTTGTTTTTGCACTAGATGCAATAAGTTTGTATTAATCCAATCCTGGAGAAACATAAGGAAGCAGTTTTGGAACATAAGTACATGTTCTACGGATTTGATGACGGCAGCCTGGTTCGGGAGACGATTATCATTCCAGGCTTCAAAGGTGACATGGTTGACAGAGAGATTGTCAGAGTTATAGTTTTTCCCTCTGATGAGGGACAGTGTTGTGGACAGGTGGTCCAAGAGGATACTGTGGGAGGCTTGGTGCACGATACTGATTAGGTTCAGTGATCGATACAGTCTAAGAAGTTTGGATTTGGAGTTCATTTATGAACTAGGTCCCATCAGATATCCATACATATTCTAAGACAGGTATTTCTCAATTCGGGAGATGGTTTTCTCCGCGAACTTGAGATTTAGAGAGATATAGAAAGAAACATCTAGGCGGATCCACTCACTGAGGCTATTTCTCGAACACAATAGTTTTACAAACGGGCTTTGTGAAACTGATTAGTAGAGGAGTTGGAGTTTCGGTTTCACACGGGCTGTGAGTAGTCGACATCGCAATAATTAACCTTAAGTGCAAGTGGGAGATTGTTGGAGATAGTTCCCTCAGAGTCAATTATTGGATCGCAGGTACGTGATTGCAATGATTGCGGAGGACCTATTCCGATAGGACAGTCTTACTCGAGATGATAGTATGCTATCTGGTTTGCCTTTATCAGTCGTGTACATGTTACACTTTGATAGAGCCCTTAGGATCTTGCTTTACTACCAATAGTATGATAGCGATCATATACGTGAGAGTTGGGTAGTTTATACGCATATCCTTATTAGTGGGCCCTAGTCGTGGGAGTTTCGAGACAGGGCATCGATACTCCGGAGTAGACTAGTGTATACAGTCGAGACCCCGACGAGGGGCGGTGGCCGGTCTCACAAGCCACTGGTGTCAGTTGGATCACCTAAGATGTATACAGGTGCTCATTGGGTTATGAGTACACCGGACAGGACTCACCGGGAACCTGCTAGTTGGTATTATACATATCGTCAGATAGCAGTTCCCTGGTGACATGTGTATAGGTAAGTTCATCGACCTGAGGTCGTCATTTGTCTCGTGTGAGTTCCCACTGTGCTTTGATTTCTACCCTACCACGGCTCAAAGGAGTCATGCAAACAGGTAGTTTTTGGGTACAGTCCTGAGCCACATGGAGGCACCTGAGCGGATCGGCAGGGGATTCGTCACTCCCGATATTGGGAGCGAGATCGTGCTGTGTCTATGGGAGCCATTACACAAAGCCCACGGCCGTGGCAGGAGATTTACTGGTAGGTACTCCAGTAGTATCTCAGGGTGTTATTGGGCTACACTCCGACACGACTTATACTTCTATTGGGGGTCTGACGATTACTAGCCCCTTAGGCAGATATACGATACTCATAGACGAACGGACCAGACTGTATATACATTGTCACTGTTAGGCTCAGTAGGGTTTCTGGATGAGTTCTCTCATCAGCCTCCCTTAAGGTCAGTCCATGGGCAGCCGTTACGCATAGCTAGTGCCGCTGACGGTTTGTGGTTAAACCCACTGCCAGGGTACTTACGAGTCATTAGAGTCCCCCACAGACAGTGTCCCAAGTTCGGGCGAAACGTTGTAGAGGCCGTATGGTTTTATGGCAGGGTTCGGAAAATGCACGTGCGTTTACGCACATGTTATTTTTCGGGCAGTTGATACTGGTCGGCTTTGGTTTAAGCCGGATCCGAGTATTATATTGAGTAGATATAATATATTTGTCTCAGTTGCATTTGTATTCGGTCGTAATACAAATGCGGGTATATTTATACAGTTACGGGGTTATCCTGAAATTCGTTTCGGGATCACTTTTGGAAGTTGCCAGTTTCCAGTTTTCTATCAGCCATCTTTTGACATTCGGTTAAAGACGGATTTGTCTTTTCTTGAGATGAGTGTGGATGCTTCTAGAAGTTTCTAGAAGTGGTGATGTGGCTAAATGAGTCATCTTGACATTAAATGGTGCATTAAAGACTTGATGATGTGTTATAATGACTCATGCTTTAAGCTTTAATGTTTTTGTTTACTTAAGGATATTTCTTCATGATCTTTTCTCTTATGGTCACCCCCCCTCTCCTACACTCACCCTCCACCTCCTTTTATAGTGGCCGGCCACTATTGTGAGAGAGAGAGAGAGATTAATTTCATTCTTGAGAGAAAAGACTATGGTTTAGGGTGCATGGAAATTTCATAGTCTCTTTCATTCCATCACCCGATTCGAGTGGCAACTTCATTAACCGATCGTCCAAGGATTTGGACGAAGTGAGACAAAGTCATCTACTCATTCTCTACATCAATCTTGGTCGTCTCTTTTAGCAAACTTGACGACCGAGTTGCCTCGAATCAGAGGCGGGAGCCCGTTTAAAGAATCAGTGACGTGGTGCCACCTGGACGAGCAGATCGGAGATCGACGAGATCGGAGCAGCCTCAACGGAGCGTGGGATGATGGTTAAAGAACGAAGGACTCGGATCGTTCGGTATAATCTTTCTTCTCTCTTTACAGTTTGTCAGTTTAGCAATAATGGCAGATCCGGGTTAAAGTATACGATAGCGTCAGTTAAAAAGTTTTTGTTCCGCATTTGGCGTCTGTAGACGGCCGGGGCGCTACCGTAGACTTACATGCCCAAGTTACCGGATTCCATGAAGTGCTGGATGGTCCATTCACGTTGCTGAAGGGCGCTGCCCCGCATCAGGTTTTGGCGGGTAACTTGCCGCGCCCGTAGGGGTCTAGGATTTCATTGCACATGCTATCCACACGACCAGGGGAACGTCGGGTTTCAGTAGCGGCTCTGTGAAACCCGGGGATCCCAGATATCTGTATTGTTCTGTGATGCTTATTACTTTTCTGTGATGTTACATTTTATCATGCCTTGAGCGAAATATTATATATTGTAATATATACTAGTAGATGTTGTATATCTTTTGCATCCGCGCTAGTCCAGTCCCCTCTCTGTCGTTAGTTAAGTAACCTAACGGGTAATGACGGGACCCAGTGGCGAATGCGGATGGCATATACGTACATCATTATTTTCGTTCTTTATTGTTGTGATCAATTGATAGGACTGCATTGATTTGGATCAATGCAAATTAAACAAACCTATTCTGATGTTGTTGGAACACTTTTCAAAAAGCTGTTATTGCAAGGACGTTCACTTTTGTTTTGCACAGTGGTATTCAGTTGGAATATCCTGCACCTCAATCGACGAGGCAAGGGTCGAGATCCCTTCACCGGGAGTGACCCCTTGGACAGAACTTTGCGTCAGGGCAATAACTTCACAATAGTCATTTACTTTTGCTTTGCATCGTGGTATTCAGTTGGAATATCCTGCACCTCATTCTACGGGGAAAGAGCCGAGATCCCTTCACCGGGAGTGACCTCTTTAGTAAAGGTTTTTCGCCACTATATTTTTATAAAAGCTATCCAGTTCCTTCAACGATATCGAGTTCATTACGTTAAAGGTTTTCTCCAGAAACCATTCGTAGCCCTCCATCATTTCGGTTAAATATTCGGTAGTATTCAAGCTATGTATTTTGACCTCACGCCAAGGTATAGTGATTGGTAGCTGCCGGATATTTATCTGTAGCATAGATAGATGCGTTGGTTTGGGACAGTCGTATTACTATTTTGGCCTACGTCAAGGGTATGTACGGGTGGGTTCAAATTAACCGGGACAATGATGGGCAGAACTTGACATGTGACTTATGATATTTTGACCTCACGCCAAGGTCATAAGAGCATGGGGCAAAAATCACATCGGGAGTTTCTAAAGAAACTGAAACTTGCCAGATATGCACATACCTTCTGGAATGTGATAACGTGAGCGGATTCCGTCATATTATCATGCGATGATAGTTGGATCCCGATTCCCACTGATGAGTTGGTTTACTCCTCGGGTGATCCCGACTAATTCTTCTTTCAGGTATGGAGGAGAATTTGACGGTACAGTGGGAGGTTTCCAGATTAGATATATTGGTGACCATTCTGATCTAGGTTAGAGTGCACGCTGAGTGTTTCTTTTCTCTCTCTCTTTGGCAGCGACCATTGACCCGACCCTAAGACTATGACTCCGAGACCAAAATTGATCGAACCTTCTTAAACACTGGCTTTTGGATAGTCAGAGTTGCATACCTCATTGCCACTCCTACTTTTACCCTTTTCTCCAGGACACCCCGTATTACTATGAATGTCCACTTCCATTGGACAAAACCATCGTATAGTTATATACGAACTCGAAGGGATTTATTCGAGGATGGTTTCCGGTTTTGGAGAAAATGAATAGGACTATTCAGTTGTCTTTTCCTTTACCTTCTCTCAGGTTGTGAGTACTCCTTGGTTTAGGAGATAGTACACCTATTACGCAAATTGGATAGTCTTCTTCCAAACCATAGGCTGGTGCTGAACGGTAGGGAATGAAGAAAACCAATTAGCATAATGATGGTGTACAGAAGGTATTAAGTAAAGACATAAGAAGGGATTAGTAAGAGGGCAAAGTAAATTGCGACTGCTATTCACGACCAAACCAAGTATTTCTTCGCCAATCCTAAATCACCTTTGTATTTCTCCAGGACACTCCGTATCACTACGAAGATCCACAGTTTATTGGATACTCCATCGTATGGTTATTTACGAACTCGAAAGGAACTTGTTCCAGTTCGGGGATGGATTCTGGTTCAGGAGAAATAGGAATAAAGTTTATTCGGTTGTCTTTTATCTTCACCTTCTCTCGCATTGCGAGTGCTCCTAGGATTAGGACAGTACACCCATTATGCTTATTGGATAGTCTTTTTCCAAACCATAGGCTGGTGCCGAACGGTAGGGAAGGAAGAAAACCATTTGACCTAAAGGGGTGTACAGAAGGTAATGACTAAAGACATATAAAGGGATTTGGAAAGATGGCAAAGAATTATACGGTTACAGTTGTGAATCTGGATAATGGAAGAGGCATTACTAGGAATACCCAGATACCCCATCGAAACATTTCAATGTTTCAGTTTCACTGTGTACAGTTAAAGAAAAACTAATTTCCCGATTAGATACTTACTCCAGGGTATGTATTTACCAGGTATGATTCTCACATCTGTATGGTTTTACAGATGATGAGTGGGAGTAAGTTATTGGGAATTGGGTGATCATCCTCATTATATCGGGATTCGTTGTAATCGGTGATATTTGAGGAAGTCGCCTGGGTAGTCTGCCGGACGGCAAGTATTTGGTTTTGAATATCCGTTGTTATGCACCAATTTCAAATTGATATATCTGTACGTCTATTTTTATAGAGTGAGATATACCTTCTTGAAATTATGTCTATGACATTTACCTATATCAGTGGATGGTTAGGTAAGGAGCATTGAACAGCGGTGTAATTCTTCTTAACCATAAGTACAGTTTTCAACCTACGACACACATGGATTGAGTTATCAGACTCAAGGGACTTATACAGAGTATTGTATGTTGTCCAGTGTCCATTAGGACAGAGGGGTTGGTACTCGTACTAGATTCTGTTTACTTGTGATATCTCTGGTTCTTAGACATGTGTTTCGGAGAAACACAGGGTCCAAGTTTTGTGAAGTTACAGGTATATGAATAAAGTAGAGAACCAGGTATTGCAAGTATCAGGATTTTTCAAGGTGATCGAAGATGTAGATACTTGTGTATGGTATTCAGTTTATAGTAATGATTAAAGAACTTGCTTCTCTTTCAGATTACTCATAATTGGAAACACTCCTAAGTTAAGTAATGTTGATCGGCCTCTCTCCATTTATTTGACATGCTCTGGAGACAGCTGCATGATTTGAATCTGGTTCAATTAAATCAGTGCCTCTGTTTCTATATTGGATATAGAACAGTTCATATCTTGACATTATTAAGGTACGGGGAGTTGTCCGGCTTATGCTTAAAACCAGACTCTAGATAACTCAAGGCACGTTTCTGTAATGGTTGTTTGTGGATTGACCCAGGCTATGACGAGTGTTGACTTTCTACCATCTGGAAGATCAATAGTGATATTGTTCTAGACTCGCCACGGTTTTAAGTAAAATGGATTTTTCAGAAAACAGTAGTAGGAGTATGGTAGAACTGGAAGTGATTCCAGAACCGCAAACGATTACTGAAGTTTTGACAAGAACCTAAAGATTCAATCTGATTTGACATTCCATTGGCCACTCCGTAGATTTGGTGGGTAACATCAGGCACCCGAGAGGTACTCCGGTAGCCTCAAGGACGGTGACAGGGAGGTTCTTGTTTACCCAGACTTGCCATTGCTGTTGTTCCAGACTGTGAGACCCGGCAGGAGGATGAGTATAGCGTCGTTCTAAACTGGCTTTAGAAGTGTACGTTTATATGACTCTGCCAGAGGGTTGTCGTAGTCAGTGGGAGCAGCGGAAGCATGGTGGACAAGTGGCTTATGTCTATTTATAGACTAAAGCAGATGTAGCGGAGATAGATCATCTATTTCTGATATGACAGTCATAGGTTTGACTTCATCAGAATAGGGGATGGATCTGTTGAGAAGGTAGTAGGGTGTGATGTCCTGGTATTTGGATGACATACACAGAGTAGGAAGTGATATTCCTATACTACAATCGGTTACAATTTGGTTGTCACACAGTGGTTTCTCCACATGGGACTTGGATATTATATCAGACATTCTAGTTACTGGATCTATGGTTTTAGTTCTAGATTTGGGTAGTTTCCCAATCTGGGTACTTAGACAGCATTCTAAGAATATTTAGAATGTACGACTCCAGGCACGGTAGTGTACCTACAGGTGATGGAGTCACCCTCTCTAAAGGTGTCTTACTGACTAAAGGGGAGAGGGATGTGCATGATTGGCAAATCACTTGCTTTGGCAATTGAGTCAATCATGAGATGTCAAGTACCACACCAGATGTTGTTTTTTCAATAGATGCAGTAAGTTGATATTGATCCAATCCTGGAGAAACAGTCGGAAGCAGTTTTAGAACATAAGTTGATGTTCTAGGGATATGATAACGACAGTCTCTTTTGGGAGACGGTTATCATTCCAGGCTTCCAAGGTGACCTGGATGACAGAGAGGTTGTCAGAGTTATAGTTTTCCTTCTGACAAGGGGCGGTATTATGGACAGGTGGTCCAGGAGGATACGGAGGGGGAGCATGGCGCAAGATACTGATTAAATTCAGTTAACGATACAGTCTAAGAAGTTTGGATTTGGATTTCATTTATGAGCTAGGTCCCATCAGACATCTAGACACATTCTAAGACAGGTATTGCTCATTTCGGGAGATGGGTTTCTCCGCGAACTTGAGATATAGAGAGATATAGAAAGAAACATCAAAGCGGATCCACTCGCTGAGGCTATTCCTCGAACGCAATAGTTTCGCAAACGGGATTTGTGAGACTGACTATTAGAGGAATTGGGTGTTCGGTATCACACGGGCTGTGAGTATGCGACATCGCAATAATTAGCCTTGAGTGCAAGTGGGAGATTGTTGGAGATAGTGCCCTCAGAGTCAATTATTGGATCACAGGCACGTGATTGCAATGATTGAGGGAGGACCTATCCCGGTAGGACAGTCTTATTCAAGATGATAGTATGCTATTTGGTTTATCTTTATCATCGTGTACTGCTTTAGGTGACCTTACAGGTCACTATTGCGCGTTGATAGAGCCCCTAGGATTCTTGCTTGACAGCCAGCAGTATGAGGGCAATCATATACGTGGGAGCTGGTAGTCTATAACCACATTCTTAAAAGGTCCCTAGTCGTGGGAGTTTCAAGACAGGGCATCGATACTCCAGAGTAGACTAGTGTATACAGTCGAGACCCCGACGAGGGGCGGTGGCCGGTCTCACAAGCCCCTGGTGTCAGTGTAAGTGCACGGCGGCGCCCCGGCCTCCATCCCGAGGCCAAAATGCGGAAGCGGTGATATACTTAAATTTTTCATGAACTGGCACCACCGCGCACTAATACCCGGATCGAACAATTAACTAGTCCTAGCTAACTACAAGATGGGGAATAGAGATATACCGACTGATCCGAGTCCTCCGGTCTTCTCGTCGTCATCCCGATCTCCCGCGGAAACTCCGGTCGTCGCCTCTTTGCCGGAAGGGCACCACATCGTCTGCATCTTTTACGGGCTCCCACCTCAAAACCGAGGCAACTCGGGCACGAAGCTGGCGAGTCGACGTGCCCAAGATTTGCTGTATAATATAGTGTGGAACTTGTGTCTCATTTTGGGGTTTTGGATATTGCCTTTTGAGATGGTGGAGGAATTGATTTTTTTGAGATGAACTAGAGGGCTTTTCTTAGCACCCTCAGAAAGCCAAATGCCACACAAAAAAAATGAATCCCCCTTCCTCCAATAGTGGCCGGCCCCTTGTGTGATTGGAGAGAGAGAGTAAAGACAAGGGGGTGGGTGGAAAGCAAGTGATGATGAGAAAATCAAATGATCACAACAAAACCCAACACTCCAACAACAACCATCTCATCACAAAGTCAAGCAAACATGAACCAAAGGAGTCAACCACAATCATGAAGCAAAAATTCAAGTCAATGGATGGTGCACCATCATGATACAACAAAATGCAAAGAACACCCTCCATAAATGCTTATTTGCACAATTGCAAATAAGCCCTCCTCTACCAATCTTCGGCCAATGAACGATACAAAGGAAATTGGCCGAAACGGAAAGCAAACTGGCAACTCCAGAAAACTGGTCCCGTAATAAATTACAGGAAAACCCCGATACTGTGTATACACACCCGCATCTGTATTCCGACCGAAATACAAATGCAAATGAGACAAAATCTACACTGTACTATACTAGGATCCGGCTTAAACCAAAGCCGGCTAGTATTATCCGTTCGATCCTGATCCGTGCAATACCGCACGCATCTGATCGAACGCTGCCATATATCCATATGGCCTCTAGTACTAACCGTGTGATCCTCATCCGTGCAATCCCGCACGTATCTGATCGGACCCTGCCATATCTCCATACGGCCTCCACAGCGTTTCGCCCGAAAGCTGAGTAACTGAATGTGGGGGACTCTAAAGACTCGTCAATACCTTGGTTGTGGATTTAACCACTAGCACGTCAGAGGTATAAGCCAATACGTAACGGGCTACCAGGTATTGACCAAAAGGGACGTCGATGAGCGAACTCATCCTGACACCCTACTGAGCCTGTCAGTGACAATATCCGTACAGTCTGGTCCGTTCGTCTATGAGCATCGCATGGCGGGCCTAGGGGGTTGGTAAAAGTCAGACCCCCAAAAGCGGTACAAGTCGTGTCGGAGTGTAGCCCAGAACACCCTGAGATACTACTGGAATACTTACCAGTAAATCTCCTGCCTTAGCCAAGGACTTTTCATGTTCCGGCTCTCCTAGACGCAGCACGACCTCACCCCCAATACCGGGAGAGACGAACCCCTGAAGATACGCTCACTGCCTCCATGTGGCTCGGTACTGTACCCAACTTAAACCTGTTTGCACGACTCCTTTGAGCCGTGGTAGGGTAGTAATCAAAGTACAGTGGGAACTCACACGAGACAAATGATGATCCCCAGGTCGATAAACTAACCTGTACACATGTCACCAGGGAACTGCTATCTGACGTCTGGTATAAGACCAACTAGAATGTTCCAAGCGAGTCCTGTCCGGTGTACTCATAACCCAATGAGCACCTGTATACATCTTAGGTGAACAAACTGACACCAGTGGCTTGTGAGACCGGCCACCGCCCCTCGTCGGGGTCTCGACTGTATACACTAGTCTACTCTGGAGTATCGATGCCCTATCTCGAAACTCCCACGACTAGGGACCATTTAAGGATGTGCTTATAGACTACCAGCTCCCACGTATATGATCGCCCTCATACTGCTGGGGGTCAAGCAAGAATCCTAGGGGCTCTATCAACGTGCAATAGTGACCTGTCAGGTCACCTAAAGCAGTACACGATGATAAAGATAAACCAGATAGTATACTATCATCTTGAGTAAGACTGTCCTACCGGGATAGGTCCTCCATCAATCATTTCAATCACGTGCCTGTGATCCAATAATTGACTCAGCGGGCACTATCTCCAACAATCTCCCACTTGCACTCAAGGCTAATTATTGCGATGTCGCATACTCACAGCCCGTGTGATACCGAACACCCAACTCCTCTACTATTCAGTCTCACAAAACCCGTTTGCGAAACTATTGCGTTCGAGGAATAGCCTCAGTGAGTGGATCCGCTTTGTTGTTTCTTTCTATGTCTCTCTATATCTCAAGTTCGCGGAGAAAGCCATCTCCCGAAATGAGCAATACCTGTCTTAGAATGTGTCTGGATGTCTGATGGGACCTAGCTCATAAATGAACTCCAAATCCAAACTTCTTAGACTGTATCGTCAACTGAACTTAATCAGTATCCTGCGCCATGCCACCCTCAGTATTGCCTTGGACCACCTGTCCAAAATACTGCCCCTCGACAGAAGGAAAAACTATAACTCTGACAACCTCCTTGTCGTCCAGGTCACCTTGGAAGCCTGGAATGATAACTGTCTTCCAAATGAGGCTGTCGTTATCATATCCCTAGAACATCGACTTATGTTCTAAAACTGATTTCGACTGTTTCTCCAGGATTGGATCAATATCAACTTATTGCATCTAGTGCAAGAACAACATCTGGTGTGGTACTTGACATCTCATGATTGACTCAATTGCCTGAGCAAGTGATCTGCCAATCATGCACATCCCTCTCCACTTTAGTCTGTAAGACATCTTTAGAGAGGATGACTCCATCACCTGCAGGTACACTACTGTGCCAGGAGTCGTCCATTCTAAATACTCTTAGAATGCTGTCTAAGTACCCTTAATTTGGAAACCACCCAAATCTAGATCTAAAACCATAGATCTAGTAACCAGCATGTCTGATATAATGTCCAAGTCCCATGTGGAGAAACACTGTGTGACGACCAAAGTATAACCGATCGTAGTACAGGAGTTTCTTTTCCTATTCTGTGTATGTCATCCAAAAACCATGACATTACACCCTACTACCTTCTCAACAGATCCATCCCCTATTCTAATGAAGTCAAACCTATGACTGTCACATCAGAAATTGATGATCTATCTCCGCTATATGTGCTTTAGTCTATAAATAAACATAAGCTACCTGTTCACCAATGCTTCCGCTGCTCCCACTGACTACGACAACCCTCTGGCAGAGTCATATATACGTACACTTCTAAAGCTAGTTTAGAACGACGCTATACTCATCCTGCCGCCGGGTCTCATAACCTGGAACAACAGCAATGGCAATTGTGGGTAAACAAGAACTTCCCTGTCACCGTCCTTGAGGCTACCGGAGTACCTCTCGGGTGCCTGAAGTTATCCACCGTATCTGTGGAGTGGCCAATGGAATGTCAAACCAGATTGAATCTTTAGGTTGCTATCAAATCTTTAGTAATCGTTTGTGGTTCTGGAACCACTTCCAGTTCTACCATACTCCCACTACTGTTTTCTGAAAAAATCCATTTTTACCAAAACTGTGGCAAGTCTAGAACAATATTTCTATTGATCTGCCAGATGGTAGAAAGTCAACCCTCGTCATAGCCTGGGTCAACCCACAAACAGCCATTACAGAAACGTGCCTTGAGTTGTCCAGTGTCTGGTTTTAATCATAAGCCGGAAAACTCCCCGTACCTTAACAATGTTAAGATATGAACTGTACTATATCCAACATGGAACCAGAGGCACTGATTTAATTGAACCAGATTCAAATCATGCAGCTATATCCAGTGCATGTCAACTAAATGGAAGGAGGCCGATCAGCGTTACTCAACTTAGGAATACTTCCAATTATGAGTAATCTGAAAGAGAAGCAAGTTCTCTTAATCATTACTATCAACTGAATACCATACTCAAGTATCTACATCTTCGATCACTTTGAAGAATCCCGATACTTGCAATACCTGGTTCTCTACTTTATTCAAATACCTATAACTTCTCAAAATTCGGACCCTGTGTTTCCAAGAAACACTTGTCTAAAAACTAGAGAAGTCATAAGTAAACCGAATATAGTACGAGGACCAACCCCTCTGTCCTGATGGACCCTGGACAACATACAATATTCTGTATAAGTCCCTTGAGTCTGATAACTCGTTCACTGTGTGTCGTAGGTTGAGAACTGTACTTATGGTTAAGAAGAATTACACCGCTGTTTAATGCTCCTTACCTAACCATCCACTGATATAGGTAAATGTCACAGACATAATTTCAAAAAGGTATGTCTCACTCTATGAAAATAGAAGTACAGATATATCAATTTGAAATTGGTGAATAACAGCGGATATTCAAAACCAAATATTTGCCGTCCGGCAAACAACCCAGGTGACTTCCTCAAATATCACTGATTACAACGAATCGCGATATAATGAGGATGATCACCCAATTCCCAATAACTTACTCCCACTCATCATCTGTAAAAACCATACAGATGTGAGAATCATACCTAGTAAATACATACCCTGGAGTAAGTATCTAATCGGGAAATCAGTTTTCTTTTAACATTACACAGTGAAACTGAAACATTGAAATGTTTCGATGGGGTATCCCGGTATTTCTAGTAATGCCTCTTCCAGATTCATGACTGTAACCGTATAATTCTTTGCCACCTCTCCAAATCCCTTCATATGTCTTTAGTCATTACCTTCTGCACACCCCTTTAGGCCAAATGGTTTTCTTCCTTCCCTACCGTTCGGCACCAGCCAATGGTTTGGAAGAAGACTATCCAATAAGCATAATGGGTGTACTGTCCTAATCCTAGGAACACTCGCAATACGAGAGAAGGTGAAGATAAAAGACACCTGAATAAATCTTATTCCTATTTCTCCTGAACCAGAATCCATCCCCGAACTGGAACAAGTTCCTTTCGAGTTCGTATATAACCATACGATGGAGTATCCAATAAACTGTGGGCCTTCGTAGTGATACGGAGTGTCCTGGAGAAATACAAAGGTGATTTTAGGATTGGCGAAGAAATACCTGGTTTGGTCGTGACTATCAGTCGCAATTTACTTTGCCCTCTTACTAATCTCTTGTTTTGTCTTAACTTAATACCTTCTGCACACCATCGTTATGCAGATTGGTTTTCTACATTCCCTACCGGTCGGCACCAGCCTAAGGTTTGGAAGAAGACTATCCAATTTGCGTAATAGGTGTACTATCTCCTAAACCAAGGAGTACTCGCAACCTGAGAGAAGGTAAAAGGAAAAGACAACTGAATAATCCTATCCGTTTTCTCCAGAACCGGAAACCATCCTCGAACTAATTCCTTCGAGTTCATATCTAACCATACGATGGTTTTGTCCAATGGAAGTGGACGTTCGTAGTAATACGGGGTGTCCTGGAGAAAAGGGTAAAAGCAGGAGTGGCAATGAGGTTTGCAACACTGACAATCCAAAAGCCAGTGTTTAAGAAGGTTCGGTTAACATGGTCACTGAGTCATAGTCTTAGGGTCGGGTCAATGGTCGCTGCCAAAGAGAGAGAGAAAAGAAACACTCAGCGTGCACTCTAACCTAGATCAGAATGGTTACCAATTTATCTAATCTGGAAACCTCCCACTGTACCGTCAAATTCTCCTCCAAACCTGAAAGAAGAATTAGTCGGGATCACCCGAGGAGTATACCAACTCATCAGTGGGAATCGGGATCCAACTATCATCGCATGATAACATGACGGAATCCGCTCACGTCATCACACTCCAGAAGGTATGCGCATATCTGGCAAGTTTCAGTTCTTTTGAAACTCCCGATGTGGATTTTTACCCCATGCTCTTATGACCTTGGCGTGAGGTCAAAATATCATAAGTCACATGTCAAGTTCTACCCATCATTATCCAGGTTAATTTGAATCCACCCGTACATACCCTTGACGTAGGCCAAAATAGTAGTACGACTGTCCCAAACCAACGCATCTATCTATGCAACAGATAAATACCTGGCAGCTACCAATCACTATGCCTTGACGTGATGTCAAAATACATAGCTTGAATACTACCGAATATTTAACTGAAATGATGGAGGGCTACGAATGGTTTCTGGCGAAAACCTTAAACGTAATGAACTTGATATCGTTGAAGGAACTGATAGCTTTTAAAAATATAGTGACGAAAACCTTTGCTAAAGAGGTCACTCCCGGTGAAGGGATCTCGGCTCTTTCCCCGTAGAATGAGGTGCAGGATATTCCAACTGAATACCACGGTGCAAGGCAAAAGTAATCGGCTATAATGAAGTCATTGCCCTGACGCAAACTTTTTGTCCAAGGGGTCACTCCCGGTGAAGGGATCTCGGCCCTTGCCTCGTCGACTGAGGAGCAGGATATTCTATCTGAATACCACGGTGCAAAACAAAAGAGAACGTCCTTGCAATAACAGCTTTTTGAAAAGTGTTCCAACAACATCAGATTAGGTTTGTTTTTAACTTGCATTGATCCGAATCAACGCAGTCCCATCAATTGATCACACTACAAAGAACGATAATATACTGATGTACGTATATGCCATCCGCATTCGCCACTGGGTCCCGTCATTACCCGTTAGGTTAGTAACTAACGACAGAGCGGGGACTGGACTAGCGCGGATGCAAAACATATACAACATCTACTAATATATATACCAATATATTATATTCGCTCAAGGCGTGAAAAAAATGCAACATTACAGAAATGTACAGCATCACAGAACAATACAGATATCTGGGATCCCCGGGTTTCACAGAGCCACTACTGAAACCCGACGTTCCCCTGGTCGTGTGGATAGCCTGTGCAATGAAATCCTAGACCCCTACGGGCGCGGCAAGTTACCCGGCAAAACCTGAAGCGAGGCAGCCCTCTTCAGCAACGTGAATGGACCACCCAGCACTTCACGGAATCCGGTAACTTGGGCACCCCTCCTGGGTCAACCTGTATCCCCTACGGGTGCGGCGAATAGCCCGCCAATCCTAGAGTGAAGCCCCCTCCGTCTCAATGCCATGAGATGCGGGCTTGTTGCCCTCTAGAACCCGGCTATCCGTGCACCCCACCTTGGGGTAATCCTAGTACAGAAAGTAAAATATACATACAACGGGTACATCGACCGCAACCAGGTCGTGCCCCAAAATAATAATACAAACAGGCAGTGACGACAGTCCACATGTCGGACGCTCGCCCCGCAATATCAAATGTACATAATACAACAAAAACTGTACTAGCATTGCATCCAGGCTATCCCCACGACCGATCCGCAACATCACAGCAAAATCACAAAACATCAACGTGAAAGTCACGTTCGCAAATCCGTCTATCCGGGCTATAGCAGTTAGACAGGATTTACCGATCAAGTGACATTCACGGTCGCAGATATAATGTAAATACTATGAAATAATGTGTTTAAAATATTACGATCGATCAAATTTTAACAAGTGGGCCCCCAAGTACTACTGTAGCACATCAAGAAATTCTAGGCCCAATATTAATATTCCAAAACCCCTCAAATCACCCCAGAAAGCAACTGTAGAAATTTGACACACTGATCTCAACATAGTGCGGCGGAACCGTGGCCTAAAGGGGGGTTGGGCCGCGGTTCCGCGCTCCTATTGTGGAGTAACTGTATCGAATTTCTACAGTGTTCTTAGAATTTCCAGTACATCACTTTTCTGCAACCTGAAAAATTTTTCGACTCCAGAAAATTTCAACAGAAAACTGATGAATGTGAAAAACGAGGATTTTGGAATTTTGGTCGATCGGAAATGTAAACACATTAAAAAAAGCTAGACTATGTTAATGGCGAGGCTCTGATACCACTGTAAGTGCACGGCGGTGCCCCGGCCTCCATCCCGAGGCCAAAATGCGGAAGCGGTGATATACTTAAATTTTTCATGAACTGGCACCACCGCGCACTAATACCCGGATCGAACCGTTAACTAGTCCTAGCTAACTACAAGATGGGGAATAGAGATATACCGAATGATCCGAGTCCTCCGGTCTTCTCGTCGTCATCCCGATCTCCCGCGGAAACTCCGGTCGTCGCCTCCTTGCCGGAAGGGCACCACATCGTCTGCATCATTTACGGGCTCCCACCTCAATACCGAGGCAACTCGGGCATGAAGCTGGCGAGTCGACGTGCCCAAGATTTGCTGTAGAATATAGTGTGGAACTTGTGTCTCATTTTGGGGTTTTGGATGTTGCCTTTTGAGATGGTGGAGGAATTGATTTTTTTGAGATGAACTAGAGAGATTTTCTTAGCACCCTTAGAAAGCCAAATGCCACACAAAAAAAATGAATCCCCCCTTCCTCCAGTAGTGGCCGGCCCCTTGTGTGATTGGAGAGAGTGAGCAAAGACAAGGGGGTGGGTGGAAAGCAAGTGATGATGAGAAAATCAAATGATCACAACAAAACCCAACACTCCAACAACAACCATCTCATCACAAAGTCAAGCAAACATGAACCAAAGGAGTCAACCACAATCATGAAGCAAAAAGTCAAGTCAATGGATGGTGCACCATCATGATACAACAAAATGCAAAGAACACCCTCCACAAATGCTTATTTGCACAATTGCAAATAAGCCCTCCTCCACCAATCTTCGGCCAATGAACGATACAAAGGAAATTGGCCGAAACGAAAAGCAAACTGGCAACTCCAGAAAACTGGTCCCGTAATAAATTACAGGAAAACCCCGATACTGTGTAGACACACCCGCATCTGTATTCCGACCGAAATACAAATGCAAATGAGACAAAATCTACACTGTACTATACTAGGATCCGGCTTAAACCAAAGCCGGCTAGTATTATCCGTTCGATCCTGATCCGTCCAATACCGCACGTATCTGATCGAACGCTGCCATATATCCTTATGGCCTCTAGTACTAACCGTCCAATCCTGATCCGTGCAATACCGCACGTATCTGATCAGACCCTGCCATATCTCCATACGGCCTCCACAGCGTTTCGCCCGAAAGCTGAGTAACTGAATGTGGGGGACTCTAAAGACTCGTCAATACCTTGGTTGTGGATTTAACCACTAGCACGTCAGAGGTATAAGCCAATACGTAACGGGCTACCAGGTATTGACCAAAAGGTACGTCGATGAGCGAACTCATCCTGACACCCTACTGAGCCTGTCAGTGACAATATCCGTACAGTCCGGTCCGTTCGTCTATGAGCATCGCATGGCGGGCCTAGGGGGTTGGTAAAAGTCAGACCCCCAAAAGCGGTACAAGTCGTGTCGGAGTGTAGCCCAGAACACCCTGAGATACTATTGGAATACCTACCAGTAAATCTCATGCCTTGGCCAAGGACTTTTCATGTTCCGGCTCTCCTAGACACAGCACAACCTCACCCCTAATACCGGGAGAGACGAACCCCTGAAGATACGCTCACTGCCTCCATGTGGCTCGGGACTGTACCCAACTAAAACCTGTTTGCACGACTCCTTTGAGCCATGGTAGGGTAGTAATCAAAGTACAGTGGGAACTCACACGAGACAAATGACGATCCCCAGGTCGATGAACTAACCTGTACACATGTCACCAGGGAACTGCTATCTGACGTCTGGTATAAGACTAACTAGCCTGTTCCCGGCGAGTCCTGTCCGGTGTACTCATAACCCAATGAGCTCCTGTATACATCTTAGGTGAACAAACTGACACCAGTGGCTTGTGAGACCGGCCACCGCCCCTCGTCGGGGTCTCGACTGTATACACTAGTCTACTCTGGAGTATCGATGCCCTATCTCGAAACTCCCACGACTAGGGACCATTTAAGGATGTGCTTATAGACTACCAGCTCCCACGTATATGATCGCCCTCATACTGCTGGTGGTCAAGCAAGAATCCTAGGGGCTCTATCAACGTGCAATAGTGACCTGTTAGGTCACCTAAAGCAGTACACGATGATAAAGATAAACCAGATAGCATACTATCATCTTGAGTAAGACTGTCCTACCGGGATAGGTCCTCCATCAATCATTGCAATCACATTCCTGTGATCCAATAATTGACTCTGAGGGCACTATCTCCAACAGTCATTTGGTTCACCTAAGATGTATACAGGTGCTCATTGGGTTATGAGTACACCGGACAGGACTTGCCGGGAACAAGCTAGTTGGTCTTATACCTAACGTCAGATAGCAGTTCCCTGGTGACATGTGTACAGGTTAGTTCATCGACCTGAGATCGTCATTTGTCTCGTGTGAGTTCCCACTGTACTTTGATTACTACCCTACCACGCTCAAAGGAGACGTGCAAACAGGTTTTAGTAGGGTATAGTCCCGAGCCACATGGAGGCAGTGAGCGGATCTGCAGGGGTTCGTCTCTCCCGGTATTGGGGGTGAGGTCGCGCTGTTTCTAGGAGAGCCCTTACACCAAGTCCTTTGCCAATGCAGGAGATTTACTGGTAGGTATTCCAATAGTATCTCAGGGTGTTCTGGGCTACACTCCGACACGACTTGTACCGCTTTTGGGGGTCTGACTTTTACCAACCCCCTAGGCCCTCCATGCGATGCTCATAGACGAACGGACCGGACTGTACGGATATTGTCATGACAGGCTCAGTAGGGTGTCAGGATGAGTTCGCTCATCGACGTCCCTTTTGGTCAATAGCTGGTAGCCCGTCACGTATGGCTAATACCTCTGACGTGCTAGTGGTTAAATCCACAGCTATAGTATTGACGAGTCTTTAGAGTCCCCCACAGACAGTTGCTCAAGTTTCGGGAGAAACGCTGTAGAGACCGTATGGAGATATGGAAGGGTTCGATCAGATACGTGCGGTATTGCACGGATCATGATCGGACGGTTAATACTAGCGGGCTTTGGTTTAAGCCGGATCCTAGTATAGTACACTGTAGATTTTGTCTCATTGCATTTGTATTTCGGTTGGAATACAAATGCGGGTATATATATACAGTAGCGGGGTTTTCCTGTAATATATTACGGGATCAGTTTTCTGAAGTTGCCAGTTTGTTTTCCGTTTCGGCCATTTTCATTTGTATCTTTCCTTGGCCGGAATTTGGTGGAGGAGGGCTTATTTGCAAGCATGCAAATTTGGTTAGTGGAGGGTGTTATTTGCATATTGTTGTATCATGATAATTCCTCCACCATTTGACTTCTTCTTTTCATCATGGCTTGACTTTTGGTTCATCATGGTTGTTGATGATGGGAGTGGTTTTGGATTGGATTGTGATCATCATTTCATATGATAATCATTTTCCTTTTTGCTTGTATGATTTGCTTTCCTACCCCTTGACCTTTTCCCCCCTCTCTCTCCATTCCTCACTCCCACACATGAGAGGGCCGGCCACTTCTTGTGGGGGGGGGGGGGCTGTCCTAATTTTTGGCAAGGGGATTTTGTTCTCTTGATGCTTGAAAAATCCCCAAGTTGATCTACAAAAGTTCATAGTTCATTTCCTCCATCAAAGGCAACTTCCTCAAACCCCAAATGAGAAATAGAGCACTACACTCATTCTACAGCAAATCTTGGGCACGTCGACTCGCCAACTTCGTGCCCGAGTTGCCTCGGTCCAGAGGTGGGAGCCCGTAAAAGAAGCCGGTGACGTGGTGCCCTTCCGGCGAGGAGATGAAGACCGGAGATTCTGCGGGGATATCGGGACGACGACCAGAAGACCGAAGGACACGGATCGCTCGGTATATCTCTCTACCCCTTCTCTTGTTAGCTAGGACTAGATTAATGGCCCGATCCGGTTTTATAGTGCACGGTGGTGCCGGTTTAAAAAGTTAAAGTAAATTATCGTTTCCGCATTCCGGCGTCGGATTGACGTCCGGGGCGCCTCCGTTCACTTACAATACTTACGACACGCCACTCCGCTTAAGAAACCTTAGAATGTACATTTCCTTGCACAGTATTATATTCCTTCCTATGATCTATCCTTATCGATACTGGTTATGGTTTTCCTGCCACGATTGCACGGGCAGAGTGAGCTATGGCTCGAGTTGCGTCAGCATGAGCTCGTCGTGGACGAGGACTGACCAGGGCGTGATTCCAGAGACATACGATTGCATATTGAGGTGTCGTCTTATTGTGTTTTCGCGCCATGAGCGTTGGATTGATCGCTTTTACGAGATTTCCCGAATATGCTGATTGGCACCAGAGGATTGAGCCACTGATAGAGGCCATCCAGGATGTGATGACCGTTGATATATCGCTTATCCAGGACGATTGAGGCGTTGTTTAGCGTATAGACGAATAAGCCAGTTGTTGCTGCGAATGATGAGATATCGCCCAGATGATTGGAGCTACTAAAGCATGAGCATATACTTAGAGATATGACGGTGAGTCGCTAGTCACCTTGGATGAATGACTAGGACATGTGGTTCATTCGCTTATCCCGATGCGAGGTCACCAGATAGATTGATTCCAGCTAGAGGTGACTTCACGCAGATTCGTTGAGAGTCGATTGAGACGATCGAATGTCAGGAACCCATTTTCCAAGTTTAAAGTATTCGGAAAGACGTGCAAGCGATTCTATCGACCCTCTAGAAGAATGAAACCCTAACTCGACATAATGACCGTGTGAAATCCTTTGAATCTTAGGGTTTACGGCAGTTCCGCGGCGCCATTAGTGAGGCTTGGGTTTGCCCTTCTACGACTGGACCACCGATGCTGTGGTATGTACTCGATACTATTAAACTATACCCGAGATATTGAGCTCTTGGGGGATTATGAGGTTCTGACGAGTCGATCAGACGATTCGACATCATTCGGATATCATGTCATGGGACACTGCTTGGGAGACTCCAGATACGAGCATAGCCGTTGGAGCGCAGTCTGTGTAGCCACGATGAGATGAGTCTGGATCAGTCGATATTGAAGCAGAGTGGAGGAAAGAGTTCGCTTGAGATTTCGACGAGATGACGTTCCACTCCGCTGACATTAGAGATACGATATGCACGCTGAGGACGTGTTCGGCTAGATATCTTCTACTGAGTGATGAAGATACCGAGTTCGTGATTTCGAGTCCGTGTAAGGGACTTCGGATGGACCGTGGCCGAGGGCATTAGAGTGCGCAGATAGAGACGCGACGTCGAAATGGACGATGATACAGACAAGAGGGACAAGAAGTTCGTGCGAGATGCAGACGAGCTGTTATTACACCCCGTTAAGATTAAAGGTCGGATATGCATACAGAAGCGCAGGGATGTGACCAGCTTTCGAGTAGATGTTGTACCAAGGACGCAGATGTCTAGAGAGTGAGGAAAGATTACGCCAGAGTACCAGCCTCCGTATAGTTTGGCTTAGGCGAGATCAGAAGAGAACTTGAGCAGGATTCCTTCCAGTACGCAGCTGCAATAAGATTTGCACCAGGAGCAGATGTGTGATGTGCATTCAGAGGACCCGAGGTCGGCGCCAGAGATGTGCTGCTTTATGAGCGGTCGTGAGGATTGACCGAGAGATGACCAGAAAAGTGCCAGAACGGAATCGTTCCTGTTAGTACACCTGACCGGGCCGCTGAGCCAATGGATTGCGAGATTGGTAATCCACAGGGAAGATAAGGAACTAGAGGCAGAGGACGCCAGCCGCGAGCAAGAGGCAAGTAGATATCTTGCGCCGCTAGCATTGGATGTACCCGCACCTTCTCGACTTCGAAGGAGGATATACCGATGGCGGTATTTATGATTTGTGATTTTGTGATTTGACTATAACGTATCCGTCACTTTAGATTTCGGTATTTTGGGCGATCTATTCGCATGATTTAGTCTTGATGACTGAGTTCCATGGTATTTGTTTTCTTGCACCATGGTTGCACCTACTGGGTATTTATACCTTGCGCATAGTTATTACTCTTGAGGTATTGATTGTGATTTCATGCCCATTTTTTTGCCGGTGATTTGATTTACGCTTCCAGCATACTTTTCATGTACTTTTAGAGTTTTGATTTGATTAGTGCACGCTGATGCACGCGGTTGTGAGATTTTCCATCACGGTACACCTGATTTTGATTAAGCCGCATTGTATATTGTTTCGTGCCTTGGCTGCACCTGATTATGACTTCATGGATTTCATACGGTTGATTTGAGGTTGTGCATATATTATGCACACGATTTGATTTTGCACTCGGTATAGCTTATATGTGCTTGTAGTGCATTGATATGTGTTTTGTGCACGCTGTTGCACACATTTACGATTTCCTTTATACCTGGGTACACTTGGTGTTGCTGCTTACGCATTTGAGTTATTGCTTGGTATTTGTGCATGGGATGCACCAGTTCTATACTTCGTGCGTTTGTCTCACCAGTTTTATGTTTCTTGCGTTTATCGCATCAAATTTATATATCATGCCTTTGTTGCACCGGATTTATATTTTGTGCACTACGGTCGGACCTGACTTCGATTTGATGTCATTCGATATGTCGATTTTGACCGTGATATTGATGATTGATTCTTACACTCCGTGCCTTTGACTCGACTTACGCATGTTCGGCGTTGCTGTTGGATTTTGTGATTCCGTGCATGTTGAGTGCGCAAGGTTTAGATTTTCATTCGTGCATGATGGATGCACCAACTTGGATTTTCGCGCATGTTGGGCGCATGTTTTGAGATACGATTTTGGTGCACACCGGATGCACTAAATCGAGATTCTTCGTGCATGTCAGATGCACCTGGTTTTGCTGTCAGGCACACCGGTTGCCTATGACAGATACTTCGTGCACACCCGTTGCACCTAGATGTTGTTTTCTGCACCTGTATGGCACATATATGGATTTTGGATTTCCGTGCGCACCAGACGCACAGGGTGGTGTTATGTGCATTTTTGGGATTTATTCCTTTTGGATCAGTACCTTTTTGTGATATTGGATATTTGTTTTCATACTGAGCAGGACTAGTCAGAGGACAGTACCTGGATATATTTTGCATGCATTGATATTTATCGAAGGGATTTCCAAAGAGCGAGCTATAGTCTCGGCATATATACCTACGTGTCCGATATGACACGAAACGTTTAAAAACAAGGAAATCCTTCTAAATTGTTTTCAAAACGACGGAACGTACATAGTAAACAAAGGATATATACGTATATACTTATTTTTCTTATGAAAAACGTCCGCCACTATGCAGTGTTACGTGCATCGCACGACGATTTAAAAAGATTGGCATGCATTTACATCAGCTATTCACATGTATAGACCGGATGTCTACATGTATAGTTCTGATCTATATCATATTGGTTTTGTATTGGATTTGACATTTGTGTCTTTACCATTACTCCGATGATTGCGGGATGCTTGACGGAGTGTTGCTTTTGAGTTATCTGCTCAGTACTCATGCGCATGTATTGCGCTATGATGTTTTATGTATAGATGATTTCGGAGCCCCGATGACTTGGAATTTGTATTAAAATATTTTAGTATTTGGGGGTTTAAATTTAAATTCGGGGACCGAATTTCATTAAGGGAGGTAGATTCTAACGTTTCAGAATATTAAAATATTAATTTTAGGGAATTTTTATAATTTAATATTATTTTAATGAATATTTTAATATTCCGGTATAATTAAATACAAATAAATGGGGAAAATTATGGAAAATTCTAAAATAGGGTATTTTATGGAATTATGCCATTTTAAAGTTTTTATGATTTCTTTGATACTAATTTAGTGTTAATCGCGATTAAAAATCGCTAATCGGATTTTTGGCATTTTTGTGCAAAACATGCACATATCTTTTCTATACGTGTGTTACATTTTTCTTGCCATGGTTGTTCATTTGGGTTCACTATTGGGGTGAGAAGGAATTAGGGTTAAAGAAAAGAAAAGAAAAAGGAAAAGGGAATATATTATGAAGCATGGTGAGAGAGAGAAAGAGTAGGTGAGGTGTGTTGACTTGAACCATTCCTCCATCATTCTTCAACTCATTTCTCCCTCCCTCTTCTTCAGTTGCTGCTGCTGTTGCCCCCTTGCTCTTCCTCAGTTGCTGCTGCTGTTGCCCCCTTGCTCTTCCTCCTCACTAAAATCATCTCCATCACACTCAAATCAACTCCAAAACCCCATCTTCCCTTCACTAAAAAGGTGCACGAGCTCGAGAGAAACGCTTTGGACTAAGGAAGAGTGGATCTTGAGGACTTTGAGCAACTCAAGAATTTTCTTGAGTTGCCAAAGGAGGTAATTTCTGCACCCTCAAGTAGTATTTCAATTTCCTTGTGCATCAATTCTAGTTTCATATCGATATTGTGTCGTTTTGTGGACTTTGAAGAATTCAAGTTAGGGTTTAGGGTTAGACCTGAAATCAAAGTGAAATTGAGGCTTGTTGTGACCTTAGAACCCCTTGTGTGATGCTAATTTGGACCCAAACCTGAACATGAAACCAGAATACGGATTTACGGAATCGATATCGGGGAAAACTGTGAATTTGTGATCGTATTTAAGAATCTGCTATCACCCCGAGACCCCAAAAATAAAACTGAGTTGACAGTGAGATGTGTAGGCACCATGGAACAACCACACAAAGCCCTAGCCCCTAATTCTTTGTTTGGGCCGCAGATTTAATCCCTCTGGCCGCAAATTGCGGCCAGAGCAGGTTGGAACCCCTTCGTTTTTGTTCTGTAGCCTTTTGCCCTATAAACTTGACCCTGGGTATGTCTAGTTTTGACTGATTCCAGTTAGGGTAAAATCTGGGTTGATTTTCTTAAGTTGGCGTATGATTTACGACTTGTTTTAGCATGGATTTTGGTATTTGGTGATTCGTTTCTGTCGGATGGCGTTTGGACGTCAACGACAAGTGGATATTGAACGTGTTTACATGCGAGACGCTAGGTTTTTACCTATGCGAGTAGCGTGTGCTATTTTGGTTTCCGATGTGATTTTCTTGTGCTTTAGCGTTGTGATATACTTGTAGGTACCCTACGTGATGTTGAGACGAAGAAGATGAAGATGGCGACATCGGCATCGGCACATGAGAAGCAAGGTGAGTAGATTTATATCTACGGGGAGAAGTCGGGTGGATGGCATATAGCACCCCCGCAGTCCGTGGTGATGTATACGAATACGTATACACACATATATTTATTATGTGTTGTTAGGACTATTGATGGTAATAATGGAATTATTGATGATAAGGATGTATTGGTTTAGTAGTGCGAAACCCTGGAGTAGTGGGCGCACTCACACATACACACATACTTGCATACCTTATTTCATTTATCTTTGCGCATATGATGGTGTGTATATCTACACATGGGTATGGGACTATGTGTTCATATACGAGATTTGAGGATGATACGTGGGATTGAGATGAGTCGATGAGATTCGATTGAGGCCGTGAGATTTGGCGACATGACAGAGTTTGTATTGGAGATGTGATATGATGGTAGTGATCCTGTTATGTGATGAGATAATGTGATATTGACTTAGATTTAGGTGGTTTGCATACCCCTCCCGATTGACTTGACTGTTGGGTCCGTAGTTCGCATAGTAGGCGTTAGACTAGACCCGAGTTATATCTATTTCAAAACTAACGAATCGGGGATATTTTAAAGATAGGCAAAAGGGATTCTACGGATATTTTCAAACGACACATCTTTTCTTAAAACACCGTAGCCCTTATTTTACCAAAAACCCTGATTCGTCTTATTTCAAAAGGCAAGGCTGCATGATATATTTATTGAGATAGATTCTTTACTGTTCCGTTGATTATTCGATTCCGCATACTCATGCTATTTGCATTGCATTGCTTGTGTATTACCTTCATGCTGCTAGGACACCAGCACCATTATCGATGATGCGTATGTTCCACGTACACTTGTTGCCGGCTCACACACTTCATCATATATAATTGCCATGTCACTACACTGTAGTACTGTTGCATTCGGTATATGATTCTTGCATGACAGACTGATATGCTTACATTTCTTTTACATGTCATATACATCATGCTTTCTGATTATACGCTTTGAAAGTTGCTATTTCCATGATGTTTCTGGATTTGGGAACCGTGGGTATTTCAAAAGAGAATATGTCATTGCTTTAAAAACCCGGTTACTCTTGATATGATATTTCAGTGCGTCCACCATGTGTTTTCTCGGTGCTGAGAGCGACATGTGAAACCCGATTCGAGGAGCGGACGAGCCGATTGCCGGTACATGGTGGACCCGGTATGGTTCCCCTCGGCAAGATGATCGAAGATTTTGCCGATTGAGCCTGGAGGCGGGCGAGTACCTACCGGTTATTGGTTGGACCTGGCGGTTATCCGGAGGATACCGACCAGAGTCGATAGATGGATATGGGCGTACTTCTGGGGCCGAGGGCCGATTCCGCAGACGGAACCCGTGGGCTGGTCCGGACTGACGGAGCCCGATATATATGAGGATTTACGTGCCGATGCTGGGCACAGTTTTCATGATATTTTCGAGTGTCGATGCTGGGTACTCCGGTTCCATGATTTTGACGTGTCGCGAGGGACACAGTTGGTTTATATCCTCATATTTACATGCATGATGGTTATTGTCATTGGGTGACGAGTGGACGGGATCCACGTACATGCAGATTTGATTACATTGATTATACCTCATATTTATGATATGCTATTACCTGAGGCACTGGCACGAGCACTTGGCACTACACTCATGTATAGAGATTACATTGCCAGTTTAGCATGCTTCAGACTTATTCATATTGAGGTTTATTTATATATGATCGTATTGACCTAGGATGGGTGATACATTCGATCTCTGCTTGTAGATATTTTTCTATCCACGAGTTGGCAACTCACCCCCGTTGTGCCACAGTCCTTGCAGGTTTTTGCCGTACGGATTCCATAGCGGCATTTCTGGCACACTACTTCCATATGGGTGACTTGCATTGGTAGGTAGGTTCTTTTGTATCAGAACCGCCATTGTGCCTGTATTATTCATTGTATCTAGAAATTCCATCAACCAAAACTTGTATATTGTTTCGGACTTACAAAAAAATGTTGTATTATTTCGACCTTAGAGTCGCGCTTGTAGTATTACGGTTTTCTTGCTGTTTTGAGTTCTTTTTGGGTTTTGATCCTCGCCCTTTGGCGTTGTATATTCTTATTGCTTGCGTGGTTGTGACCGTCGATTGACGAAGAGCTAGCTCCCGCTTGGGGATGCCTTTTATCATTTCATATATGTTATTCTTGCTGTACCCCGTTCGGGGCCAGTTTTTACAAAGGAAACTCTGCCGAAATTTTCATGAAAGGTTACACATTTTAAAAATGCATATTCGGCTTAGTTATTTAAAAACTTTGATTTTCGAACACATGATTTCTTTACTTCTTAAACCAGTTTTTCTTATTTACTCTTTAAATGGTTTTAGATTTCCGGGCTTTTGGCTTACTTGGATCAGATGGGGTCCTATAGACTTCATATGGTTCAAGGGCCAGTCACGTGCTCTTTCGGGTCGTGACAATCCTGATCCAGACTGCTTCTTTCGCGGCATCACAGGCAGCAATATACTTGTAGGGTTACGACAGCGCCCCGGCCATCAATCCGTGGCCAAACGCGGAACAAAAACTTTAAAAACCCGGCGCTAAGGAAACCCTAATCGACGATCGTAACATTAACCTTATACTAGTTAACTGTAAAGAGTTTAGAGATCGATCTGTGTCTTTCAGTCTTCAACCTCTGTCTTTAGCTCGTTGCGTCTGCCTCGATCAAGTTCGCTCTCCGGTCTCCCTCGTCGAAGAGGATTCACGTCGAGGATTAGTAATACGGGCTCCCGCTTTAAAAACCGAAGCAACTCGGGCATCCAGTTTGCTAGCCTAGATGCACAAGATGAAGTAGAGATTATGTGTGAATACTTGTCTCAAAACACCCATGGATTCTCAACTCATGAGAGGGTATGGAGGAGGTGAAGAAGAATCCATTGGTGAAAGGTGTGAGCTCAGGACTTGGCAAGTAAAGAAAAAGAATGTCTGTTGTTTTTGTGAGTGTGAGTTGTGAGGTATTTGAGTGGAGCAACAAAAGAAAATCCTTCACCAAAAAATATTTGCATCCTCTCACAAATATCTCACAACCCAAAAAAAAAAGAAATCAAACATGGCGCATGCCACAATCAATGCACAAAAACAAAACTTGCACTCACAAGTGCATGCACCAAAAGTCCAAGCCAAAACTCATGCTCACACTTTCCACAAATAATAAACATTAACCTAAATGTTTAAACCATGAAGAGAATGGAAACTTCTATAGTAAACTCAAAACGAATTACAATAATACCGCTCATCCGTATTTAGATACCTGCATCCGCATTCCGACTGAATACGAATACAACGAGACGAAAATAATCCAACAATATAATACTAGGAAACGGCTTAAACCAAAGCCCATTTTTATTATCCGTCCGATCATGATCCGTGCACAAGTGCACGAATATGATCGAACCCTGCCATAAAACCATACGACCTCTACAACGTTTCTCCCGAACCAGAGAAACTCTCTGTGTGGGACTCTAAAGACTCATTAATACGCTGGCAGTGGGTTTAACCACAAGCACGTCAGTGGCACTAGCTGTATGTAACGGCTATCCAGGTATTGAGCGAAAGGGTGGCCGACGAGCAAACTCATCCAGAAACCCTACTGAGCCTGACAGTGACAATATCCGTAGAGTCCGGTCCGTTCGTCTATGAGTATCGCATATCGAGTCTAGGGGGTGGATAAAGTCAGACCCCTAATAACTTGACATTTAGTGGCGGCATGAAACCTATCACCAACTGAAAAACTACCGATCCTAGATCGGTAATTCTCATCTACCCCGGCCGAGGATTTCTGGTGATAGACATCCATGTACTCCGTGACATCAACCCCCAATACCGGGAGAGACGAATCCCCTGACGATCCGCTCACTGCCTCCATGTGGCTCGGGACTGTACCCAACTAAAACCTGTTTGCACGACTCCTTTGAGTCGTGGTAGGGTAGTAATCAAAGCACAGTGGGAACTCATAAGAGACAAATGACGATCTCAGGTCGATAGACTAACCTGTACACATGTCAACTGGGAACTGCTATCTGACGATAGGTATAATACCAACTAGCATGTTCCCGGTGAGTCCGTCCGGTGTACTCATAACCCAATGAGCACCTGTATACATCTTAGGTGAACCAACTGACACCAATAGATTATGAGACCGGCCACCGCCCCTCGTCGGGGTCTCGATCTGTATACACTAGTCTACTCTTGGAGTATCGATGCCCAGTCTCGAAATTCCTACGACAAGGGACACTTTAAGGATGTGCTTATAGACCACCCAACTCTCACGTATATGATCGCCATCACACTACTGGTAGTCATGCAAGAATCCTATGGGCTCTATCAACATGTAATAGTGATCTATATTGTAACCTGAAGCATGTACACGATGATAAAGACAAACCAGATAGCATACTATCATCTTGAGTAAGACTGTTCTACCAGTATAGGTCCTCTCTCAATCATTGCAATCACATGCCTGTGATCCAATAATTGACTTGAGGGCACTATAGCCAACAATCTCCTACTTGCACTTAAGGCTAATTATTGCGTTGTCGCATATTCACAGCCCGTGTGATACCGAACACCCAACTTCTCTACTTATCAGTTTCATAAAGCTCGTTTGTGAAACTATTGCGTTCGAGAAATAGCCTCAGTGAGTGGATCGGCACCAATGTTTCTTTCTATGTCTCTCTTTATCTCAAGTTCGCGGGGAAAGCAATCTCCCGAAATGAGCAATACCTGTCTTAGAATATGTCTGGATATCCGATGGGACCCAGTTCTCAAATGAACTCCAAATCCAGTAAACTTCTTAGACTGTATGATCATCTTAATTTAATCAGTATCCTACGCCATGCCTCCCTCAGTATCCGCATGGACCACCTGTCCAAACAACTGCCCCTTGTTAAGAGAAAAAACTATAACTCTGGCAGTCACTCTGTCATCCAGGTCACCTTGGAAGCCTGGAATGATAGCCGTCTCCCGAAGGATGATGTCATTACCATATCCCTAGAATATCCACTTATATTCATAAACTGCTTCCTAACGTTTCTCCAGGATTGGATGAATATAATGTAACGTTTTGAAAATCATTTAGGCGAAATTTTCGATAATCGGTAAAATAACCGGTGTTTTCCGTAAAAACCAAGATATAATTATTTTTCAACGTAGACTTAAATATACCTATTATAGCTATGTAATTGCTAGTATTTTGTATTTAATTGGTAACTTGTAAATTTCTATTTTACTAAAATATTTTCCGTAACTAATTATTTTAAATATTATTTTAAGCCATTACTAATACATTTAATTAGAGATTAATACAAATTAATACTTTTTTTAGTGCACTATGACACAGTTAGACTCACATGCAACTTGTTAGTTTTATGTAATATGTTGACCATGGTTCTAGAATATTCAAAGGAAAAGGCTTAAATAAAATAAATAAGAAATAATTAAAGAGATAAGATGTTGATGTGAGTAAGGGGGTAAGGTTACCTCTCTTTTTCTCACTCACCCACTCACAAACCCCCAATTCCCTTGTTTGGCCGAAACTTGGCAGCCCAATTCCCCTAAGTCCCCACTTCATTCCTCACCACAAAAGAAAAGAAAAATGAAAAAGAAAAGCATAAAGAAAGAAGTATGGGTATAATTGAGGTATGGGTATCTTTTTGACTTGGAAATTTTCCCACACCTCACTCTCTCTCTTCTCTCCCTCACTTGGCCGAGCCTATCATGGATGCAGCCCCCATGTTTTCCCCACCTCATTTTCTCTTCAAAAATCTCCAAATATCTCTCAAACAATAATGCAAGTTTCACTAATAGCTTGAATCTTGGAGCAAGAAGCCATTTTGGAGGTCAAGTTTGCAAGTGTGATCTCTTGTTTTGTGAGGTATAAATCTTAACCTATGCTTTAATTGTTGGATAATTACTTCATTGTAAGTTAATTAAGTGTTTAATTTAGGTTTTAATTGCAAGTTGTGGTTCTCAAGTGAGGATTTTGAATTCAAGCTAGGGTTTGATCACTTGAATTTTATTTATGATGTTTAGTTTAACATCTTGAGTTTTGCAAAACCTAACCTAGTTGCTAGTTTGCTAATTGTTATTTTAAAATTGTACTAATTAAGCTATTTTGCAAACTAGATTTTAGGATTTATGAAAATATGTGAGATTAAAAATCTAGTTAATAATTGGGTAGCATAATTATGATGTAAAATGATCATTGTGGCCACTAGATTTGTTTACACATCTAGATTTGTAACAAAATGGTTAAAAGAGGCTTACTAGGTTTTTGGAAATAAATCGATTTGATTAATTTTTAGATTTTGACGAGTTACAACTTATTTCATATAATATTTAGTGTGTTGTGAAACCACGATTGGTAAGTTTGGTTTTTAAATTTGGGGATTTTCACGTATAGTGACCCTAGTTGTAGTTTGTGGCGTTGTCGCGGCGCGTTTCGTGCACCAAGTGTGTGCGCGTCGAGTTAATGCGCGTGGTTGACTTGTACTGTTTGTGTCCGCGACTATTTATATTTATTCTCTTATTTTCCTTGTGTACATTTCTAAGATCTGGTGCAGAGACGTCAGATGCGGCGCGGAAAGGACAGAGCTGAAATTGGATCAGATAAGCCGAGGCGTCCAGGTGAGTAGATATAGTTCTATGGGGGAAGTCGGGTGGATGGAGTATAACACCCCCGCAATTTCGTAGGGTATGATGTGTTTATGATATATATATACCTATGCGTTATTATGAGATGTGAATACTTAGCAAGAAAGGCTTCAGGAGACCATGGGTGGGATTTAGTATAATTGGAGGAAAGTGCTTCCAGTTTAGTTTCTTAGTTGTGAAACCATATAGTAAAGGTTCACACACACACGTGATATGTTTGGGCATATATGTTTATATGTATATATATATATACATGTGTATGCATTAGTATTTATATATATATATATATATATATATATATACGTATACACGGATGATGAGTCCCAATATATGATACTTGGATATGAGCCGATATGAACATGCATGATGCCGTGAGTTGTGATATATGATTGGGTCGTGATATGATACGACATGATATTATAGCGGATCGTTGGGCGATGTGTTTTCATACACACGAGGATATATGTTTGATGATATTGGGATGTGCTAGATTTTAGAAAGGTACCCCTAATTCATGATTTTATGATGATGATACAATATGAATAATGAGGTATATGTGATATTTGACCCGTACCCCGATTTTGGGATGTCGTACGATGGATTTTACCTTAGGAAATATAGATATGATGATTGATCCGCACTCTTGTCTCGAGGATGTCGTACTATGTATTTTACCGTACGTGACGCTATTGATGCGGGATCGCCGACTACTAGATATATCGACTTAGGCTTTAGGTGGTTTTCCTTACCCTTTAGACTGGGATCGAGTCATACTTATTTTCAAAACTAAAGAATCGTGAATATTTTAAACACAGGCCGAGGTATACTATGGATTTTTCCAAAAGACGTATCTTTTCTCAAAGACCCCGTAGCCCCTGTTTTTCTAAAACCACGATTCGTGCTATTTCAAACACCAAGAACTGTATGACTCGTATTTGGAAAGGTATATTCTTAAATGTTGCTGTTACTACATCTTTTCGGTGTATTCATGATGTTCTCATCGGATTACATGCTTATAAATGTGTTTCTTTAGTTATTATGAACCCCTGTTGTCAGGACACCAGCACCATTACCGATGATGCGTATGCTCCACGTACACTTGCTTGCCGGCTCACACACATCATTATCGGTAATTTCCATGTCACGTACATATTAGAAAACATTACTTCATTTGTATAAATTGCTAGCTGGTAGTTTCAACATAGTACTAGACGCTTGCCTTCATATACGAGTTTTGATATTGCATTTCTTACTCAGATACTTCATGCATTTATGTATTCATTCTGTTATGCAATATCGCGGGGCGTTATGCCGATATTCACTGTTCACTGACTAGTGATTTTGAGATTTCGGATCATTCATGAGATTTCTGGTTTTGGGAAACCGCAGGTGAATGTTTATAAACTTATGATAATTTTAAAAGAGAAAGATGCGGTTTTTCCTTGATATGATGAGTAGCGTATGTTGGAGATAGTGCCCTCATAGTCAATTATTGGATCGCGGGTACGTGATTGCAATGATTGCGGAGGACCTATACCAGTAGGACAGTCTTACTCGAAATGATAGTATGCTATCTAGTTTGCCTTTATCAGTCGTGTACATGATCAGGTGACTGATTACATGTTACACTTTGATAGAGCCCTTAGGATCTTGCTTTACCACCAACAGTATGATGGCGATCATATACGTGAGAGTTGGGTGGTTTATACGCATATCCTTAATTGTGGTCCCTAGTCGTGGGAGTTTCGAGACAGGGCATCGATACTCCGGAGTAGACTAGTGTGTACAGTCGAGACCCCGACGAGGGGCGGTGGCCGGTCTCACAAGCCACTGGTGTCAGTTGGATCACCTAAGATGTGTACAGGTGCTCATTGGGTTATGAGTACACCGGACAGGACTCGCCGGGAACCTGCTAGTTGGTATTATACATATCGTCAGATAGCAGTTCCCTGGTGACATGTATACAGGTTAGTTCATCGACCTGAGATCGTCATTTGTCTCGTGTGAGTTCCCACTGTGCTTTGATTTCTACCCTACCACGGCTCAAAGGAGTCGTGCAAACAGGTAGTTTTTGGGTACAGTCCCGAGCCATATGGAGGCACGTGAGCGGATCGGCAGGGGATTCGTCTCTTCCGGTATTGGGGGCGAGGTCGTGCTGTGTCTAGGAGAGCCATTACACAAAGTCCATGGCCATGGCAGGAGATTTACTGGTAAGTACTCCAGTAGTATCTCAGGGTGTTATTGGGCTTCACTCCGACACGACTTATACTGCTATTGGAGGTCTGACGTTACTAGCCCCCTAGGAAGATATGCGATACTCATAGACGAACGGACCGGACTGTATATAAATTGTCTCTGTTAGGCTCAGTAGGGTTTTCTGGATGAGTTCGCTCATCAGCCTCCCTTGAGGTCAGTCCATGGGCAGCCGTTACGCATTGCTAGTGCCGCTGACGGTTTGTGGTTAAACCCACTGCCAGGGTACTGACGAGTCATTAGAGTCCCCCACAGACAGTTTCCCAAGTTCGGGCGAAACGTTGTAGAGGCCGTATGGTTTTATGGCAGGGTTCGGAAAATGCACGTGCGTTTACGCACGTGTTATTTTTCGGGCAGATGATACTGGTCGGCTTTGGTTTAAGCCGGATCCGAGTATTATATTGAGTAGGTATAATATCTTTGTCTCAGTTGCATTTGTATTCGATCGTAATACAAATACGGGTATATTTATACAGTTTCGGGGTTATCCTGAAAGTCGTTTCAGGATCACTTTTGGAAGTTGCCAGTTTCCAGTTTTCTATCAGCCGCCTTTTAACATTCAGTTAAAGACGGATTTATCTTTTCTTGGATGAGAGTGAGTCATGCTTCTAGAAGGTTCTAGAAGGTTCTAGAATTTGGTGACAAGGTTAATGACTCATGCTTTGATTTCAATGAGGTTTTGTTTTCCTTAAGATATTTGTGCTTGATATTTTCATGTGTTCACACATGATATTTTCCTTGTGGTCACTCTCTTTCTCCTACGGTCACCTCCTCCTCCATATAAGAGGCCGGCCCCCTCTCTCTCCTCACACACTCTCTCACTTGATGGTTTTCATTTGTTAAAAGATTATGATAGATTTTGGGGTGTATGGAATTCACAGCTCATTTCATTCCATCACCCGATTCCCTCGGCAACTTCATTAACCGATCGTCCACGGACTTGGACGAATTGAGACAAAGTCATCTACTCTTTCTCTACATCATTCTTGGTCGTCTCTTTTAGCAAACTTGACGATCGAGTTGCCTCAAGTCAGAGGCGGGAGCCCGTTTAAAGAATCGACGATGTGGTGCCACCTCGACGAGGATATCGGAGATCGACGCGATCGGAGCAGCCGCAACGGAGCGTGGGATGATGGTTAAAGAACGAAGGACTCGGATCGTTCGGTATAACCTTTCTACACTCTTTACAGTTTGTTAGTTTAGCAATAATGGAAGATCCGGGTTAAAGTATACGATAGCGCCAGTTAAAAGTTTTTGTTCCGCATTTGGCGTCTTTAGACGGCCGGGGCGCTACCGTAGACTTACAGCGTCCACCATGATATTTTCTCGGTTCTGAGTTGGTTTTCGAGACCCGATTCGAGGAGGATGATGAACTGTCTGTGGGTATATGGTGGACCCGGTGAGGTACTACGGGGCGAGAGTGATTTTGTGGGAATGACGATAAGCCTGGTAGGGGATCACTACCTACCGGTGATTGTATTGGAAACTCGACGGATATCCGGAGGATACCGTTCGGAGTTATGAGAGAGATGGATATGGGCCGATCCGGACTGACGAAGCCCACGGGCCGATCCTGACTATGCGGAGCCCGAGATTTGAGTATTATGTGTCGCTGTCGGACACGGATTTCAAGATGTTTTGAGTGCCGATGCTGGGCACTCGGGTTTTATCATGATTTGTGTGTCATTGCTGGACACACGTTAGATGATGCATTAGTACATGTCTTGCATCGATATATTATTACTCATGACACAAACACGAGTACTTTGATATCACACTTATGATATACTGTCATCCTTGTTGTAGTATTGTATATTTTATTGTATGACCTAGGAGAGAGTCATACATGCGATTTCTTCTCGGTGATATTTTCTACTCACGAGTTGGCAACCCAGCCCTATTGTGCCACAGTTTCTTGCAGGTTTGGCCGTACAGGTTTCATTGCGGCTTGCTGGCACACTGTTTATAAACCATGAAAATCTAAACCATGAAAATACGGAAATCTAAACCAGAAATCTAAAACAATCCACATCACAAATATACGACGCCGTAGCGAAGAAATAAAGACAATAGAGATAAAACTGTATATAAGACAACATAACCACAAATAATATACAATATCGTCCTCACCAAGTCTCTAAGTCAACAACATAATAGTAGATGGAGAGTACAAAATACAACGAATGTACAATACAAAATATAGATAACAGCCAAAACCCACCTAAGTAAAATAGCACACTGTGAGCCGATGCGGTATCTGTAGCAAAAGATGATAGATGAATAGCCTGCCTCGACTACTCTGGGGAACACCGTGCAACACCTGTGGCATAACGGGGGTGAGTTGCCAACTCGTGAATAGTAAATAACATATGCAGGTAATCGCAGGTATGTACGTACAACATGAATCTAAGATATGCGATTACAGTAATAACAGGTCAAAAGAATGCAGAATAATGGAAAGTACACTAGCATGTACAATCAATATCTGAAACAATAAAAACATGGCAATAGGGATATGAGAATGTAAAATATGCAGCAATCATAAAGGGTACACTAACAGGTACTAACAATATATGAAACAGTGCATAAATAGGTAAGTGTGAGGTATGGAGAGAAATATGTCATTCCACGGAATCATGTCATCGTGGTAGGATCACAATCCATCAAGACACTCAATTCCCAATTCCTCAAATCAGCCCCCAAGTTGGGCTCTCATATCAAATAAGTCTCACATCTCCTCAATGTACAGTATAGAATAATCCCATATGTATGTCCAATATCCAATCTCAATGAATCACCTAATATCCCAAATAAAATCTCAAGTAGAATTCTAACATCCTAAAGGTATATATTTGCAGAAATAAATATGATGGGATTAATACACATATATTAGCATCCCACTCCACTAATATTAGTGTAAGTGTATATATAACAACGGCTAAATCCCTTGTTATATATACAAAGGTGTTAAAAGAAATATCATGAAAACAATGTGCCAAGCATCGACACAAAAATACTGATCTATCAGATGACGTCACCAAGACTAGCATCCTGATAGGTACGTATGATACGCTATCCGGAAAGCACGAGTGCCTAGCTCTGACCTTCGCCTCTCGACGTATCTATACGTACATGACTCCCAATGGTATCCCCATGATCCCCGTCGAGTCATTGGTACTGTCACCGGTTGGTACTAGCCCGCCTCCAGGCTCAATCGGCAAATTCCATCGATTTTCTTGCCGAGGGGAACCATACCGGGCCCCACCATGTACCCTCATACGGCAACCACAGCTCATTTGGAGTATATAATCAGAACCGATAAATCTCATGGTGGCTGCACAAATATCATATCAAGGAAACCGGGTTTTTCAATGTATGCATAATTTCATGAACTCCCGCGGTTCCCAAATCCAGAAAACATCATGTAAAATCCAAATAACAATGCGCAAATCCAGGAATAAATATATGTGATATATCTGAAATGCGAGCATATAAAGGAACATATATAGCTGAAACCATATGTATGTGAAATCACTAAGGTACAGCTAAGTATAGGTAAAATATGAGCAAAGGTATCTCTGTAGCTAAATGTTGAATGTGATAAGTAATATAATATCTATAATGGTTTGTGTGTGACATGGAAATTATTGACGGTGTGTGTGTAGCATACAATCCGTGCTCGTGCAACATGAACCGTCAATAATATGTGCAGTGTCCTACGGCTACTAGTCATAGTACAACTATATCTAAGTGAATAGGGTAAAGGCGCATTTCTAACAATGGCGTAGAATATGCGACAAGTATTAGAATTCTATCTCAGACGCATAACGCCATACGGGCGATTCCCCTTTAGATGTTAAATCTACTCACCAACGCTCCACGCTAGGTGAATCCTACCACCTGTTTCCCCATGTAGATGCGTCCGATGTACTCTCCTGCAAACCTGAAAATGAGACAAGAAACCCATATATAAGCCAAATATCTCGCAAAACGCAATATCGACACAAAACGAGAAACTCGCATCGCGAACTAAACGCGCGTGTGCACGATACGCTGAAACGTGTGTATACGCGTCTAAAACTACCGCGACACGCCGCGACACGCTGGATCACAGAACCCACTCACGTATCGCGCGTATCGCGCAAACAAAACGGACACGTAATACGATATATTGTCCCAGATTTTCCTACAGTTCAAATCTTACAAAACTATACATGCCAAGATACTAGAAAACACTGCAGAGAACTCTAGCCAAGACCCCAACACCCCAGCCCCCCTACTTGGCCGCAATTTGCGGCCTCAGTTGGGAATGGGGGTCTCGTGTTCTAGTGGTGTAATCTAGACCTAGTGTGCATGCCCCAGTTTTCTCAATTTTAACCTGAAAGGTCCGGGTCAATTGCAGATCACAGAATGCTAATATATCGCCTAAAAACACCGATTTTGCACAAAACACAAACCCTATGGTATTTTAGTGAAATCTGGGGAATTTCTCAGTTGAGGTGACCTTAATAACACTAAAATAAGCTAGGTTAACTAACACAATCATCACTTAACCAACATTCCACATAATTCACCATTTTACCACAAAACTAACTATTTAACAAAAACCGATGCTAAACTACACACAACTTAAGCAAACCATGAAATTGGGTTAAGGAAATATACCCTATAGGATCCTAAGAAGCAGGAGAAGAAGTGTATGGGGGAGGAAGTGCTGCTCCAAGTAGCTGGAGCTCCTGCTGCTACTGTTGCTGCCTGCTGTTGTTGCTGCTGCTGCTTGCTGATGCTGAGGCTGCTGATGCTGTTGCCTCTGGTGTTGCTGTTGCTTGCTTCTGGGGCTGCTGCTTCTGCTGCTGTAGGGTGTGTGTGTGTGAGTGTGTGAGAGGATGAGAGAAAAGAATATGAGAGGGAGAAATGAGAGCAACCACTAACCCCTCTCCTTCTCACTCTCTGTCATCAGTAATGAGGCATGGTCTAAAACCATGTAGCACCATGCTCAACTCTCTCTCAAGGTCAACATTTCAACCCATTTAAAATAATCAATTTAAAATCCTTTTTTTTTAACAACCATACACACTTAAAATCCCATAACACTTAAACAATTATTAAAACTAGCTTAAAGAAAAATGGTTAGCCCACCATGATTGCTAATCATGGTTAACTTCCAAATTAGCACCCTAGTTATCATGCACAAGTGCGTGCAAGCCTAGAAAAAATCTAATAAAATATTCATTAAATAGGATAAAATAATTGAAAATCATTTTGGTAAACTTTTTATTAAAAACCATATATTAAAATATAATTAGCCACAAAACACATTCTAAGGTGTTACAAGTTTGTACTTAGGGATATGATAGAAGATCGCTAGTCACCCATGGAAGAATGACTTGGACATGTGGTTCGTTTTCATACCCCGATGCGAGGTCATCAGATTGATTGATTTCAGCTAAAGAAGACTTCATACAGGCACGTTGAGAGTCGATAGAAAAACGGACGAATGTAGTGTATTACTCGGACGATTTGGAAGAGTTTCCAAGGGCGTAGTTGGCCAGATACCTACCACAAGATATTGAGACGTCGAGTTCATAGTTTCATAAGGGAGACTCCATATACGAGTATAGTCGTTTGTAGCGCAGTCCATACAGCTACGAAGAGACGAGTCTGAATCAGTCCACATTAGAGAAAAGTGGAGTAAGTGGTTCATACGAGATCTTGATGAGATGACGTTCCACTCCGTCGACATCAGAGATGTGATACACATGCAGAGGCGTTGAATATGGATATATCTTTTAGAAGAAGTCGTCATGAGTATGCAGCTGTTCCGGAACAAGAAATGGATTTAGTAAAGGGTGATAAATTCCGGGCAGTTTGGCAGAAACGAGATTTGGGAGAGACCTGACAGAATCTTTCTGGAATACTACACGAGAAGACTTGGACCCAGGATCGGTCGTATCATGCACACCCAGTAGGACAGAGTTCGGCATCATCGACGGGATATGTTATGAGTGACCATTATAGTTGGCCATAGATTCTTTAGAGGATGTGCCAGAGCAGAACGGTTTCCGTCATCAATTCCATATTGGGCCGTTAAGCCGAGGAGCCATATTGCTGGCAATCCTCAGTGAGAGACTAGGGCCTAAGGGCACAAGGCGCTAGACCATGAACAGGAGGCAAGTAGATATCTTACTCTGCTAGCTTGGAGGCACCGACACCTTCTCGACTTTTAAGGAAGGACATATCGACGACAGTGTTACGATTTGCGATTTGGTGATTCGAATATCACATATTTCCGTCAATTTGGATTTCGGTATTTTGGGCGATTTATTTGCATGATTGAGATTTTGTGCACTAAAGTTGCACTTGGCTTTGATTTGATGTCGTTTGAGATGTTTAATTTTGATTTCATGCCTATGGTATGTAGGTGAATTGACTTGTGATTTCGGTGTAGTTTTCAAGCACTTTTAGTATTTAGATTCGATTTTGTGCACGCTGATGCACGTGGCTGTGAGATTATATACCACGTTATACCTGATTTGGATTGATGTATGTTGTATACCGTCGATTTCGATTGTGATATTCGATATTTATTTTCGTGCACCTTGTGCACTTGATTGGATTCTTGCGCATACGTGGCGCGCTTGATGCGATTTTGATGCACGCCAGATGCATTAAATCGGGATTTTTCGTGCATATCAGATACACCTGATATTATTGTCGGGCACACCCGTTGCCCTTGACAGGTGTTTTCATGCACACTCGTTGCACTTAGATTTTAGTTTTTATGCACATATATGGCACATTCATTGATTTCGATTTCTGTGCGCACCAGACGCACGTGGCATTATTACATATACAATTGAGTGTTTTTTTTTAGCAATACGTTTTTATGATATTTACTATTTAGTTTAGTAACCGAGCAGGACTGTTCTGGAAACAGTACCTATGTATTTTTGCATGCATCGATAGTTATCGAAGAGATTTCCAAAAAGGAGCTACAGTCTCTATATTTTTCCCGTGTGTCTGAGATGACACGAAATATTTTACAAAGGAAACCCTTCTAAATTAATTTCAAAACGGCGGGACGTGTATGTTAAACAAGGGATATATATATATATATATATATATATATATATAATTATTTTTCTTACAATAAACGTCCGCTACTTGTGCTATGATACGCGCATCGCACAACGACTTGAAAAGGTTTGGCATTCATTTCTTTCAGATGTTTTGACGAGATTACAACAATGCGTGCAATGTACATGTTATAGTTTTGAGGTATATCATGTTGGTTTTCGTATTCGACCTTGACATTGGTATCTTCACCATAACTCCGATGATTGCGTGATGCTTGACGGAGTTTTGATTTTGAGTTATATATTCGTTTTCATGCGCATGCATTGCGCTGAGAAGTGTTTTAAGTATTGGAGATTTCGGAGCCCCGCCGATTTGAGTGCTTTACTGAAATGTTTTAGTATTTGGGAAAGTTTTAATTTAAATTCGGGGACCGAATTTCTTTAAGGGGGGAAGACTGTAAGGTTTCGAAAAAAATTTAGGTGAAATTTCCGATAATCGGTAAAATAACCAGTGTTTTCCGTAAAAACCAAGATATAATTAGTTTTCAACATAGACTTAAATATACCTATTCTATCTATGTAATTGCTAGTATTTGGTATTTAATTGGTCACTTGAAAATTTCTAGTTTACTAAAATATTTTCCGTAATTAATTATTTTAAATATTATTTTAAGCCTTCACTAATACATTTAATTAGAGATTATTACAAATTAGTATGGGTTAATATTTTTTTTAGTGCACTATGACACAATTAGACTCATATGCAACATGTTAGTTTTAAGTGATATGTTGACCATGGTTCTAGAATATTCAAAGGAAAAGGCTTAAATAAAATAAATAAGAAATAATTAAAGAGATAAGATGTTGATGTGAGTATGGGGGTAAGGTTACCTCTCTTTTTCTCACTCACCCACTCAAAAAAAACCCATTCCCTTGTGTGGCCAAATCTTGGCAACCCAATCCCCCAAGTCCCTACTTCATTCCTCACCATAAAAGAAAATAAAAATGAAAAAGAAAAGAATAAAGAAAGAAGTATGGGTATAATTGAGGTATTGGTATCTTTTTGACTTGGAAATTTTTCCATACCTTACACTCTCTCCTCTCTCCCTCACTTGGCCGAGCCTATCATGGCAGCAGCCCCTATGTTTTCCCCACCTCATTGTTTCTTCAAAAATCTCCAAAAATCAATTCAAGTTTCACTAATTCTACAATTAACCTTTATCGTATACTCTTTAGCCCCAAACTAGCTTGAATCTTGGAGCAAGAAGCCATTTTGGAGGTCAAGTTTGCAAGTGTGATCTCTTATTTTGTGAGGTATAAATCTTAACCTATGGTTTAATTGCTGGATAATTACTTCAATGTAAGTTAATTAAGTGTTTAATATAGGTTTTAATTGCAAGTAGTGGTTCTCAAGTGAGGGTTTTGAATTCAAGCTAGGGTTTGATCACTTGATTTAAGTTATGATGTTTATTTTAACATCTTGAGTTTTGTAAAACCTAACCTAGTTGTTAGTTTGCTAATTGTTATTTTAAAATTGAACTAATTAAGCTATTTTGCAAACTAGATTTTAGGATTTATGAAAATATGTGAGATTAAAAATCTAGTTAATAATTGGGTAGCCTGATTATGATGTAAAATGATCATTGTGGCCACTAGATTTGTTTAAACATCTGGATTTGTAACAAAATGGTTAAAAGTGGTTTACTAGGTTTTTGGAAATAAATCGATTTGATTAATTTTGAGGTTTTGATGAGTTGAAACTTATTTCATATAATATTTAGTGTATTATGAAACCACGATTGGTACGTTTGGGTTTTAAGTTTGGGGATTTTCACGTATAGTGACCCTAGTTGTAGTTTGTGGCGTTGTCGCGGCGCGTTTCGTGCACCAAGTGTGTGCGTGTCGAGTTAATGCGCGTGGTTGACTTGTATTGTTTATGTCCGCGAATATTTATATTTATTCTCTTATTTTCCTTGTATACATTTCTAGGATCGGGTGCAGAGGCATCGGATGTGGCGCGGAAAGGACAGAGCTGAAATCGGATCAGATTAGCCGAGGTGTCCAGGTGAGTAGATATATATCTACGGGAGAAGTCGGGTGGATGGCGTATAGCACCCACGCAATTTCGTAGGGTATGATGTGTTTATGATATATATACCTATGTGTTATTATGAGATGTGAATACTTAGCAAGAAAGGCTTTAGGAGACCATGGGTTGGATTTAGTATAATTAGAGGAAAGTACTTTCAGTTTAGTTTCTTAGTTGCGAAACCTTAGAGTAAAGGTTCACACACACACACACACATGCACACACGTGATATGTTTGGGTGTACATGTTTATATGTATATATGTGTGTGTGTGTGTGTGTGTGTTTGTGTGTGTGTCTTTGTGTGTGTGCGTGCATTATTATTATTATTATTATTATTATTATTATTATTATTTTTATTATATATATATATATATATATAAATAGACGGATGATGAGCCTAGTATATGATACTTGGAGATGAGCCGATATGATCGGGCACGATGCCGTGAGTTGTGAATGTGATTGGGTCGTGATATGATGTGACATGATATTATAGCGGATCGTTGGGCAATGTGTTTTCGTACACACGAGGATATATGTTTGATGATATTGGGATGTGCTAGATTTTAGAAAGGTACCCCTAATTCATGATTTTACGATGATGATACCATATGAATAATGAGGTATATGTGATATTTCACCCGTAACCCGATTTTGGGATGTCGTATGATGGATTTTACCGTACGAGATATAGAAATGATGATTGATCCACACTCTTGACTCGAGGATGCCGTACAATGTCTTTTACCGTACGTGACCCTATTGAGGCGGGATCGCCGACTACTAGATATATCGACTCGGACATTAGGTGGTTTTCCTTATCCTTTAGACCGGGCTCGAGTCATACTTATTTTCAAAACTAACGAATCGTGAATATTTTAAAGACAGGCCGAGGGATACTACGGATTTTTTTAAAAAGATGGATCTTTTCTCAAAGACCCCGTAGCCCCTATTTTTCTAAAACCACGATTCGTGCTATTTCAAACACCAAGAACTGTATGACTCGTATTTGGAAAGGTATATTCTTAAATGTCGCGGTTACTACATCTTTTATGTATATTCATGTTGTTCTCATCGCATTGCATACTTATAAATGTGTTTCATTAGTTATTATGAACCCCTGTTGTCAGGACGCCAGCACCATTACCGATGATGCGTATGCTCTACGTACACTTGCTTGCCGGCTCACACACACCATTATCGGTAATTTCCATGTCACGTACACATTAGAAAACATTACTTTATTTTTATAAATTGCTAGCTGGTAGTTTCAACATAGTACTAGTACGCTTGCCTTCATATGCTAGTTTTGATATTGCATTTCTTACTCAGATACTTCATGCATTTATGCATTCATTCTGTTATAAAATATCATGGGGCTTTATGCCGATATTCACTGTTCACTGACTAGTGATTTTGAGATTTCGGATCTTTCAAGAGATTTTTGGTTTTGGGAAACCGCAAGTGAATGTTTATAAACTTATGATAATTTTAAAAGAGAAACATACGGTTTTCTTTGATATGATACGTAGCATCCACCATGATGTTTTCTCGGTTCTGAGTTGGTTTTCGAGACCCGATTCGAGGAGGTGGATGAACCGTCTGCGGGTACATGGTGGACCTGGTGAGGTACCTCGTGGCGAGATTGATTTTGTGGGGATGACGATGAGCCTGGCAGGGGAGCACTACCTACCAGTGATTGTATTGGAAACTAGACGGATATCCGGAGGATACTGTTCGGAGTTATGAGAGAGATGAATATGGGCCCATCTGGACTGACGGAGCCTATGGTCCGATCCTGACTATGCGGAGCCCGAGATTTGAGTATTATGTGTCGCTGTCGGACACGGATTTAGAGATGTTTTGAGTGCCGTTGCTGGGAACTCGGGTTTTATCATGATTTGTTTGTCGTTGCTGGACACACGTTGGATGATGCATTAGTAAATGTCATGCATCGATATATTATTACTCATGACACGGACACGAGTTCTTTGATATCACACTTATGATATACTATCACCCTTGTTGTAGTATTGTATATTTTATTGTATGACCTATGAGAGAGTCATACAAGCGATTTCTTCTCGGTGATGTTTTCTACTCACGAGTTGGCAACTCACCCCCGTTGTGCCACAGTTTCTTGCCGGTTTGGCCATACAGGTTTCATTGCGGCTTGCTTGCACACTGTGTCCTTCCGGGTGATTGCTTTGGTAGGTGGGTTCACTTGCATCGTGACCACCGTTGTACACTTTATTTATTTCAGTTGTATCTAGTAAAACTCCATCAACCTGACTTGTATATTTTGATAGACTTAGAAAACCAGTTGTGTATTATTTCGACCTTAGAGTCACGCGTTTGTATTATTGGGGTTCTTCTCTGGTTTTCTTGAGGATGTTGGTTTTCTTTCTGAGTTTTGATCCTCGCCCTTCGGCGTTGTATATTATATTGCTTGCGTGGTTGTTTCTGCCAATTGGCGAAGAGCTAGCTCCCTCTTGGGGATGCCTTTATTCATTATTTATGTATTTCATATGTTGTACTCATTTGGGGGCCTGTATTTACAAAGGAGACTCTGCCGAAATTTTCGTGAAAATATGATATTGGTTTAAAACAAGTTTTTCTTCACGCTTTTCATTTAAAAATGGTTTAGATTTCTAGGCTTTGACTTACTTAGATTACGTTATGCCTCTAGACGTTTTGTAATTTAAGTGCCAGTCGCGTTCCGTTCCTTCGGGTTGTGACATATAAACTTATTGCAACTAGTGCAAAAACAATATCTGGTGTGGTACTTGATATCTCATGATTGACTCAATTGCCTAAGCAAGTGATATGCCAATCATGTACATCCCTCTCCCCTTTAGTCTGTAAGACACCTTTAGAGAGGGTGACTCCATCACCTGCAGGAACACCACCATGCCAGGAGTCGTCCATTCTAAAAAACCTTTAGAATACTGTCTAAGTACCCAGATTGGGAAACTACACAAATCTAGATCTAAAACCATAGATCTAATAACCAGAATGCCAGAGATAATATATATATCCTATGTGGAGAAACCACTGTGTGACAACCACTGTATAACCGATCGTAGTATAGGAATTTCACTTCCTACAAAGTGCATGTCATCCATATACCAGGACTGCACACCCTACTACCTTCTTAGCAGATCCATCTCCTTTTTTGATGAAGTCAAAGCCTATGACTGTCACATCAAAAATAGATGATCTATCTCCGCTGTACCTGCTTTAGTCTATAAATGGACATAAGCCACTTGTCCATTTTGCTTCCGCTGCTCCCACTGACTACAACAACCCTCTGGCAGAGTCATATACACGTGCACTTCTAAAGCTAGTTTAGAACGATGCTATACTCAACCTACTGCCGGGTCTCATAGTCTGGAACAACAGTAGTGTCAAGTCTGGGTAAACAAGAACCTCCCTGCCACCGTTTTTTAGGATACCGAAGTACCTCTCGGGCGCCTGAGGTTACCCACCATATCTGCGGAGTGGCTAATGGAATGTCAAACCCGATTGAATCTTTAGGTTCTATTTAAATTTTCAGTAATCGTTTGTGGTTCTGGAATCACTTCCAGTTCTACCATACTCCCACTACTGTTTTCTGAAAAAGTCTATTTTTCTAAAACTGTGGAGAGTCAAGAACAATATCACTATTGATCTTCCAGATGGTAGAAAGTTACCCCTCGTCATAGCCCAGGATAACCTACAAACTGCCATTACAGAAATGTACTTTGAGTTATCCAGAGTCTAGTTTTAAGCATAAGCCGGACAACTCCATATACCTTAACATCAAGATATGAACCATTCTATATACAATATATAAACAGAGGCACTGATTTAATTGGAACCAGATTCAAATCACGCAGCTATCTCCAGTGCATGTCAACTAAATGGAGAGAGGCTGATCAACATTACTCAACTTAGGAGTGCATCCAGATATGAATAACCGGAAAGAGAAGCAAGTTCTCAAAACCATTACCATCAACTGAATACGAAACACAAGTATCCACATCTTCGATCACCTTGAAGAATCCTGATACTTGCAACGCCTGGTTCTCTACTTTATTCTTGTACCTATAACTTCTCAAAACTTGGACCTCGTATTTCTACGAAACACTAGTCTAAAACAGGAGAAGTCACAAGTTAACTTTTAGGTTACTTAGCACGTTAGCAAGGTTTCGAGAGGCATCGTCCATGCCATTTATGAAAATTTTGCCATGCTACTTAACCCTAACCCTAGAATGTTAACTTGAGAATTAGACAATAGCATATGTAAACAACTTTACAACTAAGTCAATATGGAATACAACCTAAGTAGACCGATCCTTCACTTCAAATACTCCGTGTAGAAGTCCCTTGGCTCCAAGTAGTGGTGATCCGGACTCTCCGTAGGCTCCACTAGTCGAAATGAACAAGCTTGCACAATGATCTTCGAGGCCGAAGATGATCTACTTTGAGGAGACACCAACTCAAGCTACCTCTTCACTAATTAGGGATTAGGGAAGCTAACACCCTAAACTAAATGGCAAATCTAGTAGAGGATGATGAAGTAGGAATTTTGCTCACTTTAGAATTCTTTTTTTTACTCTATTTCTTTTTCTCACCAAAACCTAGAGAGCTTTCTGTTATTGAAGATGAAGATGAAGATGAAGATGAAGAGAATAATGGATGAAAGAGTGAATGCAATCATGGGTGAGAAATATCTCATATAACCCTTGTAGAGACATAACCATGGCTAAAAATTAAGGTGAGGTTAATAAATATCTAATGCAAGACAAATTTAGTGGACTAAGTAAAGGGTTTCCACAAGCTTCCAAAGCTTGCAACCATGCTTAATCCCACCAATTTATATTTGCATTAAATAAATAAAAACCCTAATAATATAATGGCATGGTATAAGTCTCATACACCCATGTAGTGTGTATCATCAAGCATGACATAAAGAAAACACAAATAATATATATCACATATATATTAAGTATGCACATGTGAGAAAAGAAATGTATAAGTGAGCAAATATTAGTTAATGTAAATTAGCATATGAAATATACAATTATACATTAAATGATTAAATCAACATTTGATTTAATAATCCGGCTATATCACATATAACAGACTTATATTATATGTATCCATTTATCGAATCAACACTTGATTCGATAACCCGGCTATATCATATATAATCGACCGATATCACATATCGCGATAATAGAATACAGTATCACATACTCGTATTATTCTCGGTCCCTCACATATCACATATGTGCTCCTACTTCGTTTTACCTGAGCCAGTAAGCCTCTGTATAGGACTCTAAAGACTCGTCAATACACCGGCAGTAGGTGATGATCCCATCAAGCACCCACAAGCCGTCAGCGGTACTAGCTGGACGTAACGGCTACCCAGGTATTGAGCGATCAAAAGATCAACAAGCAAGCCTGCTCATACTCCTGTAAAGCCTGTCAGTAATACTACCGTACATTCCGGTCTCTTCGTCTGATATGTCGCATATCCAGTCTAGAGGTGATAAACGTTAGACCCCAGTAACCGATAAGTCGGGCCGATGTGAGGCTCAAAATGGGTCGAGATACTACTGATAACACTTACCGGTAGATATCCGTAGAATCCTTGGCCAGGGACTTCCTGTTATAGCCAATCTAGCACAGCGCAACATCAATCCCCAATACCGGGAGAGATGAAACCCCTCCTATCGCTCATCGCCTCCATGTGATTCGGGACTGTACCCAAAAGCCATCGTTTTGCACGTTCTCTTGAACGTGGTAAGGTGGAAATCAAAGCACTGTGGGAATCGCACAAGACTCTATGACGATCTCCGGTCTACAGACTAACCTGTACCAGTGTCACCAAAGAATTGCTATATAACGTTTTGAAAATCGTTTAGGTGAAATTTCCGATTTTCGGTAAAATAACCGGTGTTTTCCGTAAAAACCAAGATATAAATATCTCTCAACATAAAATTAAATATACCTATTCTAGCTATGAAATTGCTAGTATTTGGTATTTAATGGGTCACTTATAAAATTTCTAGTTTACTTAAATATTTTCCGTAATTAATTATTTTAAATATTATTTTAAGCCGTCACTAATACATTTAATTAGTGATAATTACCAATTGGAATGGGTTAATCATTCTTTTGTGAACCAAGACAACTTGGGAACAAGTTGTAACATGCTCTTTATTTTAGAATGTGTCTCCAAAATTCTAGAGAATTCTAGGATAAATCACATTAGGAAATGAAATAAAATAAAATAAATTAAAACTAGGATATGATATAAATCACCTTAATGAGACTTGAGGGGTTTTATTGTCACAAAAATGCACACCCACACCCACACAAACCTGCTGGCCGAACTTGGGCTGCCCCCAAATCCCCAAAGTCCCCACTTAATTTTCTCTCAAAATTAATAGAAAAGAAATCTTAAAATGTAAAGAAATGAGGAGATAATGAGGTTTGGGTTTGTGTTGACTTGGGACCTTCTAGACTTGGCAGTATTTTCCCCACCTCACTCTCTCTCCCCACTGCCCATCATGGCCGAAAATAATCCCAGCAGTAGCCCCTTGTTCTTCCCCAATTTCTTGTGCTAAAATTCCTCAAAAAATGCATACAAACTCACACAAATCCCTAATCTAATCTTTACCCATTTCTCCTTGGCCTATTCTAACATTGATCTTGGAAAAAAGTTGGCATTTTGGAGGCTAATTTCCAAGCTAGATCTCTAAAATTGGGAGGTAAAAATCTTAACCTATGTCTTCATTGTTGGTTAATTACTCCAATATAATTGAATTTGGTGTTTAATTTTGATTAAATTTCAAAACATGAATTTTCAAGAGAAGGCTTTGAATTAAAAAGTTAGGGTTTGGATTCAATTAGGGTGGTTGTCACTTCCTTAAGGTTACAATGTGTAGTATAACCTCTTAGGACTTGGAAAACCTAATCTTGTTGCTAATTTGTAAATTGTTATTTTTAATTAAGCTAATTGAGCAAACTAGGTTTTTAGATATTATGAAAATAATTGAGATTTAAAATCTAGTTAGGGTTTTTATCACATCATTAAAATTATAAATTATAGTTTAACACCTTAGCTCATGCAAAACCTAGTCTAGTTGTTGATTTGTGTATTGTTACTTTAAAATTGTTAAAATTGGATAAATTTGCAAACTAAATTATAACGATTAATACAAATTAGTATGATAAAATTATAGTAATGGTTTGTATAACCTAGTTATGATACTTAGTGAATATTGTGGCCACTAGTTTTGTTAAAACATCATGTTTTGAAGTAAAACGGAAAATGAATGCCTTCTAGGTTTTCGGGAATAAATCGATTTGATTTATTTTGAGGTTTTGATGAGTTACAACTTATTTCATATAATAATTAGTAATTTTTAAAACCACGATTGGTACGTTTGGGTTTTCTCGATCAATCGGCGTTTGTACGCCGATGTCGAGTGTTATTTGGGTCTTTTGCATGAGTGGGTCATAGGTTTTAACCTATGCGCGTTTCGTGTGCCGTTTTGGTTTTTGTTCACGATTTCGGTTTACGATATTATATGTTTGCATATAGATACCCTCACGTGGACTTCGGGCGATAAAGAAGAGGATTGCGAGATTGACTTCGGCAAGCAAGAATCAAGGTGAGTAGATATATATCTACGGGGGAAGTCGGGTGTATGGCGTATAGCACCCCCGTATATTCGTAGCATTTGATGCATTATATTTAAATAGATGTTATTTTATGAGATGTGTATACTTAGCATGAAATGCTTAGGTGACTATGGGTTAATTTAGTGTATTTGGATGATAGTGTCGTTGGTTATTTTCTTAGTCGCAAACCCTAGAATAAGGTTTACATACACGCGCACGCACACACACGCATACATTTTTCTTGTGCGTATATGGGGATATATACATATATATATATACATATATGTATGTGAGTATGTATATATATATATGTATACATATACATGGATGATGAGGATAGTATATTGTACTTGGAGATGAGTCGATGTGATTGGGCATGATGCCATGAGATCGGTGATGTGACTTGGTTCGTATTATGAGATACAGCATGATGTTATAGCGGGTCTTTAGGCGTTGTGTTTTCATACACACGCACATATATATGTTGTTGTTATCAGAATGTACTAGACTTTAGATAAATACCCCTAATTCAGGATATGATGATAAGGATACCAGATGAAAAATGAGATAAATGTGATATTCGACCCGTACCCAGATTTGGGATGGCGTACGATGGATTTACTGTACGAGATATAATTATGATGATTGATCCGCACTCTTTACTCGAGGATGTCATGTTATATATAATGTATCGTATGTGATACTGTTGAGGCGGGATCATCGACTACTAGATATATATATCGACTCAGACATGGGTGGTTTTCCATACCCTTTCGATTAGTCTCTTAGTTTTGTCCTGTAGTTACTTAGTAGATGATAGACTGGGCTCGAGTCAAACTTATTTCCAAAACTAACGAATCGTGAGTATTTTAAAAGACAGTCCAAGGGATACTACGGATATTTCAAAGGACGTACCTTTTCTTAAAAACACCGTAGCCCATATTTTCTAAACACCACGATTCGTGCTATTTCAGTGCCAAACTGTATGACTCGTGTATATTAATGTAGATTTTTTATTGTTGCGTTTATTATTCATTTTCCGCATATTCTTGCTATTCGCATCGCATTGCATGTTTAAATGTGTTTTTATTGTTATATTGAACCCATGTTATCAGGACACCAGCACCATTACCGATGATGCGTATGTCTACGAACACTTGCTTGCCGGTTCACACACATCATCAACGGTAATTTCCATGTCACGTACACATTAGAAAATACTACTTCCTTAGTATAAATTGTTAGCTGATAGTTTCGACATGGTACTAGTGAGCTTGCTTTTATATGATAGCTTAGACATTGCATTTATTTATTGTGATATCTCATGCATGTGTATTCATATATTCATTTGCCATGCGATAGTATAGGCCAGTCCGGATTGTCGGAGCCCGGTATTCATTATTTATTTACATCGTGATTTGAGATTTCGGATTTCCATGAGATTTCTGGATTTGGAGAAACCGCAAAGATTTTATAAACTGATTATCATTTCTAAAAATAGAAAATGTTGTTTTCTCATGATATGATATGAGATATGTCCACCATGAGTTTTCTCGGCTCTTGAGCGATATCATACACCCGATTCGAGAAGAAGGAGGAACCGTCTGTGGGTGCATGGTGGACTCGGTGCGGTACCCCAGGGCAAGATGGTCGCAGATGATGGCACTGAGCCTGGTAGGGGAGCACTACCGACTGGTTATTTATGACGCGGCGGATATCCGGAGGATACCGACGTAGTTGTGAGATTTGATGATTTGGGCCAGTCCGGATAGCCGGAGCCCAGGGGCCACTCCGGATAGCTGGAGCCCGAGATATTGAGACACAGAGACATTGATATTTTATGATATGGGCCAGTCCGGATTGCCGAGCCCGAGATTTTGAGATATTGGGATATATATTTTTGTGTCGATGCTTAATACGGATTCTCTGTGATTTTATTGATGATACTTTGATTTTATACAAAAATCTCACTAAGATATGAAAACAGTTTTCTCATTTAAGTGTTATTCTGTTTTCATGCATTCATACATCATATATATATGACATGTTGTTCCCTGAGTCACTGACACGAGCACTTGGTATTACACTTATATATAGATGTTTACCCTTGCCACTATTATGCTTCAGGCTATATTATTGAGGATTTTATGATCGTATGACCTAGGATTGAGTCATACATGCGATTTCTTCTTGGTAATATTTTCTACTCACGAGTTGGCTACTCACCCCCGTTGTGCCACAGTTTCTTACAGGTTTTGCCGTACAGGTTTCCTTGGCGACTTTGCTAGCACACTGCTTCTTTTCTGGTGATTGCTTTGATAGGTGGGTTCACACGCATCGTGACCACCATTGTACTTTATTAGTTCAGTTGTATCTAGTAAACTCTATCAACCGGACTTGTATATTGATAGACCTAGGAACCAGTTGTTTATTCTTTCGACCTTTGAGTCGCGTTTGCAATATTATGGTTTTCTGGTTGATTTTGGTTTTCTTATGAGTTTTGATCCTCGCCCTTCGGCGTTGTATATTATTTGCTTGAGTGGTTGTGACCGTCAATTGACGAAGAGCTAGCTCCCGCTTGGGGATGCGTTTATATATATTATGCATGTTGTACCCGTTTGGCGCCAGTATTTACAAAGGAAACTCTGCCGGAATTTTCAGAAAAGACTTGATGTTTTAAAAATTCATACTACGGCTTATTTTGATAAAACACTTTCTATAAATGGTTTAGATTTCTGGGCTTTTGGCTTACTTGAATTAGATGGGGTCTTATAGACTTCATATGATTCAAGTGCCAGTCACGTGCTATTTCGGGTCGTGACAAAGTTGGTATCAGAGCGCTAGGTTTAACCTTGGTTCGAGTCTATGTTTGACTATGCGGAGTCTAGGGCGAATATATCTATCTATCTATCTATCTATATATATATATATTTATATATATATATATATATGTATTCGGTACCTAGGGTTGACCTTACGGAACTTAAACTTGGTCGAGGGGGTATTAGACCCGAACTTTCGTCGCATAGGTTGATCTTGGTTGATGGTGTAGGTGACTTAAGTAGAGTTACGTATCGTGTGTATGTTCCGCGGCATACTTACTGTAACACCTTAGAATGAGTTTTGTAGCTAATTATATTTTAATGTATGGTTTTTAATAAAAAGTTTACCAATTTGGTTTTTAATTATTTTATCCTATTTAATGAATATTTTGTTGGAGATAGTGCCCTCATAGTCAATTATTGGATCACAGGTACGTGATTGCAATGATTGCGGAGGACCTATACCGGTATGACAGTCTTACTCGAGATGATAGTATGCTATCTGGTTTGCCTTTATCAGTCGTGTACATGTTCAGGTGACTGATTACATGTTACACTTTGATAGAGCCCTTAGGATCTTGCTTTACCACAAACAGTATGATGGCGATCATATACGTGAGAGTTGGATGGTTTATACGCTTATCCTTAATTGTGGTCCCTAGTCGTGGGAGTTTCGAGACAGGGCATCGATACTCCGGAGTAGACTAGTATGTACAGTCGAGACCCCGACGAGGGGCGGTGGCCGGCCTCACAAGCCACTGGTGTCAGTTGGATCACCTAAGATGTATACATGTGCTCATTGGGTTATGAGTACACCGGACAGGACTAGCCGGGAATCTTCTAGTTAGTATTATATCTATCGTCAGATAGCAGTTCCCTGGTGACATGTGTACAGGTTAGTTCATCGACCTGAGGTCGTCATTTGTCTCGTGTGAGTTCCCACTGTGCTTTGATTTCTACCCTACCACGGCTCAAAGGAGTCGTGCAAACAGGTAGTTTTTGGGTACAGTCCCGAGCCATATGGAGGCACGTGAGCGGATCGGAAGGGGATCCGTCTCTCCCGGTATTGGGGGCGAGGTCGTGCTGTGTCTAGGAAAGCCATTACACAAACTCCATGGCCATGGCAGGAGATTTACTGGTAGGTACTCCAGTAGTATCTCAGGGTGTTATTGGGCTTCACTCCGACACGACTTATACTGCTATTGGGGGTCTGACGTTACTAGCCCCCTAGGCAGATATGCGATACTCATAGACGAACGGACCGGACTGTATATACATTGTCACTGTTAGGCTCAGTAGGGTTTTCCGGATGAGTTCGCTCATCGGCATCCCTTGAAGTCAGTCCATGGGCAGCCGTTACGCATTGCTAGTGCCGCTGACGGTTTGTGGTTAAACCCACTGCCAGGGTACTGACGAGTCATTAGAGTCCCCCACAGACAGTTTCCCAAATTCGGGCGAAACGTTGTAGAGGCCGTATGGTTTTATGGCAGGGTTCGGAAAATGCACGTGCGTTTACGCACGTGTTATTTTTCGGGCAGATGATACTGGTCGGCTTTAGTTTAAGCCGGATCCGAGTATTATAATGAGTAGGTATAATATCTTTGTCTCAGTTGCATTTGTATTCGGTTGTAATACAAATGCGGGTATATTTATACAGTTTCGGGGTTATCCTGAAAGTCGTTTCAGGATCACTTTTGGAAGTTGCCAGCTTCCAGTTTTCTATCAGCCGTCTTTTAACATTCGGTTAAAGACGGATTTATCTTTTCTTCAGTTGAGGGTGAGTCATGCTTCTAGTAGGTTCTAGAAGGTGGTGACTAGGTTTATTGGTGTTGTGTTCTAATTGGTTGCTTTTAATGAAAGGATGACTAAGCAAATGAGTCATTGTTTTCATTATGGTTTTTTGTTAAGCTTAAGATATTTGTTCATGATCTTTTGCTTATGGTTACCTTCCCCTCCTCCTACACTCACCCCCCTCTCTCCATATATATGGCCGGCCCCTCCCCACTCTCTTATGGTTGTTGATTTCATTTGGAAAAAAAGATATGATAGATTTTTGGGGTGTATGGAATTCACAGCTCATTTCATTCCATCACCCGATTCCCTCGGCAACTTCATTAACCGATCGTCCACGGACTTGGACGAAGTGAGACAAAGTCATCTACTCATTCTCTACATCATTCTTGGTCGTCTCTTTTAGCAAACTTGACGATCGAGTTGCCTCAAGTCAGAGGCGGGAGCCCGTTTAAAGAATCAGTGATGTGGTGCCACCTCGACGAAGAGATCGGAGATCGACGAGATCGGAGCAGCCGCAACGGAGCGTGGGATGATGGTTAAAGAACGAAGGACTCGGATCGTTCGGTATAACCTTTCTACACTCTTTATAGTTTGTTAGTTTAGCAATAATGGCAGATACGGGTTAAAGTATACGATAGCGCCAGTTAAAAGTTTTTTATTCCGCATTTGGCGTCTGTAGACTGCCGGGGCGCTAGCGTAGACTTACAGTGGTATCAGAGCCTCACCATTTTGCTATACTAACTTGTGCTAACGCGTTTAAAACATCGATCGAACCGGAAATCAAAAATCACAATTTTTAAGCCTAATAGTTTCTGTCGATTTTAAATGGTCTGATAAAATTTTTCTACATGTCTTAAAAATTTGTGCAGGCTTTTCTAAGAACCACGACCAAATTTGGGCACGTGTCTCCACCAAAGCACCGCGGAAATGCGGCCAAACCCATAGTTTGGCCGCGCATCCGCGGCCACGTGGTGTGATCGTGCTCCTAAATTTGTACAGTGGGTTCTCTGTTGGATTTTGTGGTTTTTGGTAAATATCGTTTTGGCCCAGATTTTGTTACTGTTCACCAGTAAGTCGTGGGGCCCACTTTTTGATATTTGGTCGATCGAAACTTAAACACGTTAGTTTACAGTGCTTACATTATATCTCCGACCGGGAATGTCATTTGATCGGTAAACCGCGTCTGATTGCTATAGTTCTTTTAGACGGGTTTGCGAACGTGACATTCGCGTTGATGTTCTGTGTTGTGCTGTGATGTTGCGGATTTGTCGTGGTGGATAGCAGTGTGCAATGGTAGTACAGTTTGAGTTTATTTGTACATTTGTTATTGCGGGGCGAGCGTCCAACTTGTGGACAGCCGTCACTGCCTGTTGTATAATATTCTTTTGGGGCACGACCAGGTTGCGGTCGATGTACCTATTGTACTATTTTTCATTACTGTACTAGGTTTTGGCCCGAGACGGAGTGCACGGATAGCCGGGTTCTGGGGGCAACGGGTCCGCATCTCATGGCTTTGAGAGGCAGAGGGGTCCCACTCTAGAATTGGAAGACTATTCGCCGCACACGTAGGGGGTACAGGTTGACCCAAGGAGGGGTGCCCAAGATTACCGGATTCCGTGAAGTGCGGGGTGTTCCATTCACTATGTAGGGGGCTGCCTCGCTTCAGGTTTTAGCGGGTAACTTGCCGCACCCGTAGGGGTCTAGGTTTCATTGCACAGGCTATCCACACGACAGGGGAACGTCGAATTTCAGCAGCGGCTCTGTGAAACTCGGGGATTCCAGATATCTGTATTGTTCTGTAATGCTTATTACTTTTCTGTAATGTTGCATACTATCACGCCTGGAGCGATTATTGTATATTGGTTTATATACTATTAGATGTTGTATATGTTTTACACCCGCTCTAGTCCAGTCCCCGCTCTGTCGTTAGTTAAGTAACCTAACGGGTGATGACGGGACCCAGTGACGAATGCGGATGGCATATACGTACATTTTATTTTCGTTCTTTTCTGGTGTGATTAAATGATGGGACTGTGTTGATTCTGATCAACGCAAAGTAAAACAAACCTGTTTACAGTTGTTGGAACAAATTTAAAAAGTGTTATTGCAAAGACGTTTCCTTTTGTTATGCATAGCGGTATTCAGTGGAATATCCTGCACCTCATTCGACGGGGCAAGGGCCGATATCCCTTTACCGGGACTGACCCCTTGGGCAGAAGTTTGCGTCAGCGTAATAACTTCACTATAGTCGATTACAAGTTGCTTTGCATAGCGGTATTCAGTGGAATATCCTGCACCTCATTCCACGAGGAAAGAGCCGAGATCCCTTTTCCGGGAGTGACCTCTTTAGCAAAAGGTTTTCGCCACTATATTTTAAAAAGCTATCAGGTTCCTTCAGCGATATCAAGTTCACTACGTTAAAGGTTTTTCGCCAAAAACCAGTCGTAGCCCTTCGTCACTTCTTTTGGGTATTTAGTAGTATTCAAGCTATGCATTTTAGCCAAAGTTAAGGCATAGTGTTTGGTAGCTGCTGGGTATTCAATTGTTGCATAGATAGATGAGTTAGTTTGGGACAGTCGTTCTTCCGATTGGCCAAAGTCAGGGGCATGTGCAGGTGGGTTCAAATTGACAAGATAGTGACGGGTAGAACTTGGCATGTGAGTTATGACACTTTGACCAAAGCCAAGGTTATAAGAGCATGGGGCAAAATTCTTATCGGGAGTTTCTAAAGAAACTGAAACTTGCCAAGTATGCGCATACCTTCTGGAGTATGAGTAACGTGGATGCATTCCATCACGTTATCAGGCGATGAGAGTTGGATCCTGATTCCCACTGATGAGTTGGTTTACTCTTCGGGTGATCCCGATTGATTCTTTTTTAGGTTTGGAGGAGAATTTGACAGGACAGTGGGAGGTTTCCGGATTAGATAAAGTGATGACCATTCTGATCTAGGTTAGAGTGCACGCGGAGTGTTTCTTTTCTCTCTCTTTAGCAGCGACCTTTGACCGACCCTAGACTATGACTCAATGACCAGGTTGACCGAACCTTCTTAAAATACTGGCTTTTTGGATTGTCTGAGTTGCATAAGTCATTGCCACTCCTTCTTTTACCCTTTGCATTTCTCAGAACACCCGTATTACTACGGATATCCACTTCCATTGGATAGATCCATCGTATGGTTATATACGAACTCGAAGGGACTTCTTCGAGGATGGATCCAGGTTCAGGAGAAACAGAATTGGTTTATTCAGTTGTCTTTTATTATCACCTTCTCTCAGGTTGCGAGGGCTCCTTGGTTTAGGAGAGTACACCTATTACGCTTATTGGATAGTCTTATTCCAAACCATAGGCTGGTGCCGAAAGGTAGGGAATGAAGAAAACCAATTAGCCTAAGTAAGGTGTGCAGAAGGTAATATGTAAAGAAAAAATAAAGGGATTAGAAAGAGGGCAAAGTAAATTGCGACTGATATCATTCACGACCAAAACCGCGTACTTCATCGCCACTCCTATTTCACCTTTAAAAGAATAAGGTATTATTCAGTTGTCTTTTATCATCACCTTCTCTCAGTTGCGAGTACTCCTTGGTTTAGGAGGGTACACCTATTATGCTTACTGGATAGTCTTCTTCCAAACCATAGGCTGGTGCCGAACGGTAGGGAAGGAAGAAAACCATTTAGCCTAACGATGGTGTACAGAAGGTAACGACTAAAGACAAATAAAGGGATTTGGAGAGATGGCAATAAAATATACGATTGAAGTCATGAATTGGATTATGGAATATGCATTGCTATAAATACCAGGATACCCCTACGAAACATTTTCATGTTTCAGTGCATTGTTAAAAGAAAAACTGTTTTCCCGATTAGACACTTACTCCAAGGGTATATATTTACCAGGTTTCATTCTCATATCTGTATGGTTTTACAGATGATGAGTGGGAGTAAGATATTGGGAATTAGGTGATCATCCTCATTATATCGGAATTCGTTGTAATTGGTGATATTTGAGGAAATCGCCAGGGTACAGTTTTCCACCTACAACGCACAGGTTTTGAGTTGTTCAAACTCAACGGACTTATACAGAGTATTGTATGTTGTCCAGTGTCCATCAGGACAAAGGGGTAGGTCCTCGTACTATGTTCTATTTACTTATAACTTCTCTAGTAATTAGACGAGTGTTTCGTAGAAATACAAGGTCTAAGTTTTGAGAAGTTGTGGGTATAAGAATAAAGTAGAGAACCAGGTGTCACAAGTATCGGGATTCTTCAAAGAGATCGAAGATGTAGATTCTTGTGATTGGTATTCAGATGATAGTGATGGTTTTGAGAAACGTGTTTCTCTTTCAAGTTACTCATAATTGGATGGATTCCTAAGTTGAGTAATGCTGATTAGCCTCTTTCCATTAAGTTGATATGCACTGGAGACAGCTGTATGATTTGAATCTGGTTCCAATTAAATAAGTGCCAAAGTTTCTATATTGGATATAGAATAGTTCGTACCTTAAAAGATATTAAGGTACGGGGAGTTGTCCAGCTTATGCTTAAAACCAGACTCTGGATAACTCAGGGCACATTTCTGTAATGGCTGTTTGTGGGTTGACCCTGGCTATGACAAGGGTTGATATTCTACCATTTGGAAGATCAATAGTGATATTGTTCTTGACTCGCCACAGTTTTAGTAAAATGGATCTTTTTCAGACAACAGTAGTGGGAGTATGGTAGAACTGGAAGTGATTCCAGAACCGCAAACGATTACGGAAAATTTAATAGAACCTATATATTCAATCAGGTATGACATTCCATTAGCCACTCCGCAGATATGGTAGGTAACCTCAGACACCCGAGAGGTACTTCGGTAGGCTCAAGGACGGTGACAGGGAGGTTCTTATCTACCAAGACTTGACACTACTGTTGTTCCAGGTTATGAGACCCGGTAGGAGGGTTGTCGTAGTCAGTGGGAGCAGCGGAAGCATAGTGGGCAAGATGCTTATATCTATTTATAGACTTGAGCAGTTATAGCGGAGATAGATCATCTAATTTTGATGTGACAGTCATGGGTTTGACTTCAATCAGAATAGGGGATGGATCAGTTAAGGAGGTAGTAGTGTGTGATGTTATGGTATCTGGATGACATACACAGAGTAGGAAGTAAAATTCCTATACTACGATCGGTTGTACTGTGGTCGTCACACAGTTGTTTCTCCAGACAGGATATGGATATAATATTTGACATTCTGGTTTCTAGATCTATGGTTTTAGATCTGGATTTGGGTAGTTTCCCAATGTGGGTACTTTGACAGATATTCTAATGGTTTTTGGAATTGTTGACTCCTAGCATGGTGGTGTACCTGCAGGTGATGGAGTCACCCTCTCTAAAGGTGTCTTACAGACTAAAGGGGAGAGGGATGTGCGTGATTGGCAGATCACTTGCTTAGGCAATTGAGTCAATCATGAGATGTCAAGTACCACACCAAATGTTGGTTTTGCACTAGATGCAATAAGTTTGTATTAATCCAATCCTGGAGAAACATAAGGAAGCAGTTTTAGAACATAAGTACATGTTCTACGGATTTGATGACGGCAGCCTCCTTCGGGAGACGGTTATCATTCCAAGCTTCAAAGGTGACATGGTTGACAGAGTGATTGTCAGAGTTATAGTTTTTCCCTCTGACGAAGAGGGACAGTATTATGGACAGGTGGTCCAAGAGGATACTGTGGGAGGCATGGTGCCAGATACTGATTAGGTTCAGTGATCGATACAGTCTAAGAAGTTTGGATTTGGAGTTCATTTATGAACTAGGTCCCATCAGATATCCAGACATATTCTAAGACAGGTATTACTCAATTCGGGAGATGGCTTTCTCCGCGAACTTGAGATTTAGAGAGATATAGAAAGAAACTTCTAGGCGGATCCACTCACAAAGGCTATTTCTCGAACACAACAGTTTTACAAACGGGCTTTGTGATACTGCTTAGTAGAGAAGTTGGGTGTTGGTTTCACATGGGCTATGAGTACGCAACATCGCTATAATCAGCCTTGAGTGCAACTGGGAGATTGTTGGAGATAGTGCCCTCATAGTCCATTATTGGATCACAGGTACGTGATTGCAATGATTGCGGAGGACCTATACCGGTATGACAGTCTTACTCGAGATGATAGTATGCTATCTGGTTTGCCTTTATCAGTCGTGTACATGTTCAGGTGACTGATTACATGTTACACTTTGATAGAGCCCTTAGGATCTTGCTTTACCACCAACAGTATGATGGCGATCATATACGTGAGAGTTGGGTGGTTTATACGCATATCCTTAATTGTGGTCCCTAGTCGTGGGAGTTTCGAGACAGGGCATCGATATTCCGGAGTAGACTAGTGTGTACAGTCGAGACCCCGACGAGGGGCGGTGGCCGGTCTCACAAGCCACTGGTGTCAGTTGGATCACCTAAGATGTATACAGGTGCTCATTGGGTTATGAGTACACCGGACAGGACTCGCCGGGAATCTGCTAGTTAGTATTATATCTATCGTCAGATAGCAGTTCCCTGGTGACATGTGTACAGGTTAGTTCATCGACCTGAGGTCGTCATTTGTCTCGTGTGAGTTCCCACTGTGCTTTGATTTCTACCCTACCACGGCTCAAAGGAGTCGTGCAAACAGGTAGTTTTTGGGTACAGTCCCGAGCCATATGGTGGCACGTGAGCGGATCGGCAGGGGATTCGTCTCTCCCGGTATTGGGGGCGAGGTCGTGCTGTGTCTAGGAGAGCCATTACACAAAGTCCATGGCCATGGCAGGAGATTTACTGGTAGGTACTCCAGTAGTATCTCAGGGTGTTATTGGGCTTCACTCCGACACGACTTATACTGCTCTTGAGGGTCTGACGTTACTAGCCCCCTAGGAAGATATGCGATACTCATAGACGAACGGACCGGACTGTATATACATTGTCACTGTTAGGCTCAGTAGGGTTTTCCGGATGAGTTCGCTCATCGGCATCCCTTGAGGTCAGTCTATGGGCAGCCGTTACGCATTGCTAGTGCCGCTGACGGTTTGTGGTTAAATCCACTGCCAGGGTACTGACGAGTCATTAGAGTCCCCCACAGGCAGTTTCCCAAGTTCGAGCGAAACGTTGTAGAGGCCGTATGGTTTTATGGCAGGGTTCGGAAAATGCACGTGCGTTTACGCACGTGTTATTTTTCGGGCAGATGATACTGGTCGGCTTTGGTTTAAGCCGGATCCGGGTATTATAATGAGTAGGTATAATATCTTTGTCTCAGTTGCATTTGTATTCGGTCGTAATACAAATGCGGGTATATTTATACAGTTTCGGGGTTATCCTGAAAGTCGTTTCAGGATCACTTTTGGAAGTTGCCAGTTTCCAGTTTTCTATCAGCCGTCTTTTAACATTCGGTTAAAGACGGATTTATCTTTTCTTCAGTTGAGGGTGAGTCATGCTTCTAGTAGGTTCTAGAAGGTGGTGACTAGGTTTATTGGTGTTGTGTTCTAATTGGTTGCTTTTAATGAAAGGATGACTAAGCATATGAGTCATTGTTTTCATTATGGTTTTTTGTTAAGCTTAAGATATTTGTTCATGATCTTTTGCTTATGGTTACCTTCCCCTCCTCCTACACTCACCCCCCCTCTCTCCATATATATGGCCGGCCCCTCCCCACTCTCTTATGGTTGTTGATTTCATTTGGAAAAAAAGATATGATAGATTTTTGGGGTGTATGGAATTCACAGCTCATTTCATTCCATCACCCGATTCCCTCGGCAACTTCATTAACCGATCGTCCACGGACTTGGACGAAGTGAGACAAAGTCATCTACTCATTCTCTACATCATTCTTGGTCGTCTCTTTTAGCAAACTTGACGATCGAGTTGCCTCAAGTCAGAGGCGGGAGCCCGTTTAAAGAATCAGTGATGTGGTGCCACCTCGACGAAGAGATCGGAGATCGACGAGATCGGAGCAGCCGCAACGGAGCGTGGGATGATGGTTAAAGAACGAAGGACTCGGATCGTTCGGTATAACCTTTTTACTCTCTTTACAGTTTGTTAGTTTAGCAATAATGGCAGATCCGGGTTAAAGTATACGATAGCGCCAGTTAAAAGTTTTTTGTTCCGCATTTGGCGTCTGTAGACTGCCGGGGCGCTAGCGTAGACTTACATATTTTATTATATTTTTCCTAGGCTTGCACACACTTGTGCATGATTACTAGGGTTGTTTTGGGGGTTTAACCATGATTTAGCAACATGGTGGACTAACCATTCCCTAATCTAATTTTATGTTTTGTTTAAGTGTTTTGGGTTTTAAGTGTTATGGTTGTTTTAAAATGAATTTGAATAAGGTTTTTAAATTGACTTTCTTTATGTTGACCTTGAGAGAGAGAGAGAGTGCATTATGGGGCATGATGGCCATTGCCATGCCTCATTTAATGATGAGAGAGAAGGAGAGAGGGAGGGGTTCTAGCCTTACTCTCATTTTCTCACTCTCATATCACCCATCTCTCACTCTCTCACACACACACACCAACAACAACAGCAGCAGCAGCAGCTCAAACAACAACAACAACAGCAGCAGTAGCTTGCAGCATCAGCATCTCCAAACAACATAGCATCAACCACAACAACAACATCAACCTAGAAATAGCAGCAGCACAAGAGAGCAGCAGCAGCAACAGCAAAGAGCAGCAGCAACAGAGGGCAGCAGCAGCAGAGGCAAGCATCAGCAGCAGCAGCAACAGGAACCCCAGCACTTGAAGATGCTCTTCCTCCCCCATACACTTCTTCTCCTGCTTCTTTGGGTTCTCTTGGGTATATTTCTGAACCCAAATCCCTAGTTGCTTAGCTTGTGTGCTTATTGGTGTCGGTTAGTGTTAATTTGCTAGTTTAGTGCTAATTATGATGTTTTGAGTGGACTTTTGGATGATTGATGATTGTGTTAGATAACCCTACCTATTTTAGTGTTAATAGGGTCACTTCAACTGAGAAATAGCCCAGATTACACTAAAATACCATAAGGTTTCTAACTTGTGCATTGGTGATTTTAAAGCGATATTTGTGACTTCTGAGATCTGTTTTTGACCCGGACCCTACAGGATAAAATTGAGAAGACTGGAGCATGTACACTAGGTCTAGATACCACCTGTAAGTCTACGCTAGCGCCCCGGCCGTCTACAGACGCAAAAAGCGGAACAAAAACTTTTAACTTGGCGTTATCGTATACTTTAACCCGGATCTGCCATTATTGCTAAACTAACAAAATGTAAAGAGTGTAGAATGGTTATACCGAACGATCCGAGTCCTTCGTTCTTCAACCATCATCCCACGCTCCGTTGCGGCTGCTCCGATCTCGTCGATCGCCGATCTCCTCGTCGAGGTGGCACCACATGATCGGTTCTTTAAACGGGCTCCCGCCTCTGACTCGAGGCAACTCGATCGTCAAGTTTGCTAAAAGAGACGACCAAGAATGATGTAGAGATTGAGTAGATGACTTTGTCTCACTTCGTCCAAGTCCGTGGACGATCGGTTAATGAAGTTGCCGTGGAAATCGGGTGATGGAATGAAATGAACTGTAAAATTCCATACACCCCGAAATACTATCATATCTTTTCTAACCGATTGAAAACTCAAGTGAGAGTGTGAGAATGAGGAGAGAGAGGGGGCCGGCCTCATAAAGGAAGAGGGGGGGTGACCGTAGGAGAGAGGGGTGACCACAAGCAAAAGATATTATCATAACAAATATCCTAAGGAAAACAAAACCACTAATAACAAAGCATGAGTCATTAGGCTAGTCATCAAAAACAATAATGACACCATTAATGCCTAATGAGTCATGATGCCACTTCATCACTTCTAGAAGCTTCTAGAATGATGACTCACTCCATCTGAAGAAAAGATAAATCCGTCTTTAACAGAATGTTAAAAGACGGCTGATAGAAAACTGGAAACTGGCAACTTCCAAAAGTGATCCTGAAACGAATTTCAGGACAACCCCGAAACTGTATAAATATACCCGCATTTGTATTACGACCGAATACAAATGCAACTGAGACAAAGATATTATACCTACTCATTATAATACTCGGATCCGGCTTAAACCAAAGCCGACCAGTATCATCTGTCCGAAAATCGACACGTGCGTAAACGCACGTGCATTTTCCGAACCCTGCCATCAAACCATACGGCCTCTACAACGTTTCGCCCGAACTTGGGAAACTGTCTGTGGGGGACTCTAATGACTCGTCAGCACCCTGGCAGTGGGTTTAACCACAAACCGTCAGCGGCACTAGCTATGCGTAACGGCTGCCCATGGACTGACCTCAAGGGTGGCCGAGGAGCGAACTCAAGGGAGACCGATGAGCGAACTCCTCCGAAAACCCTACTGAGCCTAACAGTGACAATGTATATACAGTCCGGTCCGTTCGTCAATGAGTATCGCATATCCGCCTAGGGGGCTAGTAACGTCAGACCCCCATTAGCAGTATAAGTCGTGTCGGAGTGTAGCCCAGAACGCCCTGAGATACTACTGGAATACCTACCAGTAAATCTCCTGCCTCGGCCGAGGGCTTTGCGTAATGGCTCTCCTAGACACAGCACGATCTCGCCCCCAATACCGGGAGAGACGAATCCCCTGCCGATCCGCTCACGTGCCTCCATATGGCTCGGGACTGTACCCAAAAGCTACCTGTTTGCACGACTCCTTTGAGCCGTGGTAGGGTAGAAATCAAAGCACAGTGGGAACTCATACGAGACAAATGACGACCTCAGGTCGATGAACTAACCTGTACACATGTCACCAGGGAACTGCTATCTGACGATAGGTAAAGTACTAACTAGCAGATTCCCGGCGAGTCCTGTCCGGTGTACTCATAACCCAATGAGCACCTGTATACATCTTAGGTGATCCAACTGACACCAGTGGCTTGTGAGACCGGCCACCGCCCCTCGTCGGGGTCTCGACTGTACACACTAGTCTACTCCGGAGTATCGATGCCCTGTCTCGAAACTCCCACGACTAGGGACCACAATTAAGGATATGCATATAAACTACCCAACTCTCACGTATATGATCGCCATCATACTGTTGGTAGTAAAGCAAGATCCTAAGGGCTCTATCAAAGTGTAACATGCAATCAGTCACCTGAACATGAACACGACTGATAAAGGCAAACCAGATAGCATACTATCATCTCGAGTAAGACTGTCCTACCGGGATAGGTCCTCCGCAATCATTGCAATCACGTACCTGCGATCCAATAATTGACTATGAGGGCACTATCTCCAACAATCTCCCACTTGCACTCAAGGCTAATATTGCGATGTCGACTACTCACAGCCCGTGTGAAACCGAACATCCAACTCCTCTACTAATCAGTTTCACAAAGCCCGTTTGTAAAACTATTGTGTTCGAGAAATAGCCTCGGTGAGTGGATCCGCCTAGAAGTTTCTTTCTGTATCTCTCTTAATCTCAAGTTCGCGGAGAAAGCCATCTCCCGAATTGAGTAGTACCTGTCTTAGAACATGTCTGGATATCTGATGGGACCTTAGTTCATAAATGAACTCCATATCCAAACTTCTTAGACTGAATCGATCACTGAACCTAATCAGTATCGGGCACCTTGCTTCCCACAGTATCCCATTGGACCACCTGTCCACAATACTGTCCCTCGTCAGAGGGAAAACTAAAACTCTGACAAACACTCTGTCATCCATGTCACCTTTGAAGCCTGGAATGATAACCGTCTCCCGAAAGAGGCTGCCGTTATCAAATCCGCAGAACATGTACCAATGTTCTAAAACTGCTTCCTTATGTTTCTCCAGGATTGGATTAATACAAACTTATTGCATCTAGTGCAAAACCAACATTTGGTGTGGTACTTGACATCTCATGATTGACTCAATTGCCTAAGCAAGTGATCTGCCAATCATGCACATCCCTCTCCTCTTTAGTCTATACGACACCTTTAGAGAGGGTGACTCCATCACCTGCAGGTACACTACCATGCTAGGAGTCAACTATTCTAAAAACCATTAGAATATCTGTCAAAGTACCCACATTGGGAAACTACCCAAATCCAGATCTAAAACCATAGATCTAGAAACCAGAATGTCAAATATTATATCCATATCCTGTCTGGAGAAACAACTGTGTGACGACCACAGTACAACCGATCGTAGTATAGGAATTTTACTTCCTACTCTGTGTAAGTCATCCAGATACCATGACATCACACCCTACTACCTTCTTAACTGATCCATCCCCTATTCTGATTGAAGTCAAACCCATGACTGTCACATCAAAATTAGATGATCTATCTCCGCTATTACTGCTCAAGTCTATAAATAGACATAAGCTACTTGCCCACCATGCTTCCGTTGCTCCCACTGACTACGACAACCCTCCTACCGGGTCTCATATCCTGGAACAACAGTAGTGTCAAGTCTGGGTAGATAAGAACCTCCCTGTCACCGTCCTTGAGGCTACCGAAGTACCTCTCGGGTGTCTGAGGTTACCTACCATACCTGCGGAGTGGCTATTGGAATGTCAAACCTGATTGAATGTATAGGTCCTATTAAATTTTCCGTAATCGTTTGCGGTTCTGGAATCACTTCCAGTTCTACCATACTCCCACTACTGTTTTCTGAAAAAGATCCATTTTACTAAAACTGTGGCGAGTCAAGAACAATAACACTATTGATCTTCCAAATGGTAGAATATCAACCCTCGTCATAGCCAGGGTCAACCCACAAACAGCCATTACAGAAACGTGCCCTGAGTCATCCAGTGTCTGGTTTTAATCATAAGCTGGACAACTCCCCGTACCTTAATTTCTTTTAAGGTACGAGCTATTCTATATCCAATATAGAAACTTTGGCACTTATTTAATTGTAACCAAGATTCAATCCATGCAGCTGTCTCCGGTGCATATCAACTTAATGGAAAGAGGTTAATCAGCATTACTCAACTTAGGAATCCATCCAATTATGAGTAACCTGAAAGAGAAACACGTTTCTCAAAACCATCACTATCATCTGAATACCAATCACAAGAATCTACATCTTCGATCTCTTTGAAGAATCCCGATACTTGTGATACCTGGTTCTCTACTTTATTCTTATACCCATAACTTCTCAAAACTTAGACCTTGTATTTCTACGAAACACTTGTCTAAATACTAGAGAAGTTATAAGTAAACAAAACATAGTACGAGGACCTACCCCTTTGTCCTGATGGACACTGGACAACATACAATACTCTGTATAAGTCCGCTGAGTTGAACAACTCAAAACCTGTGCGTTGTAGGTGGAAAACTGTACCCTGGCGATTTCCTCAAATATCACCAATTACAACGAATTCCGATATAATGAGGATGATCACCTAATTCCCAATATCTTACTCCCACTCATCATCTGTAAAACCATACAGATATGAGAATGAAACCTGGTAAATACATACCCTTGGAGTAAGTGTTTAATCGGGAAAACAGTTTTTCCTTTAACAATGCACTGAAACATGAAAATGTTTCGTAGGGGTATCCTGGTATTCATAGCAATGCCTCTTCCATAATCCAATTCATGACTTTAACCGTATATTTTATTGCCATCTCTCCAAATCCCTTTATTTGTCTTTAGTCGTTACCTTCTGTACACCATCGTTAGGCTAACTGGTTTTCTTCCTTCCCTACCGTTCGGCACCAGCCTATGCTTTGGAAGAAGACTATCCAGTAAGCATAATAGGTGTACCCTCCTAAACCAAGGAGTACTCGCAACTGAGAGAAGGTGACGATAAAAGACAACTGAATAATACCTTATTCTTTTAAAGGTGAAATAGGAGCGGCGATGAAGTACGCGGTTTTGGTCGTGAATGATATTAGTCGCAATTTACTTTGCCCTCTTTCTAATCCCTTTATTTTGTCTTTACATATTACCTTCTGCACACCCTACTTAGGCTAATTGGTTTTCTTCATTCCCTACCTTTCGGCACCAGCCTATGGTTTGGAATAAGACTATCCAATAGGCGTAATAGGTGTCCTCTCCTAAACCAAGGAGCTCTCGCAACCTGAGAGAAGGTGATAATAAAAGACAACTGAATAAACCAATTCTATTTCTCCTGAACCTTGATCCATCCCCGAAGAAGTCCCTTCGAGTTCGTATATAACCATACGATGGATCTATCCAATGGAAGTGGATATCCGTAGTAATACGGGTGTTCTGAGAAATTCAAAGGGTAAAAGAAGGAGTGGCAATGACTTATGCAACTCAGACAATCCAAAAGCCAGTATTTTAAGAAGGTTCGGTCAACCTGGTCACTGAGTCATAGTCTAGGGTCGGTCAAAGGTCGCTGCCAAAGAGAGAGAGAGAAAAGAAACACTCTGCGTGCACTCTAACCTAGATCAGAATGGTCATCATTTTATCTAATCCGGAAACCTCCCACTGTCCTGTCAAATTCTCCTCCAAACCTAAAGAAGAATCAATCGGGATCACCCGAAGAGTAAACCAACTCATCAGTGGGAATCGGGATCCAACTCTCATCGCATGTTAACGTGATGGAATGCATCCACGTTATTCATACTCCAGAAGGTATGCGCATACTTGGCAAGTTTCAGTTTCTTTAGAAACTCCCGATATCATTTTCTTGCCCCATGCTCTTATGACCTTGGCGAAAGTCAACAAATCATAAGTCACATGTCAAGTTCTGCCCGTCATTATCTTGTTAATTTGAATCCACCCGTACATACCCTTGACGAAAGCCAACAAGGTAATACGACTGTCCCAAACCAACTCATCTATCTATGCAACAAATGAATACCCAGCAGCTACCAAACACTATGCCTTGACGAAAGCCAACAAACATAGCTTGAATACTACTGACCATCCATAAGAAACGACGGAGGGCTACGACTGGTTTTTGGCGAAAAACCTTTAACGTAGTGAACTTGATATCGCTGAAGGAACCTGATAGCTTTTTTAAAATATAGTGGCGAAAACCTTTTGCTAAAGTGGTCACTCCCGGTAAAGGGATCTCGGCTCTTTCCTCGTGGAATGAGGTGCAGGATATTCCACTGAATACCGCTATGCAAAGCAACATGTAATCGACTATAGTGAAGTTATTACTCTGACGCAAACTTCTATCCAAGGGGTCGGTCCCGGTGAAGGGATATCGGCCCTTGCCTCGTCGAATGAGGTGCTGGATATTCCACTGAATACCGCTATGCATAACAAAAGAAAACGTCTTTGTAACAACACTTTTAAATTGTTCCAACAACTGTATACAGGTTTGTTTTCCTTTGCATTGATCAGAATCAACGCAGTCCCATCATTCAATCACACCAGAAAAGAACGAAAATAAAATGTACGTATATGCCATCCGCATTCGTCACTGGGTCCCGTCATCACCCGTTAGGTTACTTAACTAACGACAGAGCGGGGGCTGGTCTAGCACGGGTGTAAAACATATACAACATCTAATAGTATATAAACCAATATACAATAATCGCTCCAGGCGTGATAGTATGCAACATTACAGAAAAGTAATAAGCATCACAGAACAATACAGATAATCTGGGATCCCCGAGTTTCACAGAGCCGCTGCTGAAACTCGACGTTCCCCTGTCGTGTGGATAGCCTGTGCAATGAAACCTAGACCCCTACGGGTGCGGCAAGTTACCTGCCAAAACCTGAAGCGAGGCAGTCCCCCACAGCATAGTGAATGGAACACCCGGCACTTCATGGAATCCGGTAAATTGAGCACCCCTCCTTGGGTCAACCTGTACCCCTTACGAGTGCGGCGAATAGTCTGCCAATTCTGAAGTGGGGCCCCTCTGCCTCTCAAAGCCATGAGATGCGGACCCGTTGCTTTCCCGAACCCGGCTATCCGTGCACTCCGTCGCGGGGTAAAACCTAGTACAGTAATGAAAAATAGTACAATAGGTACATCGACCGCATCCTGGTCGTGCCCCAAAAGAATATTATACAACAGGCAGTGACGGCTGTCCACAAGTTGGACGCTCGCCCCGCAATATCAAATGTACAAATAAACTCAAACTGTACTACCATCGCACACTGCTATCCACCACGACAAATCCGCAACAATACAGCACAACACAGAACATCAACGTGAATGTCACGTTCGCAAACCCGTCTAAAAGAACTATAGCAGTTAAACGCGGTTTACCGATCAAATGACATTCCCGGTCGGAGATATAATGTAAGCACTGTAAACTAACGTGTTTAAATTTCGATCGACCAAACACGAAATATTAAAAAGTGGGCCCCACAGCTTACTGGTGAACAGTAACAAAACCTGGGCCAAAAATAAATATATCAAAAACCCCAAAATCCCAATTAGAACCCACTGGCAAAAATTGGGAGCACGTGCTCCTCACATGGCCGCGGAAGGGCGGCCAAACCATGGGTTTGGCCGCGCTTCCGCGGCAACTTGGAGGAGTCACGAGTCCAAATTTTGTCGTGGGTCTTAAAATTGCCTGCTCGGATTTTTAAGACATCCAGAAATCAATTTTGACACTGTTCAAAATCAACAGAAACTGTCGGCATAGGATTTTGTAGTTTTCGATTTCCGGTCGGATCGATGTTTTAAACGCGTTAGCACAAGTTAGTATAGCAAAATGGTGAGGCTCTGATACCACTGTAAGTCTACGCTAGCGCCCCGGCCGTCTACAGACGCCAAAAGCGGAACAAAAACTTTTAACTTGGCGTTATCGTATACTTTAACCCGGATCTGCCATTATTGCTAAACTAACAAAATGTAAAGAGTGTAGAATGGTTATACCGAACGATCCGAGTCCTTCGTTCTTCAACCATCATCCCACGCTCCGTTGCGGCTGCTCCGATCTCGTCGATCGCCGATCTCCTCGTCGAGGTGGCACCACATGATCGGTTCTTTAAACGGGCTCCCGCCTCTGACTCGAGGCAACTCGATCGTCAAGTTTGCTAAAAGAGACGACCAAGAATGATGTAGAGATTGAGTAGATGACTTTGTCTCACTTCGTCCAAGTCCGTGGACGATCGGTTAATGAAGTTGCCGTGGAAATCGGGTGATGGAATGAAATGAACTGTAAAATTCCATACACCCCGAAATACTATCATATCTTTTCTAACCGATTGAAAACTCAAGTGAGAGTGTGAGAATGAGGAGAGAGAGGGGGCCGGCCTCATAAAGGAAGAGGGGGGGTGACCGTAGGAGAGGGGGGTGACCACAAGCAAAAGATATTATCATAACAAATATCCAAAGGAAAACAAAACCACTAATAACAAAGCATGAGTCATTAGGCTAGTCATCAAAAACAATAATGACACCATTAATGCCTAATGAGTCATGATGCCACTTCATCACTTCTAGAAGCTTCTAGAATGATGACTCACTCCATCTGAAGAAAAGATAAATCCGTCTTTAACAGAATGTTAAAAGACGGCTGATAGAAAACTGGAAACTGGCAACTTCCAAAAGTGATCCTGAAACGGATTTCAGGACAACCCCGAAACTGTATAAATATACCCGCATTTGTATTACGACCGAATACAAATGCAACTGAGACAAAGATATTATACCTACTCATTATAATACTCGGATCCGGCTTAAACCAAAGCCGACCAGTATCATCTGTCCGAAAATCGACACGTGCGTAAACGCACGTGCATTTTCCGAACCCTGCCATAAAACCATACGGCCTCTACAACGTTTCGCCCGAACTTGGGAAACTGTCTGTGGGGGACTCTAATGACTCGTCAGCACCTTGGCAGTGGGTTTAACCACAAACCGTCAGCGGCACTAGCTATGCGTAACGGCTGCCCATGGACTGACCTCAAGGGTGGCCGAGGAGCGAACTCAAGGGAGACCGATGAGCGAACTCCTCCGAAAACCCTACTGAGCCTAACAGTGACAATGTATATACAGTCCGGTCCGTTCGTCAATGAGTATCGCATATCCGCCTAGGGGGCTAGTAACGTCAGACCCCCATTAGCAGTATAAGTCGTGTCGGAGTGTAGCCCAGAACGCCCTGAGATACTACTGGAATACCTACCAGTAAATCTCCTGCCTCGGCCGAGGGCTTTGCGTAATGGCTCTCCTAGACACAGCACGATCTCGCCCCCAATACCGGGAGAGACGAATCCCCTGCCGATCCGCTCACGTGCCTCCATATGGCTCGGGACTGTACCCAAAAGCTACCTGTTTGCACGACTCCTTTGAGCCGTGGTAGGGTAGAAATCAAAGCACAGTGGGAACTCATACGAGACAAATGACGACCTCAGGTCGATGAACTAACCTGTACACATGTCACCAGGGAACTGCTATCTGACGATAGGTAAAGTACTAACTAGCAGATTCCCGGCGAGTCCTGTCCGGTGTACTCATAACCCAATGAGCACCTGTATACATCTTAGGTGATCCAACTGACACCAGTGGCTTGTGAGACCGGCCACCGCCCCTCGTCGGGGTCTCGACTGTACACACTAGTCTACTCCGGAGTATCGATGCCCTGTCTCGAAACTCCCACGACTAGGGACCACAATTAAGGATATGCATATAAACTACCCAACTCTCACGTATATGATCGCCATCATACTGTTGGTAGTAAAGCAAGATCCTAAGGGCTCTATCAAAGTGTAACATGCAATCAGTCACCTGAACATGAACACGACTGATAAAGGCAAACCAGATAGCATACTATCATCTCGAGTAAGACTGTCGTACCGGGATAGGTCCTCCGCAATCATTGCAATCACGTACCTGCGATCCAATAATTGACTATGACGGCACTATCTCCAACACCACCACCAGAGCACGAACCCATCATTCCCAAGGTAGGCCGCCGATTTAATGGTTTTGGCCGCAATTTACGGCCAAAGAGGGGGCAGGGGTGTTGGGGTCTTGGCTAGGGTTGTCTTCTGTGTTGTATAATGTTTTGGCATGTCTAGTTTTGTAATATTTGACCTGTAGGAAAATCTGGGATCATATATAGTTTTTGGTGTTCGTTGTGTTTGCGCGATACGCGCGATACGTGAGAAGGTTCTGTGATCCAACGTATCGCGGCGTGTCGCGATGGTTTTAGACGCGTACACACACGATTCAGCGTATCGTGCACACGCGCGTTTGGTTCGCGACGCGAGTTTCTCGTTTTGGTTCGATATCGCGTTTTTGCGAGATATTTGGCTTATATATGATTTTCATGTCTTATTTGCAGGTTTGCAGGCAGGGACTACGGACACTGCTACAGGGGGAGCACATGGTAGGATTCACCTAGCGTGGAGTGTAGGTGAGTAGATTTAACATCTACAGGGGAATCGCCCGCATGGCGTTATGCGTCTGGGCTAGGATTCTAATATTTGTCACATATTCTACGTCATTGTTAGAATTGCGCCTTTAGTTTATTTCCTTGATATAGCTGTACTGTGACTAGCAGCCGTAGGACACTGCACATATTATTGACGGTTCTTGTTGCACGAGCATGGATTTTATGCTATACACACACCGTCAATAATTGCCATGTCACACACAACCACTTATAGATACTTTATTGCTTATCAGACTTGACATCTAGTTTATCGGTATACCTATAGTGTATCCCATTAGTGATAGGTACATCTACACCTTGCGATACAGCTACAGGTATACGTTGTACATATTTTACTTATACCCAGGGGAGGTATCCTTCATATTCTACTTATACCCAGAGGGGTATACGACATCTTTTACTTATAGGTAGATACCTATACTTAGCTGTACCTTATTGATTTTGCATACATCTAGTTTCAGCTAAATACTTTCATTTACATGCTTGAATTCAGATATATCGCATATATTATTCCTGGATTTGCGCATTTATTTATTTGGATTTTTACATGGTGTTTTCGGGATTTGGGAACCGCGGGAGTTCATGAAATTATGCATACATTGAAAAACCCGGTTTCCTTGATATGATATTTGCGCGTCCACCATGTGTTTTATCGGTGCTGATTATATACTCCATACGAGGTGTGGTTGCCGTATGAGAGTACATGGTGGGGCCCGGTATGGTTCCCCTCGGTAAGAAGATCGATGGATTTTGCCGATTGAGCTTGGAGGCGGGCGAGTACCTACCGGTCACAGTACCCATGACTCGGCGGGGGATCACGGAGACACCGCTGGGAGTCATGTACGTATGCATACGTCGAAAGGCGAGGGTCAGAGCTAACCACTCGTGCTTTCGGGATAGCGTATGATACATGGTCAGGATTTCTGTGTCGATGCTTGGCACATTGGTTTTCATGATATTTCTTTTAATACCTTTGTATATATAACAGGGGAATTAGCCGTTGTTATATATACCCTTACACCAATATTAGTGGAATGGGACGCTAATATATGTGTATTGCCCCCATCATATTTATTTCTGTATATATATACCTCTAGGATGTTAGATTCTTACTGGAGATTTGACTTGGGTTATTAGGTGATTCATTGAGATTGGATATTGGAAATACCTATGTGATCGTTGATTTGTACATTCGGGATATAGGAGATTACTCGATATTGTACATTGAGGAGATGTGAGACTTATATGATGTGAGAGCCCAGTTTGGGGGCTGATTGGAGGATTTGTGGATTGGAGTGTCTCGATGGATTGTGATCCTGCCACGATGTCAGGTTTCCGTGGAAATGACATATTCCACCCTATACCTCGCACTTATCTATTTTATGCACAGTTTCATATATTGGTAGTACCTGTTAGTGTACCCTTATGATAGTTGCATATTTGCTTTTTCATATCCCTATTGCATAGTTATTGCATACTATTATCATGTCATCATTGCTTCACATATTGATTGTACCTGCTAGTGTACTTTCCACTATTCTGCATTCACATGACATGTTATTACTGTAATCGCATATCTTAGATTCATGTTGTACGTACATTCCTGCGATTACCTGCATATGTTATCTACTATTCACGAGTTGGCAACTCACCCCCGTTGTGCCACAGGTGTTTCAGGTTGTTCCCCAGAGTAGTCGAGGCAGGCTATTCAGTATCCATCTATCATCTTTTGCTACAGATACCGCATCAGCTCACAGTACTATTTGCTTGGGTGGATTAGATGATTATCTGTATTTCATATTGTACATTCGTTGTATCTTGTACTCTCCATCTACTATTGTATTGTTGACTTAGAGAATTGGTGAGGACGTTATTGTATATTAATTGTGGATTTGTTGACTTTTATATACAGCTTTCTCTCTATTATCTTTATTTCTTCGCTACGGCGTTGTATATTTGTATTGTATTCATCTTGGCTAGTTTTTACAAAAAGGGGGTGTTGCCAAAATTTTAAAGAAAGAAAGTAAGACTTTTAAAGAATTTGGGTTGCGATTTCAAATGTTTCAAAAACTATACTATCTTTTCCGTATTTTCTTGGTTTAGATTTCTGGGTTTTGGCTTTCTTTTACTGCGTTACGTCTTTTGGAGTTGCGTAGTATTAGGGCCGTCACGGGCCAATTTTGGGTCGTGACACTTACGTTACGCTACTCCGCTTAAGAAGCCTTAGGATGTACATTTCCTTGCATAGTATTATATTCATTCTTATGATATATCATCATCGATATCGGTTGGTTGTTTTGTTACCACGATTGCATAGGCAAAGAGAGCTACGGCTAGAGTTGCGATCAGTACGAGCTTGTCACGGACGAGAACTGACCAGGGCGTGATTCCAGGGACACACGTTTTCATAGATGTATCGTCCTATTGTGTTTTCGCGCCATGGGCGTTTGATGGATTGCTTTTACAAAATTTCTCGAACGTGCAGATCAGCACCAGAGGATTGGGCCACTGCTAGAGACCGGCTAGAATGTGATGACCGTTAATGTATCGCCTATTCTTGAGTATCGAGGCACTGTTTAGCGTGCGGACGAATGATCCAGTTGTTGCTGCGAATGACGATATAGCGCCCCAGATGTTTGGAGCTGTTGCAGCACGATTTTGTACTTAGAGATATGATAGAAGATCACTAGTCACCAAGGATGAATGATTAGGACATGTGGTTCGTTCGCTTACCCCGATGCGAGGTCATCAGATTGATTGATTCCAGCTTGAGAAGACTTCACGCAGATACGTTGAGAGTCGATAGAAGACGATCGAATGTCAGAAGCCCATTTTCCAAGATTAAGGTATTCGGAAAAACATGCAAGTAATTCCGTGGAACCTCTAGAAGAATGAAACCCTAACTCGATATAATGACCATCGGAACGCTTTCGAATCTTAGGGTTTGCAGCAGTTCCGCGGTGCCATTAATGAGGCTTGGGTTTGCCCTTCTACGGCTGGTCCATAGGTACTTGATTAATCCAAAAATTGTAGTTTACCGTAATCAGAAACGGCGTCGCTTCGCAGCTAGCCGGTGAATACGGGTCGATCCGCAGGGATGTGTTAATTTCTAATTTTGTGTCATAACGAGTTGATTCAAATCGTGGTTGGTTTTTTATCGATTGAGTTTAAGATGAATTTATGTGATAAGAAAGGACTCGTTAGGGTTAGGTCGAAGGTAGGGGTGTTGAGATCTATGTTTTCACCTCTTTCAATGCCATGATTTAAGCTTTTTAGAAATATCACAACAATTATTAGCAAAGGGGATTAGGATGATCGGGAAGAAACAAAGTTTCTTCCTCTAGATCCTTGTCCGTCCTTTCCTATTAATTGATGTGATCTTCATGGATGTCATATAAGTCCGGCCTTTTATACTAAGGTTCACCGTTACCTTGTAGGTAGGGTGCCGTAGGGGGCGGATCGTATATGAATGCATGAAGATTTCGTTTAAAAAATAAGTTGGCGTTGAAGGAGGTGAGAGACATCCATCTCTCACTTACTCCCTTGTTCCTAACCCTAACGAGCGAGGATTTTATTCGCTCATTAGGGAATTGTTGCAAAGAGACATTTTTATGTTTATGTTTTAAAGGTTAACTACTTGGTGCAGATTAAGGAGGATTACACTAGAGCAAGAATTATCTAACTAGGGCAAGTAAAAGATTATACTAAGGCAAGAATTAAATAAAACTAAAAACTTACAAGAAAAAGTGATGCTCCGAATTCTTCAACAAATCTCACTTTTATTGATTATCAAGAGGCATACATTTTTACAGATCTAGATTACAATTTATAAGTAACTAGTGAAGCTAGGGTTACAGACCCTCGTAGACATGAAATTACTGATTTACCCCCTAAAAATCCCAACAATGAAACGACACACCGACACAAGAAGTCGGTGCCGACACGGGCTCTGTATGGCCGCGGTTCCGCGGCAAAGACATGCCTTTGGCCGCGGTTCCGCGGCCATTTAGTGGGCTTGGCCCACTATCTTTCTGTGCTGGGTCACTCTTCTCTTGGGCTCTCTGATCTCACTGTTTGTTTCTCTGTTGGGCTTTCTAATATTCTTCAGATTCTCAGTGAAACTTGTAAGGATCTTTTTGACCGTTTCACTTGACATTCGTCTCGGCTTGAGTAGGATCCGTGTGCTGGTTGGTCAAAAGTCCATTTCCTGTATCAACTTTGTCTTTTTCACTGTATTTGCTTCAAAAGTCTGTATCCTGTATCATGTAACAAACGATCGTCAAAAGCACCTGTTTACTTATAAATTGCACAAAAAGTGGGGCGTATAAATTGCAATATTATGATGTGAACAGTACTGTGGCATGTACCGATTATTATTAAACTGTACTCAAGAGTTGAGCTCTTGCGGGATTATGGAACTTTGATGAATCGATCGAAAAGTTTAACGTAGTCCGGATATCATATGATGGGATACATTACTTGGGAGACTCAAGATATGAGTATAGCCATTTGTAGTGTCATTCATACAGCTACGAAGAGACGAGTTCGAATCAGTCGACACCAGAGAAAAGAGGAGACTTGGACCCAGGATCGGTCGTATTACGCACACCCAGTAGGCCAGATTTTGGCATCGTCGACGAGACATGTTATGAGTGACCATGATAGTCGGCCCGAGACTTTTAGAGGATGTGCCAGAGCGGAGCTGTTTTCGTCGTCGTTTCCATATTGATCCGTAAAGCTGAGGAGCTATGTAACTGGAAATCTGCAGTGAAAGATGAGAGCCTAAGAACACCATGCGCCAGACCTTGAACGGGATGCAAGGAGATATCTTGCTCTGCTAGTTTGGATGCACCGACACCTTCTCTGCTTCGAAGGAAGGACACATCGACGACCGTGTTTACGATTTACGATTTGCTGATTTGAATATCACATTTCCGTTGTTTGGATTTTGGTATCTTAAGGATTTCGTTTTATGATTGGTCTTCCTATGTACACATTCTTTGCACTCGATTAGTGTTTCATGTATCAGTTGTATTGATGTTCGTTTTGTGCATACCTATTGCACTTGATTTTGATTTTATACATTCTGAGATACTAATTTGATTTCGTGTATATGGGTTGCACATGATTTTGGACTTATGCTTTCGGTATAGTTTTCATGCACTACTCGTACTTCTATTTGGTTTTGTGCATACTGATACATGTGGTTGTGAGTTTATCTATCGCGGTATACTTGATGTGTATGTCGTATACCGCTCATTTCGATTTTGATATTCGATATATGTTTTCGTGCACCATGTGCACTTGATTGAGATTCTTGTGCACACTTGGCGCACATGATGCGATTTTGTGCACACCAGATGCACTAAAATTGGGAATTGTGCAGATTAGATGCACCTGATATTGTTGTCGTGCACGCCCGTTGCACTTGACAGATGTTTTTGGTGCACACCCGTTGTACTCAGTTTTGTTTCTGTGCATATTCGTTGCATCTGTATTTGATTTCGATTTTCGTGCGCACCGGACGCACGTGGTACCTTGTATAATGTATTTGAGATTGATTTCATTTTGAGGAGTACGTTTTTATGATATTTACTATTTGGTATAGTAATTGAGCAGGACTAGTCCGAGGACAGTACCTGAATATGTTTTTGCATACATCGGTAGTTACCGGAGGGATTTCCAAAAAAGGAGCTATAGTCTCAATATTTTCCTACGTGTCCGGGATGACACGAAATATTCTACAGAGGAAACCCCTCTAAATTATTTTCAAAAGGCGGGACGTGTATGTTAAATAAAAGATATATATGTATAGCTATTTTTCCTTAAAATGAACGTCCGCTACTTGTGCTGTGATACGCGCATCGCACAGCGATTTGAAAAAGGTGGTTTTGCATGCTTCTATATTTAGATGTTTGGACGATTTTACTACGATGCGTACTATATGTACATGTTATATCTTTGAGTATATCATATTGATTTCGTATTGAACCTTTACATCAGTATCTTCACCAAGACTCCGATGATTGTGTGATGCTTGACGGAGTTTTGATTTTTGAGTTATATACTCATTTTTCATGCGCATGCATTGCGCTAAGATTTGTTTTAAGTATTGATGATTTCGGAGCCCCGACGATTTGAGTGTTTTGCTAAAAGTTTTAGTATTTGGGAGAGTTTTAATTTAAATTCGGGGACCGAATTTCTTTAACGGGGGAAGATTGTAACGTTTTGAAAATCGTTTAAATGAAATTTTCGATTTTTGGTAAAATAACCGGTGTTTTCCGTAAAAACCAAGATATAAATATCTTTCAACATAAAATTAAATATACCTATTCTAGCTATGAAATTGCTAGTATTTGGTATTTAATGGGTCACTTATAAAATTTCTAGTTTACTTAAATATTTTCCATAATTAATTATTTTAAATATTATTTTAAGCCGTCACTAATACATTTAATTAGTGATAATTACCAATTGGAATGGGTTAATCATTCTTTTGTGAACCAAGACAACTTGGGAACAAGTTGTAACATGCTCTTATTTTAGAATGTGTCTCCAAAATTCTAGAGAATTCTAGGATAAATCACATTAGGAAATGAAATAAAATAAAATAAATTAAAACTAGGATATGATATAAATCACCTTAATGAGACTTGAGGGGTTTTATTGTCACAAAAATGCACACCCACACCCACACAAACCTGCTGGCCGAACTTGGGCTGCCCCCAAATCCCCAAAGTCCCCACTTAATTTTCTCTCAAAATTAATAGAAAAGAAATCTTAAAATGTAAAGAAATGAGGAGATAATGAGGTTTGGGTTTGTGTTGACTTGGGACCTTCTAGACTTGGCAGTATTTTCCCCACCTCACTCTCTCTCCCCTCTCCCCATCATGGCCGAAAATAATCCCAGCAGCAGCCCCTTGTTCTTCCCCAATTTCTTGTGCAAAAATTCCTCAAAAAATGCTTACAAACTCACACAAATCCCTAATCTAATCTCTACCCATTTCTCCTTGGCCTATTCTAACATGGATCTTGGAGAAAAGTTGGCATTTTTGAGGCTAATTTCCAAGCTAGATCTCTAAAATTGGGAGGTAAAAATCTTAACCTATGTCTTCATTGTTGGTTAATTACTCAAATATAATTGAATTTGGTGTTTAATTTTGGTTCAATTTCAAAACTTGAATTTTCAAGAGAAGGTTTTGAATTAAAAAGTTAGGGTTTGGATTCAATTAGGGTGATTGTCACTTGCTTAAGGTTACAATGTATAGTTTAGCCTCTTAGGACATGGAAAACCTAATCTTGTTGCTAATTTGTAAATTGTTATTTTTAATTAAGCTAATTGAGCAAACTAGGTTTTTAGATATTATGAAAAAAATTGATATTTAAAATATAGTTAGGGTTTTCATCACATCATTAAAATTATAAATTGTAGTTTAATACCTTAGGTCATGCAAAACCTAGTCTAGTTGTTGATTTGTGTATTATTACTTTAAAATTGTTAAAATTGGATAAATTTGCAAACTAAATTTTAATGATTAATACAAATTTATGTGATAAAATTATAGTAATGGTTTGTATGACCTAGTTATGATACTTAGTGAATATTTTGGCCACTAGTTTTGTTAAAAAATCTAGTTTTGATGTAAAACGGAAAATGAATGCCTTCTAGGTTTTCGGGAATAAATCGATTTGATTTATTTTGAGGTTGTGATGAGTTACAACTTATTTCATATAATAATTAGTGAGTTGTGAAACCACTATTGGTACGTTTGGGTTTTCTCGATCAATCGGCGTTTGTACGCCGATGTCGAAGGTTATTTGGTTCTTTTGCATGAGTGGGTCATAGGTTTTAACCTATGCGCGTTTTGTGTGCCGTTTTGGTTTTTGTCCGCGATTTCGGTTTACGATATTATATGTTTGCATATATATACCCTCATGTGGACTTCGGGCGATTAAGAAGAGGATTGCGACATCGACTTCGGCAAGCAAGGATCAAGGTGAGTAGATATATATCTACGGGGGAAGTCGGGTGTATGGCGTATAGCACCCCCGCATATTCGTAGCATTTGACGCATTATATTTATATAGATCTTATTTTATGAGATGTGTATACTTAGCATGAAAAGCTTAGGTGATTATGGGTTAATTTAGTGTACTTGGATGATAGTGTCGTTAGTTATTTTCTTAGTCGTGAACCCTAGAATAAGGTTTACATACACGCACACGCACACACACATACATTTTATTTTCTTGTGTGTATATGGGGATATATACATATATATATATATACATATATGTATGTGAGTATGTATGTGTGTGTGTGTGTGTGTGTGTATATATATACATACATACATACATATACATGGATGATGAGGATATTATATGGTACTTGGAGATGAGTCGATGTGATTGAGCATGACGCCACGAGATCGGTGATGTAACTTGGTTCGTATTATGAGATATGACATGATGTTTTAACGGGTATTTAGGCATTGTGTTTTCATACACACACACATATATATGTTGTTGGTATCGGAATGTACTAGACTTTATATCAGTACCCCTAATTCAGGATATGATGATAAGGATACCAGATGAAAAATGGGATAAATATGATATTCGACCCTTACCCAGATTTGGGATGCCGTACGATGGATTTACCGTACGAGATATAATTATGATGATTGTTCCGCACTCTTGACTCGAGGATGTCATGTTATATATAATGTATCGTATGTGATACTATTGAGGCGGGATCACCGACTACTAGATATATATATCGACTCAGACTTAGGTGGTTTTCCTTACCCTTTCGATTAGTCTCTTAGCTTTGTCCTGTAGTTACTTAGTAGATGATAGACTGGGCTCGAGTCATACTTATTTCCAAAACTAAAGAACCGTGAGTATTTTAAAAGACAGGCCAAGGGATACTATGGATATTTCAAAGGACGTACCTTTTCTTAAAAAACACCGTAGCCCCTATTTTCTAAACACCACGATTTGTGCTATTTCAGTGCCAAACTGTACGACTCGTGTATATTAATGTAGATTCTTTATTGTTGCGTTTATTATTCATTTTCCGCATATTCTTGCTATTCGCATCGCATCGCATGTTTAAATGTGTTTTTATTGTTATATTGAACCCATGTTATCAGGACACCAGCACCATTACCGATGATGCGTATGTCTACGATCACTTTCTTGCCGGCTCACACACATCATCATCGGTAATTTCCATGTCACGTACAGATTAGAAAATACTACTTTATTAGTATAAATTGTTAGCTGATAGTTTCGACATGGTACTAGTGAGCTTGCTTTTATATGATAGCTTAGACATTGCATTTATTTACAATGATATCTCATGCATGTGTATTCATATATTCATTTGCCATGCGATAATATGGGCTAGTCCAGATTGCCGGAGCCCAGTATTCATTATTTATTTACATCGTGATTTGAGATTTCGGATTTCCATGAGATTTCTAGATTTGGAGAAACCGCAAAGTTTTTATAAACTGATTATCATTTCTAAAAATAGAAAATGCGGTTTTCTCATGATATGATATGAGATATGTCCACCATGAGTTTTTTCAGCTCTTGAGCGATATCATACACTCGATTCGAAGAGGAGGAGGAACCGTCTGTGGGTGCCTGGTGGACCCGGTGCGGTACCCGGGGCAAGATGGTCGCAGATGATGGCGTTGAGCCTGGCAGGGGAGAACTACCGACCTGTTATTTATGACACGGCGGATATCCGGAGGATACCGACGTAGTCATGAGATTTGATGATTTGGGCCAGTCCGGATAGCCGGAGCCCAGGGGCCAGTCCGGATAGCCGGAGCTCGAGATATTGAGACACAGAGACATTGAAATTTTATGATATGGGCCAGTCCGGATTGCCGGAGCCCGAGATTTTGAGATATTGGGATGTATATTTTGTGTCGATGCTTGACACGGATTCTCTATGATTTCAATGATGATACTTTGATTTTATACAGAAATCTCACTGAGATATGAAAACAGTTTTCTCTTTTAAGTTGTATTCTGTTTTCATGCATTCATACATCATATATATATGACATGTTGTTCCCTGAGGCACTGACACGAGCACATGGTATTACACTTATGTATAGATGTTTACCGTTGCCACTATTATGCTTTAGGCTATATTATTGAGGATTTTATGATCGTATGACCTAGGATTGAGTCATACATGCGATTTCTGCTCGGTGATGTTTTCTACTCACGAGTTGGCAACTCACCTGCGTTGTGCCACAGTTTCTTGCAGGTTTTGCCGTACAGGTTTCCTTGGCGGCTTTGCTGACACAATGCTTCTTTTCGGGTGATTGCTTTGAAAGGTGGGTTCACTCGCATCGTGACCACCATTGTACTTTATTATTTCAGTTGTATCTAGTAAACTCCATCAACCAGACTTGTATATTGATAGACCTAGAAACAGTTGTTTATTTTTTCGACCTTAGAGTCGCGTTTGTATTATTATGGTTTTCTGGTTGATTTTGGTTTTCTTAGGAGTTTTGATCCTCGCCCTTCGGCGTTGTATATTATTTGCTTGAGTGGTTGTGACCGTCAATTGACGAAGAGCTAGCTCCCGCTTGGGGATCCCTTTATATATATTATGCATGTTGTACCTGTTTGGGGCCAGTATTTACAAAGGAAACTCTGTCGAAATTTTCAGAAAAGACTTGATGTTTTAAAAATGCATACTACGGCTTATTTTGATAAAACACTTTCTTTAAATGGTTTAGATTTCTGGGCTTTTGGCTTACTTGAATTAGATGGGGTCCTATAGACTTCATATGATTCATGTGCCAGTCACGTGCTATTTCGGGTCGTGACATGCTATCTGACGATAGGTATAATACCAACTTGGAGTTCTCGGCGAGTCCGTTCAGTGTACCCAGTCTCCACTGAGCACCCGTATACCATCTTTGATGTCAAACACCAATGGATGTGGGATCATCCATCGCCTATCATATGGGTCAAGAAGCGTATACGCTAGTCTAGTCTGGATTATCGATGCCCTGTGTCTATACACCCTCGACTAGGAACAATTAAAGAATGTACATGTGGACTACCCTGGCCCTACTAGTATGATCTCTATCATAGTCCTAGTAGTCAAGTACTTATCCTATGGGCTTTATCAACATGTGAGAGCAAGACATTATCACAATACAAGTCTACATGTTAAGACAAAGAGCAACCAGATAGCATACTATCATGTCGAGCTAGAAAGTCCTCTCTATATATATCCAAGCATCCACTATAATATACATCATATGTACAATAATAGCCTCTAAGGCATATACATAACTAACAATCTCCCATTTGCACTAAGGTAAGTTGTTGTAGTATCTTATACCCAACATCCCGAAAAATCTCTCAAATTTTATCTGGAGTATAGCCTTCGTGAGAGGATCCGCTGTGTTGTTCTTCGTGTCAACTTGTCACGACCCGAAATTGGCACGTGACGGCCCTAATACTACGCAACGCCTAAAGACGTAACGCAGTAAAAGAAATCCAAAACCCAGAAATCTAAACCATAAAAATAAGATAAGAAAATATAATAGTAGTTTTTGAAACATTTGAAATCGCAACCCAAATTCTTTAAAGGTCCAACTTTCTTTCTTTAAAATTTTGGCAACACCCTTTTTTGTAAAAACTGGCCTAAAGGCGGAAAACAATCCACATCACAAATATACGACGCCATAGCGAAGAAATAAAGACAATAGAGATAAAGCTGTATATAAGACAACAAAACCATAAATAATATATAATATCGTCCTCACCAAGTCTCTAAGTCAACAACACAATAGTAGATGGAGAGTACAAGATACAACGAATGTACAATACAAAATACAGATAACCACCAAAACCCACCTAAGCAAAATAGCACATTGTGAGCCGATGCGGTATCTGTAGCAAAAGATGATAGGTGAATAGCCTGCCTCGACTACTCGGGGGAACAACCTGCAGCACCTGTGGCACAACGGGGGTGAGTTGCCAACTCGTGAATAGTAGATAACATATGCAGGTAATCGCAGGAATGTACGTACAACATGAATCTAAGATATACAATTTACAGCAATAACAGGTCATGTGAATGCAGAATAATGGAAAGTACACTAGCAGGTACAATCAATATGTGGAGCAATAATAACATAACAGTTGTATGCAATAACCATGCAATAGGGATATGAGAATGTAGATATGCAGCAATCATGAACGGTACACTAACAGGTACTCCTAATACATGGAACAGTGCATAAGTTAAAAGGTATGGGGTATGGAGTGAAATATGTCATCCCACGGAATCCTGTCATCGTTGTAGGATCACAATCCATCAAGACACTCAAATCCCAATTCCTCAAATCAGCCCCCACGTTGGGCTCTCACATCATATGAGTCTCACATCTCCTCAATGTACAATATCGAGTAATTTTCTATATCCCGAATGTACAAATCAGTAATCCCATATGTATGTCCAACATCCAATCTCAATGAATCACCTAATATCCCAAATCAAATCTCAAATAGAATTCTAACATCCTAATGGTATATATATGCAGAAATAAAATAAATATGATGGGGTCAATACACATATATTAACGTCCTATTCCACTAATATTGGTGTAAGGGTATATATAACAACGGCTAATTCCCCTGTTATATATACAAAGGTGTTTTAAAGGAAATATCATGAAAACAATGTGCCGAGCATCGACACAGAAATCCTGATAGGTACGTATCATACGCTATCCCGAAAGCATGAGTGCCTAGCTCTGACCCTCGCCTTTCGACGTATGCATACGCGCATGACTCCCAACGGTATCTCCATGATCCCCACCGAGTCATTGGTACTGTCACCGGTAGGTACTAGCCCGCCTCCGGGCTCAATCGGCAAAGTCCATCGATCTTCTTGCCGAGGGGAATCATACTGGGCCCCACCATGTACCCTCTACGGCCTCGACGCCTCCTCATAAGGGTATATATAAATCAGAACCGATAAAGCTCATGGTGGATGCGCAAATATCATATCAAGGAAACCGGGTTTTTCAATGTATGCATAATTTCATGAACTCCCGCGGTTCCCAAATCCAGAAAACATCATGTAAAATCCAAATAACAATGCGCAAATCCAGGAATAAATATGTACGATAAATCTGAAATGCGAGCATATAAAGGAAAATATGTAGCTGAAACCAGATGTATGCAGAATCAATAAGGTACAGCTAAGTATAGGTGTCTACCTATAAGTAAATTATGTGGTATACCCCACTGGGTATAAGTAAAGTATGAGCAAAGATATCTCTGTAGCTAAATGTCAAATGTGATATGTAATATAATATCTATTATGGTTTGTGTGTGACATGGCAATTATTGACGGTGTGTGTGTAGCATACAATCCGTGCTCGTGCAACATGAACCGTCAATAATATGTGTAGTGTCCTACGGCTTCTAGTCACAGTACCGTTACATCTAAGTAAAAGGGTAACGGCGCAATTCTAACAATGACGTAGAATATGCGGAAAGTAATAGAATTCTAGCCCAGACGCATAAGGCCATGCGGGCGATTCCCCTGTATATGTTAAATCTACTCACCTACGCTCCACGCTAGGTGAATCCTACCATCTGCTCCCCCCTGTAGCAGTGTCCGTAGTCCCCGCCTGCAAACCTGCAATTTAGACATGGAAATCATATATAAGCCAAATATTCCGCAAAACGCGATATCGAACCCAAACGAGAAATTCGCGTCGCGAACTAAACGCGCGTATGCACGATACGCTAAAACATGTGTATAGGCGTCTAAAACTACCGCGACACGCTGGATTGCAGAACCCACTCACGTATCGTGCGTATCGCGCAAACAAAACGGACATGAAATACGATATTTGATCCCAGATTTTCCTACAGGTCAAATCTTACAAAACTCTAAATGCCAAAACACTAGAAAACACAGCAGAGAACCCTAGCCAAGACCCCAACACCCCAGCCCCCTACTTGGCCGCAATTTGCGGCCAAACCTAATAAAACTGCGGCCTCAGTTGGAAATGGAGTTATCGTTCTCTGGTGGTGTGTTCTAGACCTAGTATGCATGCCCCAGTTTCCCCAATTTTGCCCTGAAGACCCCGGGTCAAAAGCAGATTCCAGATGTCGCAAAACGACACCAAAAAACGATATTCTGCACAAAATGGAAAACCTATGGTATTTTTGTGAAACTTGGGTTGAATCTCAGTTGTGGTGACCTAACAACACTAAAATGAGCTAGGTTAACCAACGCAATCACATTCTAACCAAATTTCCACATAAAACACCATAATTAGCACTAAACTCACTATTTAACACTAATCGAAGCTAATCAAGGCACAACTTAAGCAAACCATGAAATGGGGTTCAAGAAATGTACACTAATGAACACTAGAAGGCAGGTGAAGAAGTGGAAGGAGCTGCTGTAAGGAGCTGGAACTCCTGCTACTACTGTTGTTGCCTGCTGCTGCTGCCTGCTGCTGATGATGATGGCTGTTGCTGTCTCTGTTGTTCTTGTTGTTTATGCTGAGGTTGTTGTTGCTGCCTCTGGTGCTGTTGCTGCCACTGCTGTAGGTGTGTGTGTGTGTTTGTGAGAGAGAATCAGAGAAAGAGAAAATGATAGGAGAAATGAAAGAACAAAGCCAAGCCCCCCCTCTCTCTCTTCCCTTATAAATGAGGCATGGCTCACACCATGCTCCCCATGCCCTCTCTCTCACACAAAGTCAACATTTCAAATTAAAACCCTTTTTCATTTTATTTTAACAACCATAATACCCAAAACACTTAAACAAAATATAAAACTAGATTAAGAAATGGTTAAACCCCAAATTAACACCATAGTTATCATTCACAAGTGTGTGCAGGCCTAGGAAAAATCTAATAAAATATTCATTAAATAGGATAAAATAATTAAAAACCAATTTGGTAAACTTTTTATTGAAAACCATATATTAAAATATAATTAGCCACAAAACACATTCTAATGTGTTACAATCTCCCCCCTTAAAAGAAATTCGTCCCCGAATTTAAAAATATACTACTACATGTACCTTCAAAGAGAGGATTACAACTCTCAAATCTCGCTCGCAGCCTCCCAAGTGATTACCTCACTATACGGCTACGCCCAAGAAAAACCCTTCACAGATGGCAAGACCCTTGACCGACGTTTCTCCGCTTGCCGAGCCATTAACACAATTGGCAGCTGGTGAACGAATAATCGCGTCTAAGCTAAATGGCTGATGCCAATCATGTGAGAAAGGTCATGAAGGTAATCGTAACGTGTCAATATAAGGAAAACGGGGTGAATACTCAATAATCTGGGTGGAAGTGCCAAATTAAAGGCAACGAAACTAACTCGCTTATAGGATTTTAAAAGGGCCTAAAATCCTGGGACAAGCTTCCCAAAATCCAATACGTCATTTATCGGGAAAAAATCCGCAGGAATACAAGGTTTCCCTCTGCGAACTCAAGCCTGCGACCAATACAGTCGGCATAAGACCTCTATTTGCGCTGGGCTACTCTCATCCTGATCTGAAACAACCGGATCATCTCCGAAGTCTCTAGACTAGCTGGGGTCCAAAAATCCTACTTACGCAGAGTCAGAAAACAACAGACTGGTGATCGACACAACCTAACCCCTAAACCTAAAGGTTTCCAATTGGAGTGTCTCTTGATAACAGCTATCGAAGAAGAATCCTAACCATGGCGAGTGACGATCCCCAACTGCCGACAACAATTAACACAGACGCACAACTTAACAAAGAACAACTGAGCAAGCTGAGTATAACCGGACGACAAGCATCCGAATGGAGTCACACCCAGACTAACCCTGGGTAAACACCATAACGAAATTCATGGAGATCTGCTCCCACTCCTACTTCGGAAAGGTTTAAGGTTCCAACTCTCCAGCTGGCCTCAGATGCTCAACCCAAACACACATAAGACCGACACCTTGAAACGAGACCCAGAGCTTCTATTTACATCCTTTCCCACCCGTAACTATATCATAAGTCACGTCAATGTTGGTGGAACTCGAATGAAAACAGAGAGTTGACAGATGTGCCTGCTCTAGGATTGCACGTCTCTACCTGATAATATCAGGTACACAAAATGCGTCCCTAACTTAGCACACCATTATCACAAATCAAGGACACCGAATCATTGTTAGTTGTATGTATGCCCTAGAGGCCAGTATTGTACAGATGATGTATATTATATTGGATGCTTGGACATATATAGAGATGACTTTCTTGCTCTATATGATACTATGCTATCTGGTTGCTCTTTATCTTAACATGTATACTTGTCTCTTTATACTGTCTAATAGTTACATGTTGGTAAAGCCCTTAGGATGTGTACTTGACTACCTGGACTATGATGCGGATCATACTAGTGGGGACATGGTAGTCCATAAGTACATCCTTTAAGGTCCCTAATCGTGGGTGTATCGAGACGGGGCATCGATATACCAGAGTAGACTAGCGTATACGCTTCTCGACCCATGAGATGGGCGATGGGTGATCCCATATCCATTGGTGTTTGACATCAGAGATGGTATACGGGTGCTCAGTGGAGACTGGGTACACTGGACGGACTCGCCGAGAACTCCCAGATGGTATTATACCTCACATTAGATGGAAGTTCTCAGGTGACACTTGTACAGGTTAGTCTGTAGACCCGAGATCGTCATAGAGTCTTGTGTGATTCCCACTGTGCTTTGATCTCCACCTTACCACGTCCATGAGGGCGTGCAAAACGGTGGTTTTTGGGTACAGTCCCGAGTCACATGGAGGCAATGAGCGATAGGAGGGGTTTCGTCTCTCCCGGTATTGGGTGTTGATGTTGCGCTGTGCTCGATTGGCCGTAATAGGGAAGTCCCTGGCCAGGGCTGTTTCAGAGATTTGCTGGTAAGTGTTACCAGAAGTTTCTCGACCCGTTATGAGCCTCATATCGGCACGACTTATCGGTTATTGGGGTCTGACGTTTACCACCCCTAGACTTGATATGCGACATATCAGACGAGGAGACCGGACTGTACGGGAAGTGTTGCCGGTTGGCTCGACGGGAGTTGTAGCAGGTTCGCTTGTTCTCTTCTGATCGCTCAATACCCGGGTGGCCGTTACGTTTAGCTGACCGCTTGCGGCTTGGGGGTGCTTGATATGTTCATCACCCACTGCCGGCGTATTGACGAGTCTCAGAGTCCCACAATGGAGTTTCCTAGTCCAGGAGAAACGTTGTGGTGCGCGTATGCGATATGCGCATGGACCCGATTAAACTGCGCGTATAGGATACCGTATACTGATCGGGCGGCTTGCTTTTAGTAGGGGTCATATGTGATATGGCCGGATTGATAAATCAAGTGTTGATGTATCCTTTAACCATTAGATTCTCACTAGAAATCCTTTCTTGTTTTCTTTGGATGTATGGATGCATGTATGCATTTCTTATTGTTTCATGCACATATGGATGTGCATGCACACATACATACATACATCATCTATCATGGTTGTTTATACATAGAAAATGGTGGATATATAAGACTCACACCATGGTTTATTTTATGGATATTTATTTCTATTTTAGCTAAAACAAAAGAATTGAGATAAGATTGAATCATGGTCAAAGTTTCTACACTCTTCTTATGACCTAACCATTTGCACCTAACTTTTGACCATGGTTTAATTTTTCTCTTGTGTTTAACTAAGAAAAATAAAATATTTATAAAGAGATAACCATGGTTTGAGATGAAGAAAGAAAAATATATATTCTTATGTTTTTCTTTTTCTCTTATGGGTTATTCTTATCTTCTTCTAAAATATCCATCATCTTCTTCAACCTTGAGCTCATGCTCTCTTGAATTTTCTAGAGAGCAAATCATTAATCAAGATAGGATTTTGAAGTGAGAAAAGCCACCACCACATCATTCTACACAAGTCTTGCCCACTTGTTTAGAGTGTAAGCTTCGTTTTTCATTCTTGATCTTGCGAAGTTGCTAGCTTGGACAAAGCGGACTCCGGGTGGATCATCGGTGACCGAGAGGCGTTCAAGCGGAGTTCTTAGAAACCTCAAGTAGCCGAGGAGTCTAGCGTAGGGAGCTACAAAGGTTGTACTCTCTAAACCCTAGCTTTCCTTTCATATGTTGATGTGTAAGATTTGAAACCCTAATTTTTCTAGGATCGATCATTTGCATGTTAACTTAGCACCCTAAAAATTCCATCTTTGGTACATGTGATGCTTCTAAACCCTTCATGAGATGCTAGGGTAACCTTTCATTGGTATCAGAGCCGACCTAGAACTTTAGGCGACATTTTTACGAAGTTAAAACTCCGATCGAACCGGAAAATACGATTTTTGGGTGCTCTCTGGACTTTTTTCAAAATCTGGTTATTTTCAGAATTAAAAATATGTAAAATATTCAGCAGGTAAAACTAAGAATTACGGTATAAAACTTTTTCCATGAACAGTGATTTCTGCCGCGGAAACGCGGCCTAAGCTTGCTTAGGCCGCGGTTCCGCGGCCGTACACATCAATCAATGAATAAATTTTATACAGTAATTCTGGAATCTGCTTGTATATTTTTTAGGGTATTTTTAATCTGTATTTAGTTCTGAAAAATTCTGGAGATGGTTTTGGACTCGTCGATTCGATCGGAATTTTGATTTCGTGACTTTTCCGGGTAAATTAGAAAGTAGTGAAGTGTTTGAACGAGTATCATTTGCTCACTTTTTACGGGGTTTAAAATCTTTCGGAAATACGTGCAAGTTTGTTTGTGGTGGTCCCTCTAGAAGACAACAAACCTTAACTCGATTATGTGACCGTCTTGAACTGCCTTTTGAACCTTAGGGTTTGGGGCAGTACGGCGTGCCACATGTGAGGCGTTGGCTTGACCCTTCTACGGCTAGACCGCTACCACTGTGTCACACTACGGGATTTTAAACTCCCCTCAAGTGTTGATCTTTAGAGAATCTTGGGTATTTGATCGATCGTTCGAAAACTTTAATACCGTCTGTTTATCTGGAATGTGATGCAATATGTGGAATTCATATAGTTGGACATGAAATACGAAGTATGTGATATTTCGCATTTACGATGTCTAAAGAGAATGTGATTCCAAATATTGCAGTTTTACACTTTCTTTTCTGTGACCGTAAGTGTAGTATGTCGATATCGCCGGTTTCGTTGCTATACATCAACGACAATTGGGGTATGCATACTTACTTACGTTGATGATATGAGATATTATGTGTTGCTGAGATATGATGTGCAGGATTGTCGCAATTGAATAGCCGGGGGTTTTATGTGAGATGAGAGTTTTATATTTTCATTCATGTAAATTCAAATGTAATGTAATATTCTTTTATTAGGGGCACTTCCGGGTTGAGGTTGTGTCACCAGTGTTGTATATTATTTACTTTTCCGCATTAGGATGGACCCAAGGAGGGGAGCACAGGTGACCGGGTTCTGGGGTTCAGTGGGAGGCCATCTCGAGGAGTCGAGACCGGGTCTCCTAAACTCCAGAATTGGTAGGGTCGCTTGCCGCTCTCGTAGGGGTCCAGGGTGTGGGCTTGGCTATTCATTGCGACTGTGGAATCCGTATTTTCTATTTTGGCTAAATACTAAATACGGACGTCCTAGTATATCCCACATTATATCTATGTTTCTGCTGCGATATCTGTGATGTGATCATTTGATATGTTCTGATGGATACAGTATATAGTATATATGATATATTATATAGGCGTTACTTATGTTTTACACACGCACTAGCCCTGCCCTGCTCTGTCGTTAGTTACCTAACCCAACGGTGCACGAGGGGACATCGAGGCGAATGCGGATGGCATAAGTGTACGTCGTATTTATCTGTGATGTTTAGGTAACTTAAATGATGGGACTTCTTTAATGTGATTAATGAAAGAAAAGAAACCTAATAAATGTTGTAGAATCAAATTTTTAAAATAAAAGGGTAGCTACAATTTTGCTTTGCATAGCGGTATATATGATATACCCTGCACCTTATTCGATGAGGAAAGGGCCGAGATCCCTTCACCGGGAGTGACCCCTTTAGCAATAACTGGAAGATGCTACACACTCGGTTTGTTTTTGATTGCTTCTATAGTTTCTGCTTTGCACAGTGATATATATGATATATCCCGCACCTCATTCGACGAGGAAAGGGTCGACAATCCTTTCACCGGGAGTGACCCCTTTAGCAAAACTACAAAAAGCCTAAAAAACACTCCATTTCAAAATTCACTTCATTCTACAACGATATCAAGTTCATTACGCAATAGGTTTTCAGAAAAACCTGCGTAGCCCTCCGTTATTTCAGATAAGTACTACTTAGTATTCATGCTGCGGTAGTTTGGCCTCCGTCAAGGCGTAGTGTATGGTAGCTAACTAGTGCTTATCTGCGGGCATATGATGCGATTGGATTAGGGTATTCGTACGGCATAGTTTGGCCTCCGTCAAGGGTCGTACGGGTGCGTTTAATTCAATCAAGAAATGACGGGTTGAACTTGACTAGCGCCCTGTGGGTAGTTTGGCCTCCGTCAAGGTCATGGGACGCTAGGGGCAAAAGTATTATCGGGAATTTCAAGTGTTGAAATTTGCAATGAGATTGCATACCTTCTATGAGATAGTTGGATCCGGATACCCACTGCGAGTAATTGTTACTCCTGGGAGAGTTTTACAACGGACAATTAGCCGATCAAGTAGGTGTCTAGAAAGGTGTCAACGGGGTTACGCCTCTTGGAAAACGAGGTTTACTTTAATTAGGTCCGTGCAAAAGCACGGGGAACCTCCCTCAAAGTAACGACACTGGCCTAGCTGAAAGATCGGCGAAGTTGTAGGGTGTAATTAATCCCGGTTAATCTTTCCTTTTATGGTTTGAAGGAAGATTTGATAAAAACCAGTGGGAGCCATCCTGATTAGATAAGATAATAACCAATCTGATCTTGCAAGAGCATACGCTAAAGTGTTTTCTTCTCTCTCTCTCCAGGTAGCGACCTTGTCATGACTTAATCAAGATAATAATATGGATGTATTGACCGAACCCGCATGTTATACTGTGCAGGGGAACGTTGAACCCGTTCTATCTTATAAGTGTTATAAGAATGAACAGGAAACAGGAGAATATCTGGATTCTCACGCCGCCCAAACGGAGAACATGCATGTTGATGCACCTTCTTCGGGTGTGTTTGTCATTGAGAACTGTTTTTCAGTTCACCCTACGTCCTGGGTATTGGATACCGGATCAGGATCCCACATATGTAAACAGTTGCATGGGCTACGGAAAGGTAGAGAACTGGGAAAAGGTGATCATTCCGTTCAAGTAGGGAAAGGTGCAAGTATTGCAGCCAAAGCAGTTGGCAAATATCACCTAGTATTACCCAGTGGTGATACTCTGATTCTAAATGAGTGCTATTATATACCGAACATGATGTGCAACATTATATCAGTTTCTTTATTAAGTAAAGAAAGATATAATTTTGTAGTAAAGGATAATGTTATGAACATATTCCTAGATCAAAAGTTGATTGCATCAGGCTCGTTACATAATGGCATATTCATTCTAAATCAAAATACAGTCCTCAATATACAAAACACACACAAGAGGAAAAGTTCAGAAATGAACGAATCCTTCTTGTGGCATTGTAGACTTGGTCATATCAATGCGACACGACTGGCTAAGTTACATAAATATGGATATTTGAATTCGTTCAAATTATCATCTTATGATACTTGCCATTCATGTCTCAAAGGCAAGATGACCAAAACTCCGTTTACGGGACACGGAGAAAGAGTTACGGAACTCTTGGGACTAGTGCATAGTGATGTATGTGGTCCAATGTCTACACATGCCAGGGATGGTTCTTCGTACTTCATTACATTCACTGACGATCTCTCTAGATTCGGATATGTGTTCCTGATGAAACACAAATCAGAAGCTTTTGAGAAATTCAGAGAATATAAAAACGAAGTAGAGAACCAAACGGGCAAAAGTATTAAGATCCTTCGATCTGATCGAGGAGGAGAATACTTAAGCAATGAATTCAGAGATTATCTAAAAGAGAATGGGATTCTCTCTCAGCTTACTCCTCCTTATACACCACAGCACAACGGTGTATCGGAGAGGAGAAACCGCACCCTATTAGATATGGTGCGCTCTATGATGAGTGCAGCTGAGTTACCTATTTCCTTCTGGGGATATGCACTGGAGACAGCTTCATACCTATTGAATAGAGTTCCAACCAAATCAGTGCCTACCACTCCATATGAGATATGGAATGGTAAGAGACCATGTCTTAATTTTATTCAGATATGGGGTTGTCCGTCCTATGTTAAAACACAAAATCCGGACAAACTCGAGGCAAGGTCTGTTCTATGTAAGTTTATTGGATATCCCAAACATTCGCGAGGGTATATCTTCTACCACTCCGAGGAACAAAAAGTGTTTGTTTCTCGACATGCCACTTTCTTAGAAAAGGGTTTTCTAATGAAACAGACAAGTGGTATTGAGGTAGAACTGGAAGAGGTTCCAGCGACACAAACTATAACAGAAGACTTGGTAGAACAAGAGGATTCAGTAGTACCTGACGAACCCCATCCGCTCCGCCGATCTAGCAGGGTTTCTCATCCGCCTGAGAGATACTACGGTTTTCTCATTGATGGTGGAAGCGAGGATTGCATCATGGAAGATGATGACCCAACTAGCTTCGAGCAGGCCATCACGAGTAAGGACTCAGTGAAATGGCTGGATGCAATGCGGTCCGAGATGGAATCCATGTACACCAACAAAGTATGGACTTTGGAAGTTGCTCCTGAAGGGGTAAAACCCATTGGGAGCAAGTGGATCTTCAAGAAAAAACTTGGTGTAGATGGGAAAGTAGAGACTTTCAAAGCTAGACTTGTAGCAAAGGGTTTTCGTCAAAGACCAGGTGTGGATTATGACGAGACCTTTTCTCCAGTGGCTATGCTTAAATCCATCCGGATCATGCTTGCCATCGCTGCATATCATGATTACGAAATCTGGAAAATGGATGTTAAGACCGCCTTTCTAAACGGTGATTTAGAAGAGTGCGTGTACATGACTCAGCCAGAGGGCTTCGTAGATAGTGGGAGCAGCGGGAAGGTGTGCAAGCTGCTTAAATCTATTTATGGATTAAAGCAAGCATCGCGGAGTTAGAACATCTGCTTTGACGTCGTTATCAAAGAGTTTGATTTCGTCAAAAATGTAGATGAACCTTGTATCTACAAGAAGGTGGCAGAGAGTAAGGTTGTCTTCCTCGTATTGTACATAGAAGACATACTCTTGATAGGAAATGATATTCCTATGCTGCAATCGGTCAAGCTCTTCTTATCACAAAGATTCTCAATGAAAGATCTTGGTGATGCCTCCTGCATATTGGGAATTAGGATCTATAGAGATAGATCCAAACGGATACTGGGATTGTCCCAATCCAGGTACATTGACACCATACTAAAGAGGTTTAGTATGGAAGAATCTAAGCGTGGGAACTTACCCACGATCTCTGGAGTCAATCTCTGCAAAGAGATGTCTCCCAAGACTGATTTGGAGAGAGCTCGAATGCAAGGGATACCCTATGCTTCGGCAGTAGTTTCTATCATGTACGCGATGTTATGTATAAGACCCGATGTAGCATATTCACTAAGTGTAGTGAGCAGGTATCAAGCTGATCCTGGAGAGAGTCACTGGACAGCTGTGAAGAGCATTCTCAAGTACTTACGAAGGACTAAAGAGATGCTCTTGGTGTATGGTAATGGAGAACTCCAAGTGGAGTCCTTTACCAATTCGAGCTTCCAGAGTGATAAGGACGACTCTAAGTCGCAGTCGGGATTTGTCTTTACCCTTTACGGAGGGGCGGTTAGCTGGAAGAGTTCCATGCAGGAAACCGTGGCAGACTCGACGATGGAGGCTGAATACATCGCTGCCAACGATGCTGCCAAAGAGGCCGACTGGATCAAGAAGTTCATTACTGAACTTGGAGTGGTTCCATCCATTGAGCATCCAATACCTTTGTATTGCGATAACAATGGAGCGGTGGCTTTGGCCAAGGAGCCCAGGTCCCATCAGCGATCCAGGCATATTTTGAGGCGGTATCACCTCATCCGGGAGATAGTTGTTCGCCGGGAGATCGAGGTCAGGAGGGTTGACACGAAGAATAACACAGCGTATCCATTCACGAAGGCCATTCCCCAGATACAGTTTGAGAGACTCTTCGGGATGCTCGGTATGCGATACTACAGCAGCTGGCCCTAGTGCAAGTGGGAGATTGTTAGTTGTATGTATGCCCTAGAGGCCAGTATTGTACAGATGATGTATATTATATTGGATGCTTGGACATATATAGAGAGATGACTTTCTTGCTCTATATGATAGTATGCTATCTGGTTGCTCTTTATCTTAACCTGTATACTTGTCTCTTTATACTGTCTAATAGTTACATGTTGGTAAAGCCCTTAGGATGTGTACTTGACTACCTGGACTATGATGCGGATCATACTAGTGGGGACATGGTAGTCCATAAGTACATCCTTTAAGGTCCCTAGTCATGGGTGTATCGAGACGGGGCATCGATATACCAGAGTAGACTAGCGTATACGCTTCTCGACCCATGAGATGGGCGATGGATGATCTCATATCCATTGGTGTTTGACATCAGAGATGGTATACGGGTGCACAGTGGAGACTGGCTACACTGGACGGACTCGCCGAGAACTCCCAGATGGTATTATACCTCACGTCAGATGGCAGTTCTCAGGTGACACTTGTACAGGTTAGTCTGTAGACCCGAGATCGTCATAGAGTCTTATATGATTCCCACTGTGCTTTGATCTCCACCTTACCACGTCCATGAGGGCGTGCAAAACGGTGGTTTTTGGGTACAGTCCCGAGTCACATGGAGGCAATGAGCGATAGGAGGGGTTTCGTCTCTCCCGGTATTGGGGGTTAATGTTGCGCTGTGCTCGATTGGCCGTAACAGGGAACTCCCTGGCCAGGGCTGTTTCAGAGATTTGCTGGTAAGTGTTACCAGTAGTTTCTCGACCCGTTATGAGCCTCATATCGGCACGACTTATCGGTTATTGGGGTCTGACATTTACCACCCCTAGACTTGATATGCGACATATCAGACGAGGAGACCGGACTGTACGGGAAGTGTTGCCGGTTGGCTCGACGGGAGTTGTAGCAGGTTCGCTTGTTCTCTTCTGATCGCTCAATACCCGGGTGGCCGTTACGTTTAGCTGACCGCTTGCGGCTTGGGGGTGCTTGATATGATCATCACCCACTACCGGCGTATTGACGAGTCTCAGAGTCCCACAATGGAGTTTCCTAGTCCAGGCGAAACGTTGTGGTGCGCGTATGCGATATGCGCATGGACCCGATTAAAATGCGCGTATAGGATACCGTATATTGATCGGGCGGCTTGCTTTTGGTAGGGGTCATATGTGATATGGCCGGATTTATAAATCAAGTGTTGATTTATCATTTAACCATTAGATTCTCACTAGAAATCCTTTCTTGTTTTCTTTGGATGTATGGATGCATGTATGCATTTCTTATTGTTTCATGCACATATGGATGTGCATGCACACATATATACATACATCATCTATCATGGTTGTTTATACAGAGAAAATGGTGGATATATAAGACTCACAGCATGGTTTATATTACGGATATTTATTTCTATTTTAGCTAAAACAAAAGAATTGAGATAAGATTGAATCATGGTCAAAGTTTCTACACTCTTCTTGTGACCTAACCATTTGCACCTAACTTTTGACCATGGTTTAATTTTTCTCTTGTGTTTAACTAAAGAAAAATAAAAAATTCATAAAGAGATAACCATGGTTTGAGATGAAGAAAGAAAAATATATATTCTTATGTTTTTCTTTTTCTCTTATGGTTTATTCTTATCTTCTTCTAAAATATCCATCATCTTCTTCAACATTGAGCTCATGCTCTCTTGAATTTTATAGAGAGCAAATCATTAATCAAGATAGGATTTTGAAGTGAGAAAAGCCAGCACCACATCATTCTACACAAGTCTTGCCCACTTGTTTAGAGTGTAAGCTTCGTTTTTCATTCTTGATCTTGCGAAGTTGCTAGCTTGGACAAAGCGGACTCCGGGTGGATCATCGGTGACCGAGAGGCGTTCAAGCGGAGTTCTTACAAACCTCAAGTAGCCGAGGAGTCTAGCGTAGGGAGCTACAAAGGTTGTACTCTCTAAACCCTAGCTTTCCTTTCATATGTTGATGTGTAAGATTTGAAACCCTAATTTTTCTAGGATCGATCCTTTGCATGTTAACTTAGCACCCTAAAAATTCCATCTTTGGTACATGTGATGCTTCTAAACCCTTCATGAGGTGCTAGGGTAACCTTTCAATCATTACCCAGCCGAGTATGCTCAAGTATCTCTGACGTACGAGCATCGGCGGGCAGTGTCTCGCGAAAGCGATTTAAGAAAAGTTGTCGGGCGCGGACACGAGCAAGCTGTCCCCTCTGTAGAGATGAACTTAAGCTGTACTCAACGATCGCATAAGAACTGTAAATCTGCAGAAGACTATCACAACAATCAAATCCGCTGCAGGAAGATGTGCTTTAAGCTCGGTGGTCCGTGAAAATCTGACACGACTCTCAAACAATTAGTGTCTCCAAATCTCCAACGCAAAACCACCGCAGCCATCTCCAGATCATGAGTGGAATATCCTTCTCGTACTTCCTCCAAATGTAGGGAAGCAAAAGCGATAACTCTATAGTGTCACCTCGGTACACACTCGAGCCCACTTAAGAAACATTACAGTTAAACAACAAAGTTGCCCGAACCAAAAGCAAAGAAAGCACTGATGCAGTTGTTAACAGAATCTTCAACTGCCGAAACTCCGCACACATGCCCCAGTCCATAGAAAAGAAATCTCCATTTCGGTCAATTCAGTCGACGGTGTAGCACTACTCTAGAAATCCTGCACGAAACTGCGGTAAGAACCTGCTAAGCCCAAAAATCTGCGGACCTCCGTCCTGCACACAAGTCTGGACCTATGCTGTATGGCCACGATCTCCCTCGGGACCATACAAACCGTCTCCCGTGACAACAAGACCTAGGAGTCAACACAAACAAGCCTGAAGAAACACTCCGAGAATCTAGCAAACCGCTGGTGCTCTCCCAATATCTGCATAACAAATCCTCAAGTGTTACTCCTGTTCCTCAAGACACATTAAATAGACAAGAATTTCGTAAATAACACAACAACACTGGTCGAGGAATGTCTTGAAGAAATCCGGTTCATCATATCTACGAATGCTGCCAGGGCATCAGTGAATCCAATGACTCACTAATTCACACAAAGCCCGTAGCACGCATAAGGCAGTCTTCGGAATGCCATCACTCCGAACCCGCAATAATGATGACCTGATCCCAAGCAAACTTAGAAAATGTCTCGCACTGTGGAGCTGATCGAAGAAATCATCAATGCGAGGTAAAGGATACCTATCCGCACCGTAAGCCGGTTCAATTAACGATCCGTCGATACACAACCTCAAGCTGCCGTCTTTCTCTTTGACGAACAGAAATAGGAGTTTCCAAAAGCGAAACACTCAGACGCATAAAACTCCCCAACAAATAACTCTGCAGCTGATCCTTAAGCTCCCTAAGCTTCGCCGGCTCATCCGGAACAACGTCGGAAAAACTCTCGCACGAAAGGAACACCGGTCCAACAAACCCTCTGTGGCAGAGGTATCACGAATGAATGCCAAGAATCCACGACATCTCCTCCAAAGCCGACTAACGAGAAAAGCTGAATTCAAGCTGTGAGAGGCGGCACAACTATCCACCTGCACAACAAGAACTGACCTGCTAGGGAAAACAAACCTGATTGTTTCCTCACGGTAGTCCACAGACGCATAACACGTAGCTAAACAGTCCGTGCCCAGGAGAACGTCAGAACCAAAATCTCTAGTAGGATCGAAATGACGGACGAATCTCTATCTCCTATCTGATTGGCACACACATCTGAAATACGTGTCGCGCAACAAAAGAATCGCGGACAGAAATTAACACAAACTACAACTAATCTACCCAACCATGGTACAACTGTGAAAAACGAACGAGTACATCAAAAGAACATGTGAATTAAGGATACCTGAAGACTCTGCATTGGACGCCTGCGCGTCCCGATGAGTAGAAGCAAATTCCTGTGTCTGCCCTCTACCCGCAACTGGCTGAACTCCTCTGGTAGACTGACTCCTCTGAGCGAATCTTCCACGTCCACGGCCTCTCTGAAAACGATCCTGACGAGGTGCTAAAGAACAATCCCTGACGAAGTGCTGAAGGCTTTCGCATCGAAAACATCCACGTGGTGACTGCTGACCCTCCTGGGAATGAGAGCTGAACGACTGTCCTCGTCCTAAGCTTCTGCTACTCCCGCGACGGCCACGAAATCTGTCTCGTTGACCAAACCTCTATCTCTGGGCTGGCACACTGGTACGAGTCCTCCACTGTCCTAGAACTCTCAGCGTCTTTGGAATATGCGCCTCGTCAACTGGGGCTGCAACCACTGGTGCTATGTAGGTGACGGACTGCTGCATGCTGATCGTAAGTGACAACTGAGTAACAGGGGTGACAACCTCCTGTCGTAGCTCCCGAACGACATCAACCAATGAACTCATCGTCTGGCGGAAGTCCTGCATCTCTGCCAAAAGCCTATCGATAGTATATGTCGTAAGCTGATCCGTTTGCACCTGTGCAACTAGAGTGCCATCCTGGTCAGTACTCGTCTCACCCGAGCCAACTCCGACCTCGGCCCTCGCTGCATCACCCTGAGTCCCCATAGTCATCGGCGGCAAGGCTATAAATAGAGATAAGATTCGATAAGAATAAGGAAATCGAATCGCAAGGATATGAATCATCAAGGAAGGAATTTCAAGCAATATGTACTTAGGTCACTTAAGGCGAAGTACCGCATCGTGGGTATGCTGCAGACATACACACACTACGTTACCCTGCTTAAGCTACCTACTCCATCATACTAAGGTCATCCTACACTCCGAATGGTAAAACCTAGCTCTCTGATACCAACTTTGTCACGACCCGAAATTGGCACGTGACGGCCCTAATACTACGCAACGCCTAAAGACGTAACGCGGTAAAAGAAAGACAAAACCCAGAAATCTAACCATAAAAATAAGATAAGAAAAGATAATAGCAGTTTTTTAAACATTTGAAATCGCAACCCAAATTCTTTAAAGATCCAACTTTCTTTCTTCAAAATTTTGGCAACACCCCTTTTTGTAAAAACTGGCCCAAAGGAGGAAAACAATCCACATCATAAATATACGACGCCGTAGAGAAGAAAAAAAGACAATAGAGATAAATCTGTATATAAGACAACAAAACCACAAATAATATACAATATCGTCCTCACCAAGTCTCTAAGTCAACAACATAATAGTAGATGGAGAGTACAAGATACAACGAATGTACAATACAAAATACAGATAACCACCAAAACCCACCTAAGCAAAATAGCACACTGTGAGCCGATGCGGTATCTGTAGAAAAAGATGATAGGTGAATAGCCTGCCTCGACTACTCGTGGGAACAACCTGCAACACCTGTGGCACAACGGGGGTGAGTTGCCAACTCGTGAATAGTAGATAACATATGCAGGTAATCGCAGGAATGTACGTACAGCATGAATCTAAGATATACAATTTACAGCATTAACAGGACATGTGAATGCAGAATAATGGAAATTACACTAGCAGGTACAATCAATTTGTGGAGCAATAATAACATAACAGCAGTATGCAAAAAACACGCAATAGGGATATGAGAATGTAGATATGCAACAATCATGAAGGGTACACTAACAGGTACTCCTTATACATGGAACAGTGCATAAGTGAAAAGGTATGAGATATGGAGTGAAATATGTCATCCCACGGAATCCTGTCATCGTGGTAGGATCACAATCCATCAAGACACTCAAATCCCAATTTCTCAAATCAGCCCCCACGTTGGGCTCTCACATCATATGAGTCTCACATCTCCTCAATGTACAATATCGAGTAGTCTCCTATATCCCGAATGTACAAATCAGTAATCCCATATGTATGTCCAACATCCAATCTCAATGAATCACCTAATATCCCAAATCAAATCTCAAGTAGAATTCTAACATCCTAAAGGTATATATATGCAGAAATAAAATAAATATGATGGGGTTAGTACACATATATTAGCGTCCCATTCCACTAATATTGGTGTAAGTGTATATATAACAACGGCTAAATCCCCTGTTATATCTACAAACGTGTTTTAAAGGAAATATCATGAAAAAAATGTGCCAAGCATCGACACAGAAATCCTGATAGGTACGTATCATACGCTATCCCGAAAGCACGAGTGCCTAGCTCTGACCCTCGCCTTTCGACGTATGCATCATGCATGACACCCAACGGTATCTCCATGATCCCCGCCGAGTCATTGGTACTGTTACCGGTAGGTACAAGCCCGCCACCAGGCTCAATCGGCAAAGTCCATCGATCTTCTTCCCGAGGGGAACCATACCGGGCCCCACCATGTACCAACTTTGTCACGACCCGAAATTGGCACTTGACGGCCCTAATACTATGCAACGCCAAAAGACGTAACGCAGTAAAAGAAAGCCAAAACACAGAAATCTAAACCATAAAAATAAGATAAGAAAAGATAATAGCAGTTTTTGAAACATTTGAAATCGCAACCCAAATTCTTTAAAGGTCCAACTTTCTTTCTTTAAAATTTTGGCAACACCCCTTTTTGTAAAAACTGGCCCAAAGGCGGAAAACAATCCACATCACAAATATACGACGCCGTAGCGAAGAAATAAAGACAATAGAGATAAAGCAGTATATTAGACTACAAAACCACAAATAATATACAATATCGTCATCACCAAGTCTTTAAGTCCACAACATAATAGTAGATGGAGAGTACAAGATACAACGAGTGTACAATACAAAATACAGATAACCACCAAAACCCACCTAAGCAAAAGAGCACACTGTGAGCTGATGCGGTATCTGTAGCAAAAGATGATAGGTGAATAGTCTGCCTCGACTACTCGGGGGAACAACCTGCAACACCTGTGGCACAACGGGGGTGAGTTGCCAACTCGTGAATAGTAGATAACATATGCAGGTAATCGCAGGAATGTACGTACAACATGAATCTAAGATATACAATTTATAGCAATAACAGGTCATGTGAATGCAAAATAATGGAAAGTACACTAGCTGGTACAATAAATATGTGGAGCAATAATAACATAACAGTAGTATGCAATAACCATGCAATAGGGATATGAGAATGGAGATATGCAGCAATCATGAAGGATACACTAACAGGTACTCCTAATACATAGAACAGTGCATAAGTGAAAAGGTATGAGGTATGGAGTGAAATATGTCATCCCACGGAATCCTGTCATCGTGGTAGGATTATAATCCATCAAGACACTCAAATCCCAATTCCTCAAATCAGCCCCCACGTTGGGCTCTCTCATCATATGAGTCTCACATCTCCTCAATGTACAATATCGAGTAATCTCCTATATCCCGAATGTACAAATCAGTAATCCCATATGTATGTCCAACATCCAATCTCAATGAATCACCTAATATCCCAAATCAAATCTCAAGTAGAATTCTAACATCCTAAAGGTATATATATGCAGAAATAAAATAAATATGATGGGGTCAATACACATATATTAGCGTCCCATTCCACTAATATTGGTGTAAGGGTATATATAACAACGGCTAAATCCCATGTTATATATACAAAGGTGTTTTAAAGGAAATATCATGAAAACAATGTGCCAAGCATCGACACAGAAATCCTGATAGGTACGTATCATACGCTATCACGAAAGTACGAGTGCCTAGCTCTGACCCTCGCCTTTCGACGTATGCATACGTGCATGACTCCCAACGGTATCTCCATGATCCCTGCCGAGTCATTGGTACTGTCACCGGTAGGTACTAGCCCGCCTCCAGGCTCAATCGGCAAAGTCCATCGATCTTCTTGCCGAGGGGAACCATACCGGGCCCCACCATGTACCCTCTACGGCCTCGACGCCTTCTCGTAGGGGTATATATAAATCAGAACAGATAAAGCTCATGGTGGATGTGCAAATTTCATATCAAGGAAACCGGGTTTTTCAATGTATGCATAATTTCATGAACTCCCGCGGTTCCCAAATCCAGAAAACATCATGTAAAATCCAAATAACAATGCGCAAATCCAGGAATAAATATGTACGATAAATCTGAAATGCGAGCATATAAAGGAAAATATGTAGCTGAATTCAGATGTATGCGGAATCAATAAGGTACAGCTAATTATAGGTGTCTACCTATAAGTAAATGATGTGGTATACCCCACTGGGTATAAGTAAAGTATATGCAAAGGTATATCTGTTGCTAAATGTCGAATGTGATAAGTAATATAATATTTATTATGGTTCTTGTCTGACATGGCAATTATTGACGGTGTGTGTGTAGCATACAATCCGTGCTCGTGCAACATGAACCGTCGATAATATGTGCAGTGTCCTACGGCTACTAGTCACAGTACCGTTATATCTAAGTAAAAGGGTAAAGGCGCAATTCTAACAATGACGTAGAATATGCCGAAAGTAATAGAATTCTAGCCACGACGCATAACGCCATGCGGGCGATTCCCTTGTAGATATTAAATCTAATCACATACGCTCCACGCTAGGTGAATCCTACCATCTGCTCCCCCTGTAGCAGTGTCCGTAGTCCCCGCCTGCAAACCTGCAATTTAGACATGGAAATCATATATAAGCCAAATATTCTGCAAAAGGCGATATCGAACCCAAATGAGAAATTCGCGTCGCGAACTAAACGCGCGTGTGCACGATACGCTAGAACGTGTGTATACGCGTCTAAAACTACCGCGACACGCTGGATCGCAGAACCCACTCACGTATCGCGCGTATCGCGCAAACAAAACGGACATGAAATACGATATTTGATCCCAGATTTTCCTACAAGTTGTAAGTCTACGCTAGCGCCCTGGCAGTCTACAGACGCCAAATGCGGAACAAAAAACTTTTAACTGGCGCTATCGTATACTTTAACCCGGATCTGCCATTATTGCTAAACTAACAAACTGTAAAGAGTGTACAAAGGTTATACCGAACGATCCGAGTCCTTCGTTCTTCAACCATCATCCCACGCTCCGTTGCGCCTGCTCCGATCTCGTCGATCTCCGATATCCTTGTCGAGGTGGCACCATATCGACGATTCTTTAAATGGGCTCCCGCCTCTGACTTGAGGCAACTCGGTCGTCAAGTTTGCCAAAAGAGACGACCAAGAATGATGTAGAGAATGAGTAGATGACTTTGTCTCGCTTCGTCCAAGTCCGTGGACGATCGGTAAATGAAGCTGCCATTTTTATCGGGTGATGGAATGAAAGAGGTAATGAAATTTCCATGCACCCTTAACCATAGTCTTTTCTGTCCAAAACTGAAATCATTCTCTCTCTCTCTCTTCAAGGGTGGCCGGCCATATTTATGTGGAGGAGGAGGGTGAGAGTAGGAGCAAACAAGGAGGTGACCATAAACAAATATCATGAAGAAATATCCTTAAGCAAACAAAATGCTTTAATGATAAAGCATGAGTCATTAATACACATCATCAAGCTTTAATGCATCCAATGAAAACTCAACACCAATTAATCCTAGTCACCTCATCTAGATGCTTCTAGAACACTGACTCACCTCAACTGAAGAAAAGATAAATCCGTCTTTAACCGAATGTTAAAAGACGACTGATAGAAAACTGGAAACTTGCAACTTCCAAAAGTGATCCTGAAACGACTTTCAGGATAAACCCGAAACTGTATAAATATACCCGCATTTGTATTACGACCGAATACAAATGCAACTGAGACAAAGATATTATACCTACTAAATATAATACTCGGATCCGGCTTAAACCAAAGCCGACCAGTATCATCTGCCCGAAAAATAACACGTGTGTAAACGCACGTGCATTTTCCGAACCCTGCCATAAAACCATACGGTCTCTACAACGTTTCGCCCGAACTTGGGAAACTGTCTGTGGGGGACTCTAATGACTCGTCAGTACCCTGGCAGTGGGTTTAACCACAAACCGTCAGCGGCACTAGCAATACGTAACGGCTGCCCATGGACTGACCTCAAGGGATGCCGACGAGCGAACTCATCCGGAAACCCTACTGAGCCTAACAGTGACAATGTATATACAGTCCGGTCCGTTCGTCTATGAGTATCGCATATCTGCCTAGGGGGCTAGTAACGTCAGACCTCCAAGAGCAGTATAAGTCGTGTCGGAGTGAAGCCCAATAACACCCTGAGATACTACTGGAGTACCTACCAGTAAATATCCTGCCACGGCCGTGGGCTTTGTGTAATGGCTCTCCTAGACACCGCACGATCTCGCCCCCAATACCGGGAGAGACGAATCCCCTGCCGATCCACTCACGTGCCTCCATATGGCTCGGGACTGTACCCAAAAGCTACCTGTTTGCACGACTCCTTTGAGCCGTGGTAGGGTAGAAATCAAAGCACAGTGGGAACTCACACGAGACAAATGACGACCTCAGGTCGATAAACTAATCTGTACACATGTCACTAGGGAACTGCTATCTGACGATAGATATAATACTAACTAGCAGATTCCCGGCGAGTCCTGTCCGGTGTACTCATAACCCAATGAGCACCTGTATACATCTTAGGTGATCCAACTGACACCAGTGGCTTGTGAGACCGGCCACCGCCCCTCGTCGGGGTCTCGACTGTATACACTAGTCTACTCCGGAGTATCGATGCCCTGTCTCGAAACTCCTACGACTAGGGACCACAATTAAGGATATGCGTATAAACCACCCAACTCTCAGGTATATGATCGCCATCATACTGTTGGTGGTAAAGCAAGATCCTAAGGGCTCTATCAAAGTGTAGCATGTAATCAGTCACCTGAACATGTACACGACTGATAAAGGCAAACCAGATAGCATACTATCATCTTGAGTAAGACTGTCATACCGGTATAGGTCCTCCGCAATCATTGCAATCACGTACCTGCGATACAATAATTGACTATGAGGGCACTATCTCCAACAATCTCCCACTTGCGCTCAAGGCTAATTATTGCGATGTCGACTACTCACAGCCCGTGTGAAACCGAACATCCAACTCTTCTACTAATCAGTTTCACAAAGCCCGTTTGTAAAACTATTGTGTTCGAGAAATAGCCTTAGTGAGTGGATCCGCCTAGAAGTTTCTTTCTATATCTCTCTAAATCTCAAGTTCGCGGAGAAAGCCATCTCCCGAATCGAGTAATACCTGTCTTAGAATATGTCTGGATATCTGATGGGACCTTGTTCATAAATGAACTCCAAATCCAAACTTCTTAGACTGTATCGATCACTGAACCTAATCAGTATCGGGCACCATGCCACCCACAGTATCCTCTTGGACCACCTGTCCATAATACTGTCCCTCTTCGTCAGAGGGAAAAACTATAACTCTGACAATCACTCTGTCAACCATGTCACCTTTGAAGCCTGGAATGATAACCGTCTCCCGAAGGAGGCTGCCGTCATCAAATCCGTAGAACATGTACTTATGTTCTAAAACTGCTTCCTTATGTTTCTCTAGGATTGGATTAATACAAACTTATTGCATCTAGTGCAAAACCAACATTTGGTGTGGTACTTGACATCTCATGATTGACTCAATTGCCTAAGCAAGTGATCTGCCAATCATGCACATCCCTCTCCCCTTTAGTCTGTACGACACCTATAGAGAGGGTGACTCCATCACCTGCAGGTACACTACCATGCTAGGAGTCAACTATTCCAAAAACCATTAGAATATCTGTCAAAGTACCCACATTGGGAAACTACCCAAATCCAGATCTAAAACCATAGATCTAGAAACCAGAATGTCAAATATTATATCCATATCCTGTCTGGAGAAACAACTGTGTGACGACCACAGTACAACCGATCGTAGTATAGGAATTTTACTTCCTACTCTGTGTATGTCATCCAGATACCATAACATCACACCCTACTACCTCCTTAACAGATCCATCCCCTATTCTGATTGATGTCAAACCTATGACTGTCACATAAAAAATTAGATGATCTATCTCCGCTATAACTGCTCAAGTCTATAAATAGATATAAGCATCTTGCCCACTATGCCTGCTTTGCTCCCACTGACTACGACAACCCTCCTACCGGGTCTCATATCCTGGAACAACAGTAGTGTCAAGTCTGGGTAGATAAGAACCTCCCTGTCACCGTCCTTGAGGCTACCGGAGTACCTCTCGGGTGTCTGAGGTTACCCACCAAATCTGCGGAGTGGCTATTGGAATGTCAAACCTGATTGAATATATAGGTCCTATTAAATTTTCCGTAATCGTTTGCGGTTCTGGAATCACTTCCAGTTCTATCATACTCCCACTACTGTTTTTCTGAAAAAGATCCATTTTACTAAAACTGTGGCGAGTCAAAAACAATATCACTATTGATCTTCCAAATAGTAGAATATCAACCCTCGTCATAGCCAGGGTCAACCGACAAACATCCATTACAGAAACGTGCCCTGAGTTATCCAGAGTCTGGTTTTAAGCATAAGCTGGACAACTCCCCGTACCTTAATATCTTTTAAGGTACGATCCATTCTATATCCAATACAGAAACTTTGGCACTTATTTAATTGGAACCATATTCAATCCATGCAGCTGTCTCCAGTGCATATCAACTTAATAGAAAGAGGCTAATCAGCATTACTCAACTTAGGAATCCATCCAATTATGAGTAACCTGAAAGAGAAACACGTTTCTCAAAACCATCACTATCATCTGAATACCAATCACAAGAATCTTCATCTTCGATCTCTTTGAAGAATTCTGATACTTGTGATACCTGGTTCTCTACTTTATTCTTATACCCACAACTTCTCAAAACTTAGACCATGTATTTCTACGAAACACTTGTCTAAATACTAGAGAAGTTATAAGTAAACAGAACATAGTACGAGGACCTACCCCTTTGTCCTGATGGACACTGGACAACATACAATACTCTGTATAAGTCCGATGAGTTTGAACAACTCATAATCTGTGCGTTGTAGGTAGAAAACTGTACCCTGGCGATTTCCTCAAATATCACCAATTACAACGAATTCCGATATAATGAGGATAATCACCTAATTCCCAATATCTTACTCCCACTCATCATCTGTAAAACCATACAGATATGAGAATGAAACCTGGTAAATACATACCCTTGGAGTAAGTGTCTAATCGGGAAAACAGTTTTTCTTTTACAATGCACTGAAACATGAAAATGTTTCGTAGGGGTATCCTGCTATTCATAGTAATGCCTCTTCCATAATCCAATTCATGATTTCAACCGTATATTTTATTGCCATCTCTCCAAATCCCTTTATTTGTCTTTAGTCCTTACCTTCTGTACACCATCGTTAGGCTAAATGGTTTTCTTCCATCCCTACCGTTCGGCACCAGCCTATGGTTTGGAAGAAGACTATCCAGTAAGCATAATAGGTGTACCCTCCTAAACCAAGGTGTACTCGCAACTGAGAGAAGGTGATGAAAAAGAAAACTGAATAATACCTTATTCTTTTAAAGGTGAAATAGGAGTGGCGATGAAGTACGCGGTTTTGGTCGTGAATGATATCAGTCGCAATTTACTTTGCCCTCTTTCTAATCCCTTTATTTTGTCTTTACATATTACCTTCTGCACACCCTACTTAGGATAATTGGTTTTCTTCATTCCCTACCTTTCGGCACCAGCCTATGGTTTGGAATAAGACTATCCAATAAGCGTAATAGGTGTACTCTCCTAAACCAAGGAGCCCTCGCAACCTGAGAGAAGGTGATAATAAAAGGCAACTGAATAAACCAATTCTATTTCTCCTGAACCTGGATCCATCCTCGAAGAAGTCCCTTCGAGTTCGTATATAACCATACGATGGATCTATCCAATGGAAGTGGATATCCGTAGTAATACGGGTGTTCTGAGAAATTCAAAGGGTAAAAGAAGGAGTGGCAATGACTTATGCAACTCAGACAATCCAAAAGCCAGTATTTTAAGAAGGTTCGGTCAACCTGGTCACTGAGTCATAGTCTAGGGTCGGTCAAAGGTCGCTGCCAAAGAGAGAGAGAAAAGAAACACTCTGCGGGCACTCTAACCTAGATCAGAATGGTTATCACTTTATCTAATCCGGAAACCTCCCACTGTCCTGTCAAATTCTCCTCCAAACCTAAAGAAGAATCAATCGGGATCACCCGAAGAGTAAACCAACTCATCAGTGGGAATCGGGATCCAACTCTCATCGCATGATAACGTGATGGAATGCATCCACGTTACTCATACTCCAGATGGTATGCGCATACTTGGCAAGTTTCAGTTTCTTTAGAAACTCCCGATATGATTTTTGCCCCATGATCTTATGACCTTGGCTTTGGTCAAAGTGTCATAAGTCACATGCCAAGTTCTACCCGTCACTATCTTGTCAATTTGAACCCACCCGCACATGCCCCTGACTTTGGCCAATCGGCAGAACGACTGTCCCAAACTAACTCATCTATCTATGCAACAATTGAATACCCAGCAGCTACCAAACACTATGCCTTAACTTTGGCTAAAATGCATAGCTTGAATACTACTAAATACCCAAAAGAAGTGACGGAGGGCTACGACTGGTTTTTGGCGAAAAACCTTTAACGTAGTGAACTTGATATCGCTGAAGGAACCTGATAGCTTTTTTAAAATATAGTGGCGAAAACCTTTTGCTAAAGAGGTCACTCCCGATGAAGGTATCTCGGCTCTTTCCTCATGGAATGAGGTGCAGGATATTCCACTGAATACCGCTATGCAAAGCAACTTTTAATCGACTATAGTGAAGTTATTACTCTGACGCAAACTTCTGTCCAAGGGGTCAGTCCCGGTGAAGGGATATCGGCCCTTGCCCCGTCGAATGAGGTGCAGGATATTCCACTGAATACCGCTATGCAAAGCAAAAGGAAATGTCTTTGTAACAACACTTTTTAAATTTGTTCCAACAACTGCAAACAGGTTTGTTATACTTTGCATTGATCAGAATCAACGCAGTCCCATCATTTAATCACACCAGAAAAGAACGAAAATAAAATGTACGTATATGCCATCCGCATTCGTCACTGGGTCCCATCATCACTCGTTAGGTTACTTAACTAACGACAGAGCGGGGACTGGACTAGCGCGGGTGTATAACATATACAAAATCTAATAGTATATAAACCAATATACAATAATCACTCCAGGCATGATAATATGCAACATTACAGAAAAGTAATAAGCATCACAGAACATTACAGATAATCTGGGATCCCCGAGTTTCACAGAGCCGCTGCTGAAACTCGACGTTCCCCTGTCGTGTGGATAGCCTGTGCAATGAAACCTAGACCCCTACGGGTGCGGCAAGTTACCCGCCAAAACGTGAAGCGAGGCAGCCCCCTACAGCATAGTGAATGGACCACCCAGCACTTCACGGAATCCGGTAATCTTGGGCACCCCTCCTTGGGTCAACCTGTACCCCCTACGAGTGCGGTGAATAGTCTGCCAATTCTAGAGTGGGGCCCCTCTGCCTCTCTAAGCCATGAGATGCGGACCCGTTACTTCTCAGAACCCGGCTATCCGTGCACTCCGTCTCGGGGCAAAACCTAGTACAGTAATGAAAAATAGTACAATAGGTACATCGACCGCAACCTGGTCGTGCCCCAAAAGATTATACAACAGGCAGTGACGGCGGTCCACAAGTTGGACGCTCGCCCCGCAATATCAAATGTACAAATAAACACAAACTGTACTACCATTGCACACTGCTATCCACCACGACAAATCCGCAACAGCACAGCACAACACAGAACATCAACGCGAATGTCACGTTCGCAAACCCGTCTAAAAGAACTATAGCAATCAGACGCGGTTTACCGATCAAATGACATTCCCGGTCGGAGATATAATGTAAGCACTGTAAACTAACGTGTTTAAATTTCGATCGACCAAATATCAAAAAGTGGGCCCCACGACTTACTGGTGAACAGTAACAAAATCTGGGCCAAAACGATATTTACCAAAAACCCCAAAATCCAACAGAGAACCCACTGTACAAATTTGGGAGCACGAGCTCACCACGTGGCCGCGGATGCGCGGCCAAACCATGGGTTTGGCCGTGTTTCCGCGGCGCTTTGGTGGAGACACGTGCCCAAATTTGGTCGTGGTTCTTAGAAAAGCCTGCATAGATTTTTAAGACATGTAGAAAAATTTTATCAGGCCATTTAAAATCAACAGAAACTGTCAAGTTGGAATTTTACAATTTTCGATTTCCGGTTCGATCGATGTTTTAAACGCGTTAGCACAAGTTAGTATAGCAAAATGGTTAGGCTCTGATACCACTATAAGTCTACGCTAGCGCCCCGGCAGTCTACAGACGCCAAATGCGGAACAAAAAACTTTTAACTGGCGCTATCGTATACTTTAACCCGGATCTGCCATTATTGCTAAACTAACAAACTGTAAAGAGTGTAGAAAGGTTATACCGAACGATCCGAGTCCTTCGTTCTTCAACCATCATCCTACGCTCCGTTGCGCCTGCTCCGATCTCGTCGATCTCCGATATCCTTGTCGAGGTGGCACCACATCGACGATTCTTTAAACGGGCTCCCGCCTCTGACTTGAGGCAACTCGGTCGTCAAGTTTGCCAAAAGAGACGACCAAGAATGATGTAGAGAATGAGTAGATGACTTTGTCTCACTTCGTCCAAGTCCGTGGACGATCGGTAAATGAAGCTGCCATTTTTATCGGGTGATGGAATGAAAGAGGTAATGAAATTTCCATGCACCCTTAACCATAGTCTTTTCTCTCCAAAAATGAAATCATTCTCTCTCTCTCTCTCTTCAAGGGTGGCCGGCCATATTTATGTGGAGGAGGAGGGTGAGAGTAGGAGCAAACAAGGAGGTGACCATAAACAAATATCATGAAGAAATATCCTTAAGCAAACAAAATGCTTTAATGATAAAGCATGAGTCACTAATACACATCATCAAGCTTTAATGCATCCAATGAAAACTCAACACCAATTAATCCTAGTCACCTCATCTAGATGCTTCTAGAACACTGACTCACCTCAACTGAAGAAAAGATAAATCCGTCTTTAACCGAATGTTAAAAGACGGCTGATAGAAAACTGGAAACTGGAAACTTCCAAAAGTGATCCTGAAACGACTTTCAGGATAACCCCGAAACTATATAAATATACCCGCATTTGTATTACGACCGAATACAAATGCAACTGAGACAAAGATATTATACCTACTCAATATAATACTCGGATCCGGCTTAAACCAAAGCCGACCAGTATCATCTGCCCGAAAAATAACACGTGCGTAAACGCACGTGCATTTTCCGAACCCTGCCATAAAACCATACGGCCTCTACAATGTTTCGCCCGAACTTGGGAAACTGTCTGTGGGGGACTCTAATGACTCGTCAGTACCCTGGCAGTGGGTTTAACCACAAACCGTCAGCGGCACTAGCAATGCGTAACGGCTGCCCATGGACTGACCTCAAGGGATGCCGACGAGCGAACTCATCCGGAAACCCTACTGAGCCTAACAGTGACAATGTATATACAGTCCGGTCCGTTCGTCTATGAGTATCGCATATCTGCCTAGGGGGCTAGTAACGTCAGACCCCCAAGAGCAGTATAAGTCGTGTCGGAGTGAAGCCCAATAACACCCTGAGATACTACTGGAGTACCTACCAGTAAATCTCCTGCCACGGCCGTGGGCTTTGTGTAATGGCTCTCCTAGATACCGCACGATCTCGCCCCCAATACCGGGAGAGACGAATCCCCTGCCGATCCGCTCACGTGCCTCCATATGGCTCGGGACTGTACCCAAAAGCTACCTGTTTGCACGACTCCTTTGAGCCGTGGTAGGGTAGAAATCAAAGCACAGTGGGAACTCACACGAGACAAATGACGACCTCAGGTCGATGAACTAACCTGTACACATGTCACCAGGGAACTGCTATCTGACGATAGATATAATACTAACTAGCAGATTCCCGGCTAGTCATGTCCGGTGTACTCATAACCCAATGAGCACCTGTATACATCTTAGGTGATCCAACTGACACCAGTGGCTTGTGAGACCGGCCACCGCCCCTCGTCGGGGTCTCGACTGTATACACTAGTCTACTCCGGAGTATCGATGCCTTGTCTCGAAACTCCCACGACTAGGGACCACAATTAAGGATATGCGTATAAACCACCCAACTCTCACGTATATGATCGCCATCATACTGTTGGTGGTAAAGCAAGATCCTAAGGGCTCTATCAAAGTGTAACATGTAATCAGTCACCTGAACATGTACACGACTGATAAAGGCAAACCAGATAGCATACTATCATCTTGAGTAAGACTGTCATACCGGTATAGGTCCTCCGCAATCATTACAATCACGTACCTGCGATCCAATAATTGACTATGAGGGCACTATCTCCAACACAAGTCAAATCTTACAAAACTATACATGCCAAAACACTAGAAAACACGGCTGAGAACCCTAGCCAAGACCCCAACACCCCAGCCCCTTACTTGGCCGCAATTTGCGGCCAAACATAATAAAACTGCGGCCTCAGTTGGAAATGGGGTTCTCGTTCTCTGGCGGTGTGTTCTAGACCTAGTGTGCATTCCCCAGTTTCCCTAATTTTGCCCTGAAGGCCCCGGGTCAAAAGCAGATTCCAGATGTCGCAAAACGACACCAAAAAACGGTATTTTGCACAAAATGGAAAACCTATGGTATTTTTGTGAAACCTGGGATGAATCTCAGTTGTGGTGACCTAACAACACTAAAATGAGCTAGGTGAACCAACACAATCACATTCTAACCAAATTTCCACATAAAACACCATAATTAGCACTAAACTCACTATTTAACACTAATCGAAGCTAATCAAGGCACAACTTAAGTAAACCATGAAATGGGGTTCAAGAAATATACACTAATGAACCCTAGAAGGCAAGTGAAGAAGTGGAAGGAGCTGCTGTAAGTAGCTGGAGCTCCTGCTGCTGCTGTTGCTGCCTGATGCTGCTGCCTGCTGATGATGATGATGGCTGCTGTTGTCTCTGTTGTTGTTGTTGTTTATGCTGAGGTTGTTGCTGCTGCCGCTGCTGCCGCTGCCGCTGCTCTAGGTGTGTGTGTGTGTGTGTGTTTGTGAGAGAGAATGAGAGAAAGAGAAAATGAGAGGAGAAATGAGAGAACAAAGCCAAGCCCCCCTCTCTCTTCCATTATAAATGAGGCATGGCTCACACCATGCTCCCCATGCCCTCTCTCACACACAAAGTCAACATTTCAAATTAAAACCCTTTTTCATTTTATTTTAACAACCATAATACCCAAAACACTTAAACAAAATATAAAACTAGATTAAGAAATGGTTAAACCCCAAATTAACACCGTAGTTATCATGCACAAGTGTGTGCAAGCCTAGGAAAAATCTAATAAAATATTCATTAAACAGGATAAAATAACTAAAAACCAATTTGGTAAACTTTTTATTAAAAACTATATATTAAAATATAATTAGTCACAAAAAACATTCTAAGGTGTTACACAACTCTCCTGACCTCGATCTCCCAGCGATCAACTATCTCCCGGATCAGATGATACCGCCTCAGAATATGCCTGGATCGCTGATGGGACCTAGGTTCCTTGGCCAAAGCCATTGCTCCATTGTTATCACAATACAAAGGTATTGGATGCTCGATGGACGGAACCACACCAAGTCCGTTTATGAACTTCTTCATCCAGACAGCCTCTTTGGCAACATCGTTGGCAGCGATGTATTCAGCCTCCATCGTCGAGTCTGCCACGGTTTTCTGTTTGGAACTCTTCCAACAAACCGTCCCTCCATTGTGGGTGAAGACAAATCTCGAGACCGACTTAGAGTCATACTTATCACTCTGGAAGCTCGAATCGGTAAAGGACTCCACTTGGAGTTCACCGTTACCATACACCAAGAACATCTCTTTAGTCCTTCTCAAGTACTTGAGAATATTCTTCACAGCTGGCCAGTGACTCTCTCCTTGTCACGACCCGAAATGGCACGTGACTGGCACTTGAATCATATGAACTCTATAGGACCCCATCTAATTCATGCAAGCCAAAATCCCAGAAATCTAAACCATTTTAAAGAAGAAGTGAAGAAAACTTATTTTAAAGAAAGTAGTTTTATTAATTAAGTGGCATTAGACATTTCAAAGCAACGTTGTATTTTCCCGAAAATTTCGGCAGAGTCTCCTTGTAAATACCGACCCCAAACGGGTACAAACATAAAATATATTTAAATGATGAATAAAGGCATCCCCAAGCGGGAGCTAGCTCTTCTCCAATTGGCGGATACAACCACACAAGCAATATAATATACAATGCCAAAGGGCTAGGTTCAAAACTCATAATGAAATCCAACATCATCAAGAAAACAAGAGAAGAATCATAAATATACAAGAGCGCGACTCTAAGGTCGATAAGATAAACACTGGTCTTCTAAGTATAACAAATATATAAGTCTGGTTGATGGAGTTTACTAGATACAACTGAAAGTAAATAAAGTACAATGGTGGTCATGATGCAAGTGAACCCACCAACCAAAAAAATCACCCAGAATGAGGTAGTGTGCCAGCAAAGCCACCAAGAAAACCTACGGCAAAACCTGCAAGAAACTGTGGCATAACGGGGATGAGTTGCCAACTCGTGAGTAGAAAACATCACCGAGCAGAAATCGCATGTATGACCTTATCCTAAGTCATACGGTAGTAATATCCTCAAATAATATAGCCTGAAGCATATATTAATGGAAAGGGTAAACATCTATACATAAGTGTAATACCAAGTGCTCGTGTCAGTGCCTCTGGTAACAACCTATCATATATATGATGTATGAATGCATGAAAACAGAATACGTCTAAATGAGAAAACTGTTTTCATATCTTAGTGAGATTTCTGTATAAAAGCCGAAGTATCATCAATGAAATCAACAGAGATTCAGTATCAAGCATCGACACAAAATATACATCTCGCTATCTCAATATCTCGGGCTCCGGCAATCCGGACTGGCCCGTATCATCAAATCTCAATACCTCAGGCTTCGGCAATCCGGACTGGCCTATATCATCAAATCTCAAGACTAAGCCGGTATCCTCCGGATATCCGCCGCGTCACAATCACCAGTCGGTAGTGCTCCCCTGCCAGGCTCAACGCCATCATCTGCGACCATCTTGCCCCGGGGTACCGTACCGGGTCCACCATGTGTAAGTCGATGTGCAACACCCCACGACTTGCGGGGAGGCGGAAATATGAAAAACGATCTTGTTCTTTGCTTAAACATCGACTAACCGCATGAATCGAAGCTAAACGATAACTAACATCAAACATATAAGTTAACAACTACTATATAAAGGGATTATACCTAAAGAACCGTGTCCTTCGTCTTTACGAACTCCGCCTCCTCCTCGGCCTTCTCCAAGTAGTAGACGATCCACCACGAGAGCTAAACTCCAAGCTTTGCCTCTAAACTTGAGGCAACAAGGTATCTTTAAGTTCTAATCAAAGTATCTAGATGAAATAGAGTATGATTATGGATTAAGTAGTCTAACTAATCCTTGTACTCAACACATGAGAGGGGAGGATTAGGGTTTGAAGAGAGAGAGCTTGAGGAGAGAGAAGATGAACATAATAATGAAATGAGAAAAATGAGTTATCATAATATAAATCAAGCATTTTATTTTATCAAGAAAAGAAAAGATAATGATTTTCAACCATTCTTGATAAATATCTAATGGTGATTCATCTCCATGAGTCATTAAGCAATTATGACGCATTAATGACATGGATGAATCATCCATATGACTCACTAATCTCATTTAATGTATATGCCACCTTAACCTCCTTAGTCACCATCTTCTAGAAGCTTCTCGCGCAATTACAAGAACGCCCCTCCTATCCGTGAAAACACGGAAAAACTTTAGACTGTATAAATCCAATAACCGTATACTAGTAACTGGCTTAAACCAAAGCCGACAAGTAAAAACTGTCCGAAAGTCGTACGTGCGTAAACGCACGTATACGTCCGAACCATTGTCGTAAAACCATACGACCTCTATATCGTTTCGCCTGGAGTAGGGAAACGCTCTGCGTGGGACTCTAGAGACTCGACTACTACGCTGGCAGTGGGTTTAACCACAGACCGCAAGCGGCACTAGCTGTACGTAACGGTCCCCAGGTGGATGTCGATAAGAAGGCCGATGAGGAAACCCATCCGAACTCCTACTGAGTCTGATGTGACAATCTCCGTACGGTCCGGTCTGTTCGTCTAAGACTATCGCATATCGGGCCTAGGGGGGCGGCAAGCGTCAGTCCCCTAATAGCGGTATAAGTCGTGTCGGAGCGAAGCCCATTACACCCTGAGAAACTACTGGAACCTACCAGCAAATCTCGCTTTCTCTGGCCAGGGACTTTGCGTAATGGCTCTCTGACACAGCGCGATATCAACCCCCAATACCGGGAGAGACGAATCCTGTCTAACCGCCACTGCCTCCAAGTGCTCGGGACTACACCCAACTGCTACCTGTTTGCACGACTCCTTTGAGCCGTGGTAGGGTAGCAATCTAAGAACAGTGGGACACACTCGAGGCGAAGTAGCAGTGTCAAGTCTGCGGACTATGCTGTACTCATGTCACCTGGGAACTGTTCACTGACGACTGGTATAAAACCAACCAACAGTTCCCTGTGAGTCCTGTCCGGTGTACCCATAACCTAACGAACACCTGCATACTATCTCCAGTACGACGTACTGACGGCTGTGGGACAGACCATCTCCCCAACTGGGATGAGAAGCGTACACACTAGTCTACTCCGGAGTATCGATGCCCTGTCTCGATAATCCAATGACTAGGGACCTGAATAAGGATGTGCTTGTAGACTACCCAGCCCCCACTAGTGTGACTGCCATCACAACGCTGGTAGTCAAGCAAGATCCTAAGATATCTATCAATACGTATACTGACATATTAAGTTAGAAAAACCAAGTAGCATACTACCATGTTTAGCAAGACTGTTATATACATGTGAATATCCCAAGCTTCCATTAAGTAATATACAAACTAGTATGATACAATAATGGCCCCTAGGGCATATACACTAACAATCTCCCACTTGCACTAGGGCCATGTACTGGTATATCGAAGATCGATGATCTCGAGTAGCCTCTCGAACTGAATCTGAGGTAGGGCCTTCGTGAATGGATCAACAATGTTCTCTTTAGAAGCAACTCTCCGAACCTCGATCTCCTGACGATCAATGATCTCCCTGATCAGGTGATACCGCCTTAAGATGTGTCTGGATTTCTGATGGGACCTTGGTTCCTTCTCTAAAGCTATAGCTCCGTTGTTGTCGCAATACAGAGGTATTGGATCAACTATGGTAGGAACCACCTGAAGTTCTGTTAGGAACTTCTTCATCCAGACTGCTTCTTTTGCGGCATCGCAAGCAGCTATATACTCCGCTTCCATCGTCGAGTCAGCAACGGTGTCCTTCTTGGAGCTCTTCCAGCACACCGCCCCTCCATTGAGGGTAAAGACATAACCCGACATGGACTTGGAATCGTCCTTATCACTCTGGAAGCCGGAATCAGCAAAGGCCTCCAACCTGAGGTCTTTTCCGCCGTAAACCAAGAACAACTCCTTAGTCCTTCTCAGGTACTTGAGAATGTTCTTTACTGCTATCCAGTGCTTCTCCCCTGGATCTGACTGATACCGGCTTACCACGCTCAGTGCATAAGCTACATCTGGTCTGGTGCACAACATCGCATACATTATAGAGTCTACCGCAGAAGCGTAGGGTATACTAGACATGCGTTCCCTTTCCAAACCAGTCTTGGGAGACATCACTTTGGAGAGGGTGATTCCGTGACAAGCCGGTAGATTACCGCGCTTAGAATCTTCCATACTGAATCTTTTCATTACACTGTCGATATACCTGGACTGCAAAAGTCCCAACATCCTCTTGGATCTATCACGATAGATCAGGATCCCCAGAATGTAAGAGGCATCACCCAGGTCTTTCATGGAGAACCTGTGTGACAAGAATCCTTTGACAGATTGTAGCATAGGAATGTCATTTCCTATTAATAGAATGTCATCCACGTACAAGATGAGGAATACGACACTTCTGGCTACAACTTTACTATATATGCACGGTTCATCTGGATTTTTGATAAAGTCATATTCTTTGACTGTCTCATTAAAACAGATGTTCCAACTCCGCGATGCCTGCTTTAGCCCATAAATGGACTTAAGCAGCTTGCATACTTTCCCGCTGCTCCCACTCTGATTGAAACCCTCTGGCTGATCCATATAGACGCACTCTTCTAAATTTCCATTCATAAAAGCCGTCTTTACGTCCATCTGCCAGATTTCATAATCATAGATGGCAGCAATAGCAAGAAGGACCCGAATGGATTTGAGCATAGCCACTGGAGAAAAAGTTTCGTCATAGTCCAAACCAGGTCTTTGACGAAAACCCTTTGCAACAAGTCTAGCCTTATAGGTTTCCACCTGTCCATCTACACCAATCTTTTTCTTGAAGATCCATTTGCATCCTATGGGTTTTACACCATCTGGAGCAAAGTCCAAAGTCCATACTTTGTTGGTGTACATGGACTCCATTTCGGTCCGCATTGCATCTAGCCATCGTACCGAGTCGCCGCTCTGGATGGCCTGCTGGAAGTCAGTAGGTTCATCATCATCTATGATACAATCCTCTCTATCCCCATCTATGAGAAAACCGTAGTATCTCTCAGGCGGATGAGACGGCCTACTACTCCTGCGGAGGGGTGCGGGAATGTCCTGTTCTTCTTGAACTTCCAGTTCTACCAAACTTTCAGTAGCAACTTGTGGTTCTGGAATTTCTTCCAGTTCTATTTCGCTCCCACTTATTTCCTTTTCTAAAAACTGCTGTTCCAGAAAATGGGCATTACGAGAAACAAAAACCTTTTATTCCTCTGCGTAATAGAAATAATATCCCTTGGAGTTCTTTGGATATCCCACAAACTTACATTTTACTGATCGTGCCTCGAGCTTGTCCACATGCTGCTTTTTAACAAAAGCTGGACATCCCCAAATCTTCATATGTTGAAGATGGGGTTTCTTCCCACTCCACATCTAATATAGGGTGGTAGGCACAGTCTTGGTAGGAGCCCTGTTCAGAAGATATGCCGCTGAATCTAGAGCATAACCCCAAAAAGATCGCGGTAACTCAGCATTACTCATCATGGATCGTACCATATCCAATAGGGTTCGATTCTGTCTCTCCGATACACCGTTGTGCTGTGGAGTGTATGGAGGAGTAAGCTGAGAGAGAATTCCTTTCTCTTTTAGGTAACCTAGGAACTCGGCACTCAAGTATTCACCACCTCGATCAGATCTAAGTGTCTTGATACTTTTGCCGGTTTGGTTTTCTACTTCATTCTTATACTCTTGGAATTTCTCAAAAGCCTCAGATTTATGTTTCATCAGATAAATGAATCCGTATCTTGAGTAATCATCCGTGAAAGTAATGAAATAGGAAAAACCACCTCTTGCATTTGTAGACATTGGACCACATACATCGCTGTGTATGAGTCCTAAGAGCTCGCTCGCTCTTACTCCTTGTCCAGTAAATGGAGTCTTTGTCATCTTTCCTTTGAGACAAGATTGACAAGTGTCATAAGTTTGATATTCGAACGAGTCCAAATATCCTTCTCTATGCAACTTAGTCAACCTTCTCTTATTGATGTGACCCAGTCTACAATGCCAAAAGAAAGCTTTATTTAAATATGGAGACTTTCTTTTTAGTGTGTTCTGGACATTGAAAATTTGGAGTTGGTTTAAAACATATATACCGTTATTTAGTGTACCGGACCCAATCAAACCATGATTAAGGTGGATGTTAACAACATCTCTTACAAACGTGAAATCATAACCTTTATTTGATAACAAGGAAACTGATATGATATTACACGTTAAGCTTGGTACAAAAAAATAGTTATGTAAAACCAAAATGTGTCCACTCGTCAATCCTAGGTGATAATCCCCGACGGACGCAGCTCCCACGCTAGCTCCGTTAGCAACCTTTAGGGTCATATCACCTTCCTTCAGCACTCTACGGTTTCTCAGTGCCTACAATGAATTGCAAATATGAGATCTTGATCCGGTATCCAATACCCAGGAAGTAGAGTTGATCGACAGACAATTCTCAATTACAAACACACCTGAAGTCGAAGCCACAGCTTGCTTCGGTTCCTGGTTCTTGGCGTTCCACGCCTTGCAATCCTTCTTCCAGTGCCCCTTCCTGTGACAATGGAAGCACTCATCCTGGCCAACTACCGGTACCGCAAACTTTTTCTTTCCCTTCCCTCCCACCTTACTTACACCTCCTCTAGGTCTGGGGCCGGCCTTCTTCTTCCTTCCTTTGGCCCTAGCCTTGGACCCGGAAGAAGATGCACCGCCAACAAACATAGCGGGTGTTTCGCTTGCTTTCTGGAAGGTGCCCTCTGCACTCCTTAACATGTTCAGGAGTTCCGGAAGTTCAACTTCTTTTCTTTGAATGTTGAAGTTCAGGATTAACTGGGCGTAGGTGAAAGGAAGGGACTGGAGAATAAGGTCTGTATAGAGCTCATTATCCAAAGTCGTCCCAAGGTCTGCGAGCTCTTCTATATAGCCGATCATCTTTAGGACATGTTCTCCTACCGATGACCCGACAGCCAACCTCGCTCAAAACAAGTTCTTTGAGGTCTCGTATCTTGCTATACGAGATTGCTCTCCATAATGTTCCTTTGTATGGAGAAATATGGCGTCTAGTTCCATATCCTCGTGCCTCCTCTGATGTTCATTGTTCATCGAGGCAAGCACGATGCACTTGGCTTTCGTGCAATCGAAATCCCAGGTTTTGCGGATTTCCTTATCCGCATTACTGGATTTGGGACCAGGGACAGCAGGTGCCGTAGCGGTGAGGACGTACCCCAATTTGTCATAGGTCAAAGCCATTTTGATATTCCGCAGCCAATCTTTATAGTTTGGCCCTGTCAGTATATTTTTCTCTAAAAGTAACTTAAGTCCAGTCATTTTCAGGGTCGCTGCAATTAGGAGAGAGAGAAGAAAACTCTTTAGCATGATGCTCTTGCAAGTTTAGAGTGGTTTTTAGTTTATCTAAACTGGATGGCTTCCACTGTTTCTCGAATCCTTCCTCAAACCATAAAAGAAGAATTAGCCAGGACTATTCTCACTGTACAATACTTGCTTAACCGTTCAGCCAGGCTGGTGTCGGTACTTCGAGGGAGGTTTTCCAACGCTTTCGCGAAGTTCCTTAATTAAATAACCACTTTTCTCTGGGGGCGTAACCCCGCTGACACCTTTCTTGACACCTACGTGGTTTATAGCATTTATCGTTAAGTGACGAATATCCTGATGAGTAGCATATACTCACAGTAGGATCGGGATCCAAATATCATCGTATGATAATGTTGAAGGAATCCTACCAACATTCATCAAACTCCAAATGGTATGCAACTCTTTGCAAATTTCAGTTTCTTTAGAAATTCCCGATATATATTTTTGCCCCATGCTCTTATGACCTTGGCGTTAGGTCAAAATGTCATAAGTCACATGTCAAGTTCTACCCATCATTATCTTGTCAATTTGAACCCATCCGTATATATCCTTGACGTTCGGCCAAAATAATAATACGACTGTCCCAAACTAACTCATCTATCTATGCAACAAATGAATATCCAGTAGCTACCAAACACTATGCCTTGGCGTTAGGTCAAAATACATAGCTTGAATACTACTGAACACCCAGATGAAATGACGGAGGGCTACGAATGGTTTTGGCGAAACCGTGAACGTAGTGAACTTGATATAACCGAAGGAACCTGATAGCTTTTAAAAGGAGTCGTTAAAGCTCCGCATTTAAAAATATCTGTTTTTAAAATTAACCGAGTGGTTTCTTTTAAATTGTTCCAACGATTAAACATTTTGGTTTATTTTCTTTGCATTATAAATAATTCGTCCCATCATTAACCTATCATTGCAGAAAACAACGAAAATACAACGTCCTCTTATGCCATCCGCATTCGCCACGGGGTCCCGTCATTATCCGTTAGGTTACTTAACTAACGACAGAGCGGGGGCTGGGCTAGCGCGGGTGTAAAACATAAGTGACGTCTAAATAGCTATCATATATAGATATTGTACATTCGTCAGACGCAATAATAGGCATTCCAGATCACAGATGAACTTTATTGGATTTATTAGTAATCCGTGTTTGTTTTGAGCCTGCAACAAAAGACGGATTACATAGTTGTGATGAATAGACATTACCCCACCCAAGACCCCTACGGGTACGGCAAACTACCCGCCCGGCAGTTTGTGCACCCCACCTTGGGTCTGTCCTAGGAGCAAAAATAGTAAAATGAAATAATACAACGGTGGCTACAACCACAACCTGGATGTGCCCCGCAAAATAATATTACAACAAATTACATTTACATCAAATGAATCAAATAATAACCCATCTTATAACCCCGGCTAATCATCACAACAGTCCAATACAGTTCACATCCACAAACAGTAAAAACCATTACAGAAATGTGCAACCCCCTGCCAACTGACATACTAGCAGTTAGAGGAGGTTTACGAACACATTATACAAACACAGATATAATCCAACAAGAAAATACCATATAATTTTGATCGATTAAACACATTTAATTTTGCTCCAATACTTCTCTGTAAATCTGAAACCTGAGCAAAAATTAAAAACTTCCAGAAAATTCCAAATATCACAGAGAACCAACACAGGAAATTTGTAATGATAAATCGGCAACTCGGCGGCGGATCGGTGGGATCCACGGCGGTTCCGCGGCGCTTTAGCCGATTCATGATCCTAATTTTCTTGGGGCTTCTTCTACTATCATTTAAGGCTTTCTGAAGGTCCCTGAAAAATTTTTGGACCTCATTTAAAAAACGACAGAAACACATGATATCGGAGTTTTCCGGTTTTGTTTTTTCCGTTCGAAATTCATACAATTTTGCAAGTGAGTTAATTATGGTTTAGCGAGGTTCTGATACCACTGTAAGTCGATGTGCAACACCCCACGACTTGCGGGGAGGCGGAAATATGAAAAACGATCTTGTTCTTTGCTTAAACATCGACTAACCGCATGAATCGAAGCTAAACGATAACTAACATCAAACATAGAAGTTAACAACTACTATGTAAAGGGATTATACCTAAAGAACCGTGTCCTTCGTCTTTACGAACTCCACCTCCTCCTCGGCCTTCTCCAAGTAGTAGACGATCCACCATGAGAGCTAAACTCCAAGCTTTGCCTCTAAACTTGAGGCAACAAGGTATCTTTAATTGCTAATCAAAGTACCTAGATGAAATAGAGTATGGTTATGGATTAAGTAGTCTAACTAATCCTTGTACTCAACACATGAGAGGGGACGATTAGGGTTTGAAGAGAGAGAGCTTGAGGAGAGAGAAGATGAACATAATAATGAAATGAGAAAAATGAGTTATCATAATATATATCAAGCATTTTTTTTTATCAAGAAAAGAAAAGATAATGATTTACAACCATGCTTGATAAATATCTAATGGTGATTCATCTCCATGAGTAATTAAGCAATTATGAAGCATTAATGACATGGATGAATCATCCATATGACTCACTAATCTCATTTAATGTATATGCCACCTTAACCTCCTTAGTCACCATCTTCTAGAAGCTTCTCGGGCAATTACGAGAACGTCCCTCCTATCCATGAAAACACGGAAAAACTTTAGACTGTATAAATCCAATAACCGTATACTAGTAACTGGCTTAAACCAAAGCCGACTAGTAAAAACTGTCCGAAAGTGGTACGTGTGTAAACGCACGTATGCGTCCGAACCATTGTCGTAAAACCATACGACCTCTATATCGTTTCGCCTGGAGTAGGGAAACTCTCTGCGTGGGACTCTAGAGACTCGACTACTACGCTGGCAGTGGGTTTAACAAGAGACCGCAAGCGGCACTAGCTGTACGTAACGGTCCCCAGGTAGATGTCGATAAGAAGGCCGATGAGGAAACCCATCCGAACTCCTACTGAGTCTGATGTGACAATCTCCATACAGTCCGGTCTGTTCGTCTAAGACTATCGCATATCGGGCCTAGGGGGGCGGCAAGCGTCAATCCCCTAATAGCGGTATAAGTCGTGTCGGAGCGAAGCCCATTACACCCTAAGAAACTACTGGAACCTACCAGCAAATCTCGCTTGCCCTGGCCAGGGACTTTGCATAATGGCTCTCTGACACAGCGCGATATCAACCCCCAATACCGGGAGAGACGAATCATGTCTAACCGCCACTGCCTCCAAGTGCTCGGGACTGCACCCAACTGCTACCTGTTTGCACGACTCCTTTGAGCCGTGGTAGGGTAGCAATCTAAGAACAGTGGGACACACTCGAGGCGAAGTAGCAGTGTCAAGTCTGCGCACTATGCTGTACTCATGTCACCTGGGAACTGTTCACTGACGACTGGTATAAAACCAACCAACAGTTCCCTCTGAGTCCTGTCCGGTGTACCCGTAACCTAACGAGCACCAGCATACTATCTCCAGTACGACGTACTGACGGCTGTGGGACAGACCATCTCCCCAACTGGGATGAGAAGCGTACACACTAGTCTACTCCGGAGTATCGATGCCATGTCTCGATAATCCAACGACTAGGGACCTGAATAAGGATGTGCTTGTAGACTACCCAACCCCCACTAGTGTGACTGCCATCACAACGCTGGTAGTCAAGCAAGATCCTAAAAGCTCTATCAATACGTATACTCACATATTAAGATAGAAAATCCAAGTAGCATACTACCATGTTTAGCAAGACTGTTATATACATGTGAATATCCCAAGCTTCCATTAAGTAATATATAAACTAGTATGATACAATAATGGCCCCTAGGGCATATACACTAACACCATACACCCGCAGAAGGATCCTCCTCCTCCTCGAATCGGGTGTATGATACTGCTCAAGAGCCGAGAAAACTCATGGTGGACATATCTCACATCATATCATAAGAAAACCGCAATTTTATCTTTAGAAATGATAATCAGTTTATAAAATCCTTGTTGCTTCTCCAAATCCATAAATCTCATGGAAATCCGAAATCTCAAAATCACGATGTCAATAAACAGTGAATACTGGCATAAAGACCCATAATATTTCATGACAAACGAATGTATAAATGCATGAAGTATCTCAGTAATAAATGCAATATCTAATCTAGCACAGTAATGATATATCGAAACTATCAGCTTGCAAGCGATATCAATGAATTAATATTCTCTAAAGTGTACGTGACATGGCAATTACTGATGATGATGTGTGTGAGCCGGCAAGAAAGTGTTTGTAGACATACGCATCATCGGTAATGGTGCGGTGTCCTGATAACATGGGTTCATAATAACAATAAAAACACATTTAAGTATGCAATGCGATGCGAATAGCAAGAATATGCAGAAAATGAATAGTAAACGCAACAATAAAGAATCGACATTAATATACACGAGTCATACAGTTTGGCATTGAAATAGCACGAATCGTGGTGTTTAGAAGATAGGGGCTACGGTGTTTTTAAGAAAAGGTACGTCCTTTGAAATATCCGTAGTATCTCTTGGCCTGTCTTCAAAATACTCACTATTCGTTAGTTTTTGAAGTAAGTATGACTCGTGCCCAGTCTAACATCTACTACGTAAACTACAGGACAAGCTAAGAGACTAATCAAAAGGTTAAGGAAAACCACCTAAGTCTGAGTCGATATATATATCTAGTAGTCGGTGATCCCGCCTCAATAGCGTCACGTACGATAAAACGTACAATACGACATCCTCGAGTCAAGAGTGCAGATCTATTATCATAATTATATCTCGTACGGTAAATCCATTGTACGGCATCCCAAAATCGGGGTACGGGTCGACTATCACATATACTTCAATATCCATGTGGTATCATCATCATATATCATGAACTAGGGGTACTGATCTAAAGTCTAGTACATACCGATACCATCAATATATATCCGCGTGTGTATGAAAACTCATCGCTCAACGATCCGCTATAATATCATGTCGTATCTTATAATACGACCCAAGTCACTTCACCGATCTCGCGGCATCATGCCAAATCACATCGACTCATCTCCAAGTATCATATACTATCCTCATCATACGGGTATACGTATATGTATATATATATATATATATATATATATAGCAACACATCCACATACATATATATATATATATATACATCAAATACACCAACATGTAACACGTGTATGCATGTGTGTGTGTGTCAACCTTATTCTAGGGTTCGCGACTAAGGGACTAACTAAAACGTTCTCTACCAATTACACTAAAACTAACACATGCTCTCCTAACATCTTTCTTGCTAATAAGTAACGTTTCACATAACACATATTCGTATATATATATATATATATATATATATATACACATATCATATACTACACTACGAACTGCGGGGGTGCTATACGCCATCCACCCGACTTCCCCCGTAGATATATATCTACTCACCTTGATCTTTGCTTGCCGAAGTTGATAACGCCACGCTCCTCCTTGTCTTCTCGAAGTTCTCGCGAGGGTGCCTACACATACAAACACATAGTATCGTAAACAGAATCGCGTACGAAAACCAAAACAGCACACGAAACACGCATAGGTTAGAACCTATGGTCTACGCATGCAAGAAGAACCAATACCTCTCGACATCGACGTACAAACGCCAATTGATCGAGACAACACAAAAATACCCAAGTTCAAGTTACAGAATTCACAAAACCGAAATTAGAAACGATGTAAAACACTTCCAGATTTTACCCTAGGTGAAATTAGCCAATTTTGCATAAGGGGTAGGTCTAATTATCAGATTATTTAGCTTTCAACAAAATATCACAGTCTAACTCCAAAATATGGCCGCAAATTGCATCCATATCAATTAAATCTACGGCCCAGGTATGGTTATAGGGGCTCGGGTTTAAGGGGTAGTCTTCTGGCCACCTGCACACATCACTATAATTGCTAAATAATTTTTCAAGTCTCCGAGTCACAGCAGATCTCTAAAAGTCATCAAATTTCTCACAAAGACCCTGATATCGACAAATTTCAGTTTATGACCTTAGGGTTTTACCTCGAGTATGATCCATAAAACCAGCACTACAGGTTTTAAAAACCTCAACTAAACTTCAATAACACTTTCACATCTCAAATAAATCCCTAACCCTCATCTTGGAATTTTCCAAGATCACTAAACCTTACTTAAACACTTCTAAACTAAAATAGAAGTTAAAGCAAATGAATTACAACATTAATGGTGAAGGAAATATCTCATTTGGCAACTCAAGAATTTTCTTGAGTTGCCCCAAGTGTTAAAAATCCATTTTTTCTTGATCTCCCATGCTTGTAGTGAGCTTATGCATGTTTTTAGTGAAGGGAATGATGTGTTTTGATGTGGAAATGGAGGTGTAGTGAGGAGGTGAAGGAAGTGGAAGAAGAGGGCAGCCATGGGTGAAGAGGAAGATGAGTGAAGAAAATGAAATGAACAAATGAGGCCATGGTCAATGAACCCCTCACATCTCTCTCTCTCTCTTCTCTCTCTTGCCCATACTCTTTTGTTTATTTTTTTTTCCTTTTTTCTTTTCTTTATCTTTTCTTTTCTTTGCAATAACCAAATTAAAAACAAAGCCATGCTACAAATAAAAGAGAAAGTCATAGTTGAATAAATGAAACAAATGCTAGCAAATATAATATGGTGTATGTCACATGCACAAAATACAATCAATGTGTGATTAGTGAACACTAATCAAGTTTAGAAATAAACTTGTATATAATTAATTATATAATAATTCGTAAAATGTCTAAATCTCACAATTTCTTTAAAAAATCAACATTCAAGGTAATTTTCCAATATTTTTCCAATCTATTGGTATACGATCATACAATAACATTAAAACCAATCTCCACACATTAAAATATTCATAATATTCATTATTTAATTATTTAACTTCCAAAAATAATATTTTATTTTTCTGAAATGTTACACTCTTGGATCTGCTTGATACCTACTCACTACACTTAGTGAGTATGCTACATTGGGTCTGGTACATAGCATCGCGTACATGATAAAGCCTACTGCCGAAGCATAGGGTATCCCTTGAATGCGAGCTCTCTCCAAATTAGTCTTGGGAGACATCTCTTTGGAGAGAGTGAGTCCTGTGATCGTGGGTAAATTCCCACGCTTGGATTCTACCATACTAAACCTCTTTAGTATGGTGTCAATGTACCTAGACTGAGACAATCTCAGTATCCTTCTAGATCTATCTCTATAGATCTTAATCCCTAAGATATAAGAGGCATCACCTAGATCTTTCATTGAGAATCTTTGTGATAAGAAGAGCTTGACCGAGTGCAGCATAGGAACATCATTTCCTAACAAGAGTATGTCATCCACGTACAATACGAGGAAGACAACCTTACACTCTACCACCTTCTTGTATATACAAGGTTCATCTACGTTCTTGATGAAGTCAAACTCTTTGACTACAACATCAAAACAGATGTTCCAACTCCGCGATGCCTGCTTTAACCCGTAGATAGATTTAAGCAGCTTGCACAGCTTTCCGCTGCTCCCACTGTCTACGAAGCACTCTGGCTGAGTCATGTACGCGCACACTTCTAAACCACTATTTAGAAAGGCGGTCTTAACATCCATTTGCCAGATTTCGTAGTCAAGGTATGCAGCGATGGCAAGTAGGATCCGGATGGACTTAAGCATAGCCACTGGAGAAAATGTTTCATCATAATCCACACCCAGTCGTTGACGAAAACCTTTTGCAACAAGTCTAGATTTGAAAGTCTCAACTTTTCCATCTACATCAAGTTTCTTCTTAAAGATCCATTTGCTCCCCATGGGTTTTACCCCTTCAGGAGCAACTTCCAAAGTCCATACTTTGTTGGTGTACATGGATTCCATCTCAGATCGTATTGCATCCAGCCATTTCACAGAGTCCCCACTCGTGATGGCCTGCTCGAAGTTAGTTGGGTCATCATCTTCCATGATGCAATCCCCGCTCCCACCATCAATGAGAAATCCGTAGTATCTCTCAGGTGGATGAGGAACCCTACTAGATCGGCGGAGAGGCTGAGGTTCGTTGGGAACTATCGAATCCTCTGGTTCCAATAAATCTTCAGTTTTAGTTTGTGTAGCTGGAAATTCTTCCAGTTCTACCTCATTGCCACTAATTTCTTTGACAAGAAATTACTATTTCTAAAAAGGTGGTATGTTGAGTAACAAACACCTTTTCTTCCTCACTGTCGTAGAAAAAATATCCATATGAATTCTTTGGATATCCCATAAACTTGCAAAGAACCGATCGTGTCTCGAGTATGTCCGGATTTTGCCATTTAACATAGGCCGGACAACCCCATATCTTAACTCGTTTAAGATATGGTCTCTTCCCACTCCATATCTCATATAGTGTGGTAGGTACAGATTTAGAAGGAACTTGATTCAATAGGTATGCTGCTGTCTCAAGCGCATAACCACAAAATGAAATTGGCAACTCAGTAGTGCTCATCATAGAGCGCACCATATCTAATAGGGTGCGATTCCTCCTTTCCGATACACCGTTGTGCTGTGGTGTATATGGAGAAGTAAGCTGAGAGAGAATCCCATTCTCTTTTAAATAGTCCAGGAACTCATTGCTCAAGTATTCTCCTCACCGATCAGATAGAAGGATTTTAATACTTTTACCCATCTGGTTCTCTACTTCATGCTTATATTCTTTGAATTTCTCAAAAGCTTCAGACTTGTGTTTCATCAAGAACACATGTCCGTATCTTGAGAGATTGTCAATGAATGTAATGAAGTAGGACGAACCACTCCTGGCATGTGTAGACATGGGACCACATACATCACTATGTATTAGTCCCAAAGGTTCCGTAACTCTTTCTCCGTGTCTAGTAAACGGTGTTTTGGTCATCTTGCCTTTGAGATATCACTGGCAAGTGTCATAAGATGAAAATTCGAACGGATTCAAATATCCATCCTTATGTAACTTAGCTAGTCGTGTCGCATTGATATGACCCAGTCTACAATGCCACAAGAAGGATTCGTTCATTTCTGAACTCTTCCTCTTGTGTGTGTTTTGTATGTTAAGAACTGTGGTTTGATTTAGAACGTATATGCCATTATTTAACGAGCCTGATCCAATCAACTTTTGATTCAGGAAGATGTTCGTAACATTATCCCGTACTACAAAATTATATCCTTCTTTACTTAATAAAGAAACTGATATAATATTGCATATCAGGGTCGGTATGTAATAGCATTCGTTCAGAATCAATGTATTCCCATTTGGTAATACAAGGTGATATTTGCCAACTGCTTTGGTTGCAACATTTGCACCATTCCCTACTCTTACGGAATGATCACCCATTCCAAGTTCTCTACCTTTCTTAGCCCATGCAACATATTACATATGTGGGATACGGATCCGGTATCCAATACCAAGGACGTAGAGTGAACTGAGAAACAGTTCTCGGTAACTAACACACCCGAAGAAAATGCATCAACATGCTTGTTCTTCGTTTGGGCGGTGTGGGAATCCGGATATTCCCCTATTTCCTGCTCAGTCTTATAACAATTATAAGAAAGAACGGAACCAATGTTCCCTTGCTTAGTATAACAAGAGGGTTCAGTCAATACATCCATATTATTATCTTAATTAAGGCCTGACATGGTCGCTACCTGGAGAGAGAGAGAAGAAAACACTTTAGCGTATACTCTTGCAAGATTAGATTGGTTATTATCTTATCTAATCAGGATGGCTCCCTCTGGTTTTATCAAATCTGCCTTCAAACCCTGAAAGGTAAGACTAGCCGGGATTAATTACACCTTACAAGTTTGTCAATCTTTCAGCCAGGCCAGTGTTGGTACTTTGAGAGAGGTTCCCCGTATTTTCACACGGACCTAATTAAAATAAACCTCGTTTTTTCAGCGGCGTAACCCCGTTAACACCTTTTTAGACACTTACTTGATCGGCTAATTGTGATGTGTAAAACTCTCCCAGGAGTAACTCTTACTCGCAATTGGGTATCGGGATCCAACTATCTCATAGAAGGTATGCAATCTCATTGCAAATTTCAACACTTGAAATTCCTGACAATGCTTTTACCCCAAGCGATCTATGACCTTGACAAGGTCAATAAACCATAAATCGTAAGTCAAGTTCAACCCGTACATTTCGTGATTGAATTAAACCCACCCGTACGACCCTTGAAAATGTCAACAAGGCCGTATGACCACCCTAATCCAATCGCATCTCATGCTTTAGCAGATAAGCACTAATTACCTACCGTACACTACGCCTTGAAAAGGTCAACAAACGTAGTACGAATACTGAATTGGCCTTATCTGAAATGACGGAGGGCTACGACAAGTTTTTAAGAAAACCTTTCGCTTAATGAACTTGATATCGTTGTAGAAACAAGTGATTTTGAAAAGGAGTGTTTTTGAGGCTTTTACTAGTTTCGCTAAAGAGGTCACTCCCGGTGAAGGGATCTCGGCTCTTTCCTTATCGAATAAGGTGCAAGATATTTCATAAATACCACTCAGCAAAGAAAGAACTATAGAAGCAATCAAAAAACAAAACCGTGGGTTGTAGCATCTGCAAGCTTTTGCTAAAGAGGTCACTCCCGGTGAAGGGATCTCGGCTCAATAAGGTGCTGGATATTCTATAAGGAATACCGCTATGCAAAGCAAAAACTAGAGCCACCCTTTTTGAAAATTTGATTCTACAACATCTTTTAGGTTTCTTTTCTTTCATTAATCTCATTAATGAAGTCCCATCATTTATGCTTCCTAAGCATCACAAAAGAAACGAAAATACAACGTACGCTTATGCCATCCTCATTCGTCTCACTGTCCTGTTATGCACCGTTAGGTTACTTAACTAACGGCATAGCGGGGCGGGACTAGCGCGGGTGCAAAACATAACCAACGTTTATTATATATCATATATATAACAAATAAAGCATTCGTCTCACGCATATAAAGTGATCACATCACAGAATATCAGCAGCAGAAGATAACATATGAAATATTGGATATACTAGGAATTCCGTGTTTTAAATTAAGCCAATATAAAACACGGATTCTGTTGGAGATAGTGCCCTCAGAGTCAATTATTGGATCACAGGCACGTGATTGCAATGATTGAGGGAGGACCTATCCCGGTAGGACAGTCTTACTCGAGATGATAGTATGCTATCTGGTTTACCTTTATCATCGTGTACTGCTTTTGGTGACCTGACATGTCGCTATTGCACGTTGATAAAGCCCCTAGGATTCTTGCTTGACTGCCGGCAGTATGAGGGCGATCATATAAGTGAGAGCTGGAGTCTATAAGCACATCCTTAAAAGGTCCCTAGTCGTGGGAGTTTCGAAACAGGGCATCGATACTCCAGAGTAGACTAGTGTATACAGTCGAGACCCCGACGAGGGGCAGTGGCCGGTCTCACAAGCCACTGGTGTCAGTTGGTTCACCTAAGATGTATACAGGTGCTCATTGGGTTATGAGTACACCGGACAGGACTCGCCGGGAACCTGCTAGTTGGGATTATACTTGACGTCAGATAGCAGTTCCCTGGTGACATGTGTACAGGTTAGTTCATCGACCTGGGGATCGTCATTTGTCTCGTGTGAGTTCCCACTATACTTTGATTACTACCCTACCACGGCTCAAAGGAGTCGTGCAAACAGGTTTTAGTTGGGTACAGTCCCGAGCCACATGGAGGCACTGAGCGGATCTTCAGGGGTTCGTCTCTCCCGGTATTGGGGGTGAGGTCACGCTGTGTCTAGGAGAGCCATTACACGAAGACCTTGGCCAAGGCAGGAGATTTACTGGTAGATATTCCAGTAGTATCTCAGGGTGTTCTGGGCTACACTCCGACACGACTTGTACTGCTTTTGGGGGTCTGACTTTTACCAACCACCTAGGCCCGACATGCGATGCTCATAGACGAACGGACCGGACTGTACGGATATTGTCACTGACAGGCTCAGTAGGGTGTCAGGATGAGTTCACTCATCGACGTCCCTTTTAGTCAATAGCTGGTGGCCCGTCATGTATTGGCTTATACCTCTGACGTGGTAGTGGTTAAATCCACACCCATAGTATTGACGGGTTTTTAGAGTCCACCACACTTACAGTTACTCAAGCTTTCGGGCGAAACGCTGTAGAGGCCGTATGGAGATATGGCAGGGTTCGATCAGATACGTGCGGTATTGCACGGATCAGGATCGGACAGTTTTGTACTAGTGGCCGTATGGTTATATGGCAGCGTTCGATCAGATACGTGCGGTATTGCACGGATCAGGATCGGACGGATATTACTAGCCGGCTTTGGTTTAAGCCGGATCCTAGTATAGTACAGTATAGATTTTGTCTCATTGCATTTGTATCCGGATGGAATACAGATGCGGGTGTGTATGCACAGTATGGGGGTTTTCCTGTAATTTATTACGGGACCAGTTTTCTGGAGTTGCCAGTTTGCTTTCCGTTCCGGCCGGTTCTCCTTTGTTCTTTCCCGGCCGGACTTTTCCGATGGAGGGGGTTATTTGCAATTGTGCAAATAACATTTGTGGAGGGGTCTTCTTGCACTTGTATTCATTATGATAAGCATCTTTGCTTTATCATCCATGTTGTGCATTAAATGAGATTAGAAAGGATATGGGTTTGATGTGATAAAAAGCATGGTTGATGTTTTCTTGTTTTATGATATGGTCACCACTTATGCTTCCTACCCTCACCTCCCTCTTGCTTCATATTGTTTTCCTCCACCATTTCTAAAGAGGGGAGATCATTATTCATGGTTAAGAAAAGAAAGAGAGAAGAAGAAAAGAGAAGGAAATGAGAGAGCTTCATCTTCATCTTTGAGAGAGTAGCATTCATTCATCTCATTTTTGATACAAGGAAAAATGAAAGCACCATTTTTCATACCTTCATTCCTCCATCTTCAAAAGGCAACCAATACCCTAAAGTGAGACATACACTCTACACTACATTCTACAGCAAATCTTGGACGCGTCGACTCGCCAGCTTCACGCCCGAGTTGCCTCGGTATAGAGGCGGGAGCCCATAAAATATGCAGGCGACGTGGTGCCCTTCCGGCAAGGAGGCGATGACCGGAGATCCCGCGAGGAGATCAGAGTGGAGATGAAGACCGGAGGACTCGGATCAGTCGGTATATCTCTAACCCATCTTCTAGTTAGCTTAGACTTGTTAATGGTTACGATCCGGGTGTTTAGTGCGCGGTGGTGCCGGTTTTCTAAGTCCGCAAAAAAATTTAAGTTTATCACCGTTTCCGCGTTTGGCCGTCGGGTTGACGGCCGGGGCGCCGCCGTGCACTTACAGTGGTATCAGAGTCTCGCCATTAACTTCGTCTAGCTTTGTTTAATGTGTTTTACGTTTCCGATCGAACAAAATCCCGAAAACGCGTATTTCAAGCACATCAGTTTCTGTCGAATTTTTTTTGAGTCCAAAAATTTTTCAGGTTGTCTCAGAGTGATGTGCAGGGAATTAGAAACATACTGTAAAAATTTGGTACCATGAACTCACTGTTCCACCGCGAAAGCGCGGCCAAACCCCTGCTTGGGCCGCCCTTCCGCCGCAGTAACAACTGTTCATGCCCCCAAAACTTTGCAGAATGTTCCTGAGTTGAAAATGTGTTTTCTGGAATATTAAAATTGGGCCCACGTTTTCTGTGAGTGCTACAGTTTTGTTTGGGGGCCCACTTGTTAAGGTTTGATCAATCGGAAAATTTTAAACACATAATTTCACAGTATTTACATTATATCTGCGACCGTGAATGTCACTCGATCGGTAAATCCGGTCTAACTGCTATAGCCCGGTTAGACGGATTTGCGAACGTGACTTTCACGTTGATGTTCTATGTTTATGCTGTGATGTTGAGGATCGGTCGTGGGGGATAGCCTGGATGCAATGCTAGTACTGTATTGTTGTATTATGTACATTTGATATTGCGGGGCGAGCGTCCGACATGTGGACTGCCGTCACTGCCTGTTTGTATTATTCTTTTCGGGCACGACCTGGTTGCGGTCGATGTACCCGGTATATGTATATTTTACATTCTGTACTAGGATTACCCCGCGGTGGGGTGCATGGATGGCCGGGTTCTAGAGGGCAAAAAGCCCGCATCTCATGGCATTGAGACGGAGGGGGTTCACTCTGGGATTGGCGGGTTATTCGCCGCACTCGTAGGGGGTACAGGTTGACCCAGGAGGGGTGCCCAAGTCGCCGGATTCCGTGGAGTGCTGGGTGGTCCATTCACGGAGCTGAAGGGGGCTGCCTCGCTTCAGGTTTTGGCGGGTGACTTGCCGCGCCCGTAGGGGTCTAGGATTTCATTGCACAGGCTATCCACACGACCAGGGGAACGTCGGGTTTCAGTAGTGGCTCTATGAAACCCGAGGATCCCAGATATCTGTATTGTTCTATGATGCTGTACATTATCTGTGATGTTGCATTTTATTCACGCCTTGAGCGAAATATAATATATTGGTATATATATTAGTAGATGTTGTATAGGTTTTTCATCCGCGCTAGTCCAGTCCCCGCTCTGTCGTTAGTAAGCTAACCTAACGAGTGATGATGGGACCCAGTGGCGAATGCGGATGGCATATACGTACGTCAGTATATTTTCGTTCTTTGTGGTGTGATTAATTGATGGGACTGCGTTGATTCGGATCAATGCAAGTTAAACAAACCTATTCTGATGTTGTTGGAACACTTTTCAAAAAGCTGTTATTGCAAGGACGTTTACTTTTGTTTTGCATCGTGGTATTCATTTGGAATATCCTGCTCCTCAGTCGACGAGGCAAGGGCCGAGATCCCTTTACTGGGAGTGACCCCTTGGACAAACAGTTTGCGTCAGGGCAATGACTTCACTATAGCCGATTACTTTTGCTTTGCATCGTGGTATTCATTTGGAATATCCTGCACCCCATTCTACGGGGAAAGAGCCGAGATCCCTTCACCGGGAGTGACCTCTTTAGTAAAGGTTTTTGTCACTATATTTTCTAAAAAGCTATCCGTTCCTTCAACGATATCAAGTTCTTTACGTTAAAGGTTTTCGCCAGAAACCATTCGTAGCCCTCCGTCGTTTCATATGGGTAGTCAATAGTATTCAAGCTGTGTTTGTTGGCCAAAGTCAAGGCACAGTGTTTGGTAGCTGTTGGTTATTCATATGCAGCATAGATAGATGCGTTGGTTTGGAACAGTCGTATAGCCTTGTTGGCCAAAGTCAAGGGCTTGTGCGGGTGGATTCGAATCAACCTGGAGAATGACGGTTAGAACTTGACATGTGACTTATGATTTGTTGGCCAAAGTCAAGGTCATAAGAGCATGGGGCAGAAATCACATCGGGAGTTTCAAAAGAACTGAAACTTGCCAGATATGCGCATACCTTCTGGAGTGTGATACCGTGAGCGGATTCCGTCACGTTATCATGCGATGAGAGTTGGATCCCGATTCCCACTGATGAGTTAGTTTACTCCTCGGGTGACCCCGACTAATTCTTCTTTCAGGTTTGGAAGAGAATTTGAGTTACAGTGGGAGGTTTCCAGATTAGATAAATTGGTAACCATTCTGATCTAGGATAGAGTGCACGCTGAGTGTTTCTTTCCTCTCTCTCTTTGGCAGCGACCATTGACCCGACCCTAAGACTATGACTCAGTGACCAAGTTGACCGAACCTTCTTAACACTGGCTTTTGGATTATCAGAGTTGCAGACCTCATTGCCACTCCTACTTTTACCCTTTTCTCCGGGACACCCCGTATTACTGCGAACGTCCACTTCCATTGGACAAAACCATCGTATGGTTAGATACGAACTCGAAGGAATTCGAGGATGGTTTCTGGTTCTGGAGAAAACGGATAGGATTATTCAGTTGTCTTTTCTTTTCACCCTCTCTCAGGTTACGAGTACTCCTTGGTTTAGGAGTAGTACACCCTTTATGCAAATTGGATAGTCTTCTTCCAAACCATAAGCTGGTGCCGACCGGTAGGGAATGAAGAAAACCAGTTAGCCTAAACGGTGTACAGAAGGTATTAAGATTAAGACAAAGCAAGGGATTAGTAAGAGGGCAAAGTAAATTGCGACTGATATTCACGACCAAACCAAGTATTTCTTCGCCAATCCTAAATAACCTTTGTATTTCTCCAGGACACTCCGTATCACTACGAAGATCCACAGTTTATTGGATACTCCATCGTATGGTTATATACGAACTCGAAAGGAACTTGTTCCAGTTCGGGGATGGATTCTGGTCCAGGAGAAATAGGAATAAAGTACATTCAGTTGTCTTTTATCTTTACCTTCTCTCGCGTTGCGAGTGCTCTTAGGATTAGGACAGTACACCCATTATGCTTATTGGATAGTCTTCTTCCAAACCATAGGCTGGTGCCGAACGGTAGGGAAGGAAGAAAACTATTTGGCGTAAGGGGTGTGCAGAAGGTAATGACTAAAGACATATAAAGAGATTTGGAGAGGTGGCAAAGAATTATACGGTTATAGTTGTGAATCTGGATAATGGTAGAGGCATTGCTAGGAATACCAGGATACCCCATCGAAACATTTCAATGTTTCAGTTCAACTGTGTACTGTTAAAAGAAAACTGATTTCCCGATTAGACACTTGCTCCAGGGTATATATTTACCAGGTTTGATTCTCACATCTGTATGGTTTTACAGATGATGAGTGGGAGTAAGTTATTGGGAATTGGGTGATCATCCTCATTATATCGGGATTCGTTGTAATCGGTGATATTTGAGGAGATCACCTGGGATGTTTGCCAGTCGGCAAATATTTGGTTTTGAATATCCGCTGTTGTGCACCAATTTCAAATTGATATATCTGTACGTCTATTTTCATAGAGTGAGATATACCTTTTGATATTATGTCGATGACATTTACCTATATCAGTGGATGGTTAGGTAAGGAGCATTAAACAGCGGTGTAATTCTTCTTAACCAAAAGTACAGTTTTCAACCTACGACATACAGTGAAAGAGTTGTTAGACTCAGCGGACTTATACAGAGTATTGTATGTTGTCCAGTGTCCATTAGGAAAGAGGGCTTGGTCCTCATACTATATTCTGTTTACTTTTAACTTCTCTAGTTCTTAGACATGTGTTTCCTAGAAACACAGGGTCTGAGTTTTGAGGAGTTATAGGTATTTGAATAGAGTAGAGAACCAGGTGTAGCAAGTATCGGGATTCTTCAAAGTGATCGAAGATGTAGATACTTGTGTATGGTATTCAGTTTAGAGAAATTGCTTCTCTTTCAGGTTACTCATAATTGGAAGCATTCCTAAGTTGAGTAACGCTGATCGGCCTCTCTCTATTTAGTTGACATGCACTGGAGATAGCTGCATGATTTGAATCTGGTTAAATTAAATCAGTGCCTCTGGTTCTATATTGGATGTAGAACAGTTCATATCTTAACGTTGTTAAGGTACGGGGAGTTGTCCGGCTTATGATTAAAACCAGACTCTGGATAACACATGGCACGTTTCTGTAATGGCTGTTTGTGGGTTGACCCAGGCTATGACGAGGGTTGATTTTCTACCATCTTGACTCGCCACAGTTTTAACAAAAATGGATTTTTCAAAAACAGCAGTGGGAGTATGGTAGAACTGGAAGTGATTCCAGAACCGCAAACGATTACTGAAGATTTGATAAGGAACCTAAAGATTCAATCTGATTTGACATTCCATTGGCCACTCCGCAGATAAGGTGGGTGACTTCAGGCACCCGAGAGGTACTCCGGTAGCCTCAAGGACGGTGACAGGGAAGTTCTTGTTTCCCCACACTTGCCATTGCTGTTGTTCCAGGCTGCGAGACCCGGCAGGAGGATGAATATAGCGTCGTTCTAAACTAGCTTTAGAAGTGCACATCTATATGACTCTGCCAGAGGGTTGTCGTAGTCAGTGGGAGCAGCGGAAGCATTGGTGGACATCAGGCTTATGTATATTTATAGACTAAAGCAGATGTAGCGGAGATAGATGATCTATTTCTGATGTGACAGTCATAGGTTTGACGTCATTAGAGTAGGGGATGGATCTGTTGAGAAGGTAGTAGGAAGTGATATTCCTATACTACGATCGGTTATATTTTGGTCGTCACATAGTGGTTTCTCCACAAGGGACTTGGACATTATATCAGACATACTGGTTACTAGATCTATGGTTTTAGATCTAGATTTGGGTGGTTTCCCAATCAGGGTACTTTGACAGCATTCTAAGAGTATTTAGAATGGACGACTCCTGGCACGGTAGTGTACCTGCAGGTGATGGAGTCACCTTCTCTAAAGGTGTCTTATAGACTAAAGTAGAGAGGAATGTGCATGATTGGCAGATCACTTGCTTAGGCAATTGAGTCAATCATGAGATGTCAAGTACCACACCAGATGTTGTTCTTGCACTAGATGCAATAAGTTGATATTGATCCAATCCTGGAGGAACAGTCGGAAGCAGTTTTAGAACATAAGTGGCTGTTCTAGGGATATGATAACGAAAGCCCCATTCGGGAAACAGTTATCATTCCAGGCTTCCAAGGTGACATGGACGACAAGGAGGTTGTCAGAGTTATAGTTTTCCCTCTGACGAGGGGCAGTATTTTGGACATGTGGTCCGAGGCAATACTGAGGGGGGCTTGGCGCAGGATACTGATTAAGTTCAGTTGACGATACAGTCTAAGAAGTATGGATTTGGAGTTCATTTATGAGCTAGGTCCCATCAGACATCCAGACATTCTAAGACAGGTATTGCTCATTTCGGGAGATGGCTTTCTCCGCGAACTTGAGATATAGAGAGACATAGAAAGAAACACCACAGGCGGATCCACTCACTGAGGCTATTCCTCGAACGCAATAGTTTCGCAAACGGATTTTGTGAGACTGACTAGTAGGGGAGTTGGGTTTCGGTATCACACAGGCTGTGAGTATGCGACATCGCAATAATGAGCCTTGAGTGCAAGTGGGAGATTGTTGGAGATAGTGCCCTCAGAGTCAATTATTGGATCACAGGCACGTGATTGCAATGATTGAGGGAGGACCTATCCCGGTAGGACAGTCTTACTCGAGATGATAGTATGTTATCTGGTTTACCTTTATCATCGTGTACTGCTTTTGGTGACCTGACATGTCGCTATTGCACGTTGATAAAGCCCCTAGGATTCTTGTTTGACTGCCGGCAGTATGAGGGCGATCATATAAGTGAGAGCTGGAGTCTATAAGCACATCCTTAAAAGGTCCCTAGTCGTGGGAGTTTCGAGACAAGGCATCGATACTCCAGAGTAGACTAGTGTATACAGTCGAGACCCCGACGAGGGGCGGTGGCCGGTCTCACAAGCCACTGGTGTCAGTTGGTTCACCTAAGATGTATACAGGTGCTCATTGGGTTATGAGTACACCGGACAGGACTCGCCGGGAACCTGCTAGTTGGGATTATACTTGACGTCAGATAGCAGTTCCCTGGTGACATGTGTACAGGTTAGTTCATCGACCTAGGGATCGTCATTTGTCTCGTGTGAGTTCCCACTATACTTTGATTACTACCCTACCACGGCTCAAAGGAGTCGCGCAAACAGGTTTTAGTTGGGTACAGTCCCGAACCACATGGAGGCAGTGAGCGGATCTTCAGGGGTTCGTCTCTCAAGGTATTGGGGGTGAGGTCGCGCTGTGTCTAGGAGAGCCATTACACGAAGACCTTGGCCAAGGCAGGAGATTTACTGGTAGATATTCCAGTAGTATCTCAGGGTGTTCTGGGCTACACTCCGACACGACTTGTACCGCTTTTGGGGGTCTGACTTTTACCAACCACCTAGGCCCGACATGCGATGCTCATAGACGAACGGACCGGACTGTACGGATATTGTCACTGACAGGCTCAGTAGGGTGTCAGGATGAGTTCACTCATCGACGTCCCTTTTAGTCAATAGCTGGTGGCCCGTCATGTATTGGCTTATACCTCTGACGTGGTAGTGGTTAAATCCACACCCATAGTATTGACGGGTTTTTAGAGTCCACCACACTTACAGTTACTCAAGCTTTCGGGCGAAACGCTGTAGAGGCCGTATGGAGATATGGCAGGGTTCGATCAGATACGTGCGGTATTGCACGGATCAGGATCGGACAGTTTTGTACTAGTGGCCGTATGGTTATATGGCAGCGTTCGATCAGATACGTGCGGTATTGCACGGATCAGGATCGGACGGATATTACTAGCCGGCTTTGGTTTAAGCCGGATCCTAGTATAGTACAGTGTAGATTTTGTCTCATTGCATTTGTATCCGGACGGAATACAGATGCGGGTGTGTATGCACAGTATGGGGGTTTTCCTGTAATTTATTACGGGACCAGTTTTCTGGAGTTGCCAGTTTGCTTTCCGTTCCGGCCGGTTCTCCTTTGTTCTTTCCCGGCCGGACTTTTCCGATGGAGGGGGTTATTTGCAATTGTGCAAATAACATTTGTGGAGGGGTCTTCTTGCAGTTGTATTCATTATGATAAGCATCTTTGCTTTATCATCCATGTTGTGCATTAAATGAGATTAGAAAGGATATGGGTTTGATGTGATAAAAAGCATGGTTGATGTTTTCTTGTTTTATGATATGGTCACCACTTATGCTTCCTACACTCACCTCCCTCTTGCTTCATATTGTTTTCCTCCACCATTTCTAAAGAGGGGAGATCATTATTCATGGTTAAGAAAAGAAAGAGAGAAGTAGAAAAGAGAAGGAAATGAGAGAGCTTCATCTTCATCTTTGAGAGAGTAGCATTCATTCATCTCATTTTTGATACAAGGAAAAATGAAAGCACCATTTTTCATACCTTCATTCCTCAATCTTCAAAAGGCAACCAATACCCCAAAGTGAGACATACACTCTACACTACATTCTACAGCAAATCTTGGACGCGTCGACTCGCCAGCTTCACGCCCGAGTTGCCTCGGTATAGAGGCGGGAGCCCGTAAAAGATGTAGGCGACGTGGTGCCCTTCCCGCAAGGAGGCGACGACCGGAGATCCCGCGAGGAGATCAGAGTGGAGATGAAGACCGGAGGACTCGGATCAGTCGGTATATCTCTAACCCATCTTCTAGTTAGCTTAGACTTGTTAATGGTTACGATCCGGGTGTTTAGTGCGCGGTGGTGCCGGTTTGCTAAGTCCGCAAAAAAATTTAAGTTTATCACCGTTTCCGCGTTTGGCCGTCGGGTTGACGGCCGGGGCGCCACCGTGCACTTACAGATTCCACGGTCGCGATGAATAGCCAAACCCACATCCTTAGATCCCTACGAGAGCGGCAAGCAACCCTACCAATTCTAGAGTTCGGAGACCCGGACTCGACTCCTCGAGATGGTCTCCCACTGGACTCTAGAACCCGGTTACTTATGCTCCCCGCCTTGGGTCTATCCTAATGCGGAAAAGTAAATAATATACAAAAATGGTGACATCATCCTCATCCCGGAAGTGCCCTAAATAAAAGATTATTACATACAATGAATTTTACATGAATGAAAATAAAAACTCTCATCTCACATAAAACTCCCGGCTATTCAAAACACGAAGATCCAATATAACATATCATAGCAACACATAACATCACATGTCATCAACGTAAGTAAATATGCGTATCCCAATTGTCGTTGACATATAGCAAGGAAACCGGCAATACACCACATATTACACTTACGGTCACAGAAAAGAAAATGTCAAACTACAACATTTGGAATCCACAATCACCTTAGACATCATAAACCAGAAATATCACATACCTCGGATTTCATGCCTAACAATATGAATTCCAAATATTGTATCACATTCCAGAAAAAGCTAGACGATGTTAAACATTCCGATCGAATCAACAAATACCCAAAATTTTCCGAAGAGCTCAACACTTGAGCGTAGTTTAAAATTACTCAGTACATGCCACAATGCCAATGGACCAACCGTAGAAGGGTCAACCCTTGCCACACCTATGGCGCCGCGGAACTACCACAAACCTTAGGGTTTGGCGGCGGTTCTTACGGTCACAGAATCGAGTTAGGGTTTCGTTCTTCTAGAGGGTCCATCGCATTACTTGCATGATTTTTGAATGTTCATTAAGTAGGAAAAAATCCAACTCTTGAAAATTTTCTGTCAAGGGAAAAATTAGGTTATTGATATCCGTTCCAACTTTTTAACGCCGTCTAAATAACCCGAATCAATGTTAGAATTACGACTACGAAACACTCTGAATTTCCATTATAGAAAATTAACATCTCATGCAATTTTAGAAAAAAACAAGCAACACCTGAAACACCAAAACCCAGAGACTGGAACACCAAACGAATACGAACCCAAAAAGTGCACTGGTGGCCTGCCAGATCGGAAATTCAATGAATGTCGCCGGGTCAAATCTGGAATAAGGGGTTCGTATTTGTCCAGTGTTCATGTTATATCACATACAACATTCTGCAGTTGCTTAAATAATTTAAAGAGCCCATTTAAAAATCGACAGAAACTTGATTTCGATGTTTCAAGTTACGGAGTAGTTTCGGTTTCGTAATCTAACAAACATCGTCTAATTCTCTAGCTTGGCTCTGATACCACAGTTAGGTTACTTAGCATGACAACAAGGTTTCGGGAGGCATCGTCCATGCCATTTATCAAAAATTTGCCATGCTACTTAACCCTAACCCTAGAATCTTAACTTGAGAATTAGACAATAGCATATGTAAACAACTTTACAACTAAGTCAATATGGAATACAACCTTTGTAAAACGGTCCTTCACTTCAAATGCTCCATGTAGAAGTCCCTTCACTCCAAGTAGTGTGATCCGGACTCTCCGTAGGCTCCACTAGTCGAAATGAACGAGCTTGCACAATGATCTTCGAGGCCGAAGATGATGTACTTTGAGGAGACACCAACTCAAGCTACCTCTTCACAAATTAGGGATTAGTGAAGCTAATATCCTAAACTAAATGGCTAATCTAGTAGAGGATGATGAAGTAGGAATTTTGCTCACTTTAGAATTCTTTTTCTCACTCTATTTCTTTTTCTCACCAAAACCTAGAGTGCTTTCTCTTGTTGAAGATGAAGATGAAGAGAATAATGGATGAGAGAGTGAATGGAAACCATGGGTGAGAAATATCTCATATAACCCTTATAGAGACATAACCATGGCTAAAGATTAAGGTTAGGTTAATAAATATCTAATGCAAGACAAATTTAGTGGACTAAGTTAAGGGTTTCTACAAGCTTCCAAAGCTTGCAACCATGCTTAATCCCACCAATGTATATTTGCATTAAATAAATTAAAACCCTAATAATCTAATTGCATGGTATAAGTCTCATACACCCATGTAGCGTGTATCATCAACAATGACACAAAGAAAACACAAATAATATAAATCACATATATATTAAGTATGCACATGTGAGAAAAGAAATGTAAAAGTGAGCAAATATTAGTTAATGTAAATTAGCATATCAAATATACAATTATACATTAAATTATTAAATCAACATTTGATTTAATAATCCGGCTATATCACATATAACCGACTAATATTATATGTATCCTTTTATCGAATCAACACTTGATTCGATAACCCAGCTATATCATATATAACCGACCGATATAACATATCGCGAGAATAGAATACGGTATCACATACTCGTATTATTCTTGGTCCCGCAAATATCACATATGTGCTCCTACTTCGTTTTGCCTGAGCCAATAAACCTCTGTATAGGACTCTAAAGACTCGTCAATACGTCGGCAGTAGGTGATGATCACATCAAGCACCCACAAGCCGTCAGCGGTACTAGCTGGATGTAACGGCTACCCGGGTATTGAGCGATCAGAAGATCAACAAGCAAGCCTGCTCATACTCCTGTAAAGCCTGTCAGTAACACTACCGTACAGTCCGGTCTCTTCGTCTGATATGTCGCATATCCAGTCTAGGGGTGGTAAATGTCAGAACCCCAGTAACCGATAAGTCGTGCCGATATGAGGCTCATAACGGGTCGAGAAACTACTGATAACACTTACCAGTAGATCTCCGTAGCAGCCCTGTCCAGGGACTTCCTGTTATAGCTAATCGAGCACCGCGCAACATCAACCCCCAATACCGGGAGATACGAAACCCCTCCTATCGCTCATTGCCTCCATGTGATTCGGGACTATACCCAAAAGCCACCGTTTTGCACGTTCTCTTGAACGTGGTAAGGTGGAAATCAAAGCACAGTGGGAATCACACAAAACTCTATGACGATCTCGGGTCTACAGACTAACCTATACCAGTGTCACCAGACAACTGCTATCTGACGATAGGTATAATACTAACTGGGAGTTCTCGGCGAGTCCGTTCAGTGTACCCAGTCACCACTGAGCACCCGTATACCATCTTTGATGTCAAATACCAATAGATGTGAGATCATCCATCGCCCATCATATGGGTCAAGAAGCGTATACGCTAGTCTAGTCTGGAATATCGATGCCCTGTCACGATATACCCTCGACTAGGAACAATTAAAGGATGTACTTGTGGACTACCCTTCCTCTACTAGTATGATCTCTATCATAGTCCTAGTAGTAAAGTACTTATCCTAAAGGCTTTATCAACATGTGAGAGCAAGACAGTATCACAATACAAGTCTACATGTTAAGATAAAGAGAAACCAGATAGCATACTATCATGTCGAGTAAGAAAGTCCTCTCTATATATATCCAAGCATCCACTATAATATACATCATATGTACAATAATGGCCTCTAGGGTATATACATAACTAACATAAACAGAATATAGTATGAGTACCATCCCCTCTGTCCTAATGGACACTGGACAACATACAATACTTTGTATAAGTCCCCTGAGTTGAATAACTCAAACCCTGTGCATCGTAGGTTGAAAACTGTATTATGGTTAAGAAGAATTACACCGCTGTTTATTGCTCCTTACCTAACCATCAACTGATACAGGTAAATGTCATGGACATAATTTCAAAAAGTTATATCTCACTTTATAAAATAAACGTACAGATATATCAGTTTGAAATTGGTGTATAACAACGGATATTCAAAACCAAATGTTTGCCATCAGGCAAAGCCCCAGGTGATTTCCTCAAATATCACCAATTACAACGAAGTCCGATATAATGAGGATATAATCACCTAATTCCCAATAACTTACTCCCACTCATCATCTGTAAAACTATACAGATGTAAGAATCAAACCTGGTAAATACATACCCTGGAGTAAGGATCTAATTGGGGAATCAGTTTTCAATTAACAACGCATAGTGAAACCGAAACATGAAAATGTTTCGAAGGGGTAGTGTTCATATCATAATTTTGCATTATTATTGTAGCGTCTTAAAAAGTCGTTTTCGTGTTTTCCTGAAAATCGGTGAAAATTCGGTATTTTTCCGAAAACCGTTTTTTTTGTTATTTTGCAGTTTAGGGCTAATTATACCTAAAATGGATAGGTAATTGCTTGTTTTTAGTAGCTAATGAGTTACTTATGAAATTTTGGTCATTTAAAATTTTTTCCCTATTTTTCAATTTTTTAATATTATTTTAAGCCGGTAAGAAAATACATTAAATTAGCGATAAATACAAATTTAAATGGGCTAAAATTAAGCTTTAAAATCATTTTAATTAAAATCTAGTTGTAACATAAATTTTTAGCATTTTATTTTGATTTTTACCTAATTTTTATTATAGAAAACGAAATTTATTGAATTTTTAGCTAAAACTTGCAATTTTGGACTTGTGGGGGGTCTTTTTGCATAAAACCTCTTTGTATCCACTCACACTCATCCCCACACCCCCTAGGCCGGCCCCACCTTCAGCAGGTCTTGAAGTTCCTTGCTTTCTTTTTTGTTTGTACTCATATGAGGAAATTGATATGAAAAGGGTTTTAAATATGTTATTTTGGGTATGGGTTTTTGGGTGATTGGTATGGGCTTGACCTTTGACTTTTTTTTTCACCATTTCCTCACTATCCCCACTTCCTTCCAGCAGCCGACCTTGACCTGCTGCAGCCCTCATTTTCCCTTCTCTTTTTCTCTTCAAAACTCATCTCAAATTCCTTTAAAATCCAAATTAAACCTCACAAATTAATCCCCATCCTTAATCCATTCTTCTTAGCCTCTCTTGCTTGGAATCATGGTGCTATGAGGCCATCATTGAAGCAAATTTGATCATGCTAGATCCATAGATTGTGAGGTATAATTTCAATCTTGGTTAAATTGTAGTTAATGTATGCTAAATTAGAACCTTGAAGTGTTAATTTTGTGCTAAATTCTAATCTAGTTTTTTTTATAGTTCATGGCTTGAGTTGTAATTAGGGTTTAGAAATCAATTATTAGGTTAATTAATTTACTTTGCTATCTAGTGTTTTGCTAACCTAAATCTAAGAGGTGAACTTGCTATTGGGTTTGAAATTAGTGTTAGTTAAGTTTTTCTAGTATGGTTTTTAATTGCAATTGCTTATAAGAAACAAATCAAGAAAGGGTTGTGTTTGGAAAATGGTTTTGTAGCATGGTAAATGAGTTGGAATTATGTGATTGTGGATAACTAGTTGTGTGGTTGGATATTTGTGTTGGATTGTGATAACTTTATCTTTAATTGTCGATGTTTGCACCAAATTGCTTTTCTAGCTTACTAGTTTTTACTAAAATGTTGTGATGATTTAATTGCGATGTCTTGATGACATTTTTAGCGTATCCTATGACATTTAGGATGCGTGTGTGCGGATTTTTGAGTAGTCGGGTTTTAGTTTTGCCGGGCGACCAAATCGGCGATTTTTGGCAGTTTTTGCGATTTTCGCGTGTGTTCCGCGCACCTTGTGCACGTTGTACCTAGCTAGTGAACACTAGTATTTTCGTTTGGGTTTTGCGTCATTCTTGATATGTAACCTTATGTTTGGTATTGATGTAAATTCCAGGTTCGGTCGCGGAGACGTCAGACGCGGCACGAAAAGGGAAAGCGGTGATTGGACACAGCTAGCCAGGGATTCCGGTGAGTAGATGTAACATCTACGGGGGACTATCGTTGGATGGCGCAAGCCACCCGATAGTTTTAGTAACTTAAAAGATTCTTAGTAATGTTAGTAATTAGGGGTGTAATACTTGTATGATTATTTGCTACATTCATGCCCTATATTGACATACCAATACGAAACCATCTTATAGGACACCTGCACCATTGCCAGGGTTTTTATATGCAGCACGAGCACTATTCTTTCTTACACACACACCCTGGTAATTTCCATGCCACCATACTAGATAACCTTTAAATTTAAACCTTTTACTAATTGATACTTAAACTTGTGTTATTGCCTTTAATTCCTTAAAATGAAACCGTAGGATTGCTATTCATATGCATGTACTTCATCATATTAATTGTTCATGCCTAATCTATTAATCACACATCGCAACTTGATTATTGATACCATATGCATTCATTATCATTGATATATGCACTTATGAGGATTTCTTGAGATTTTATGATATTTCTGGATTTCGGAGGAAAGCCGCAAAATTTCTAAACTTATTATATTTTTAAAACATGTAAATTGCGGTTTTCTAGTGATGTAAATGTCGTCCACCATGAGTTTGCTGTGGTTTTTGAGACCCGTTTCGAGGAGTTGGATGAACCGTCTCGGGTACATGGTGGGCCCGGTAGGGTACCCCGGGGCAAGAAGCTCGTGGTGCTGACGATGAGCCTGGCAGGGGACGGATTACCTACCGGTGACTTCATTGGGCACGACGGATATCCAGAGGATACCGACCGGGGCAGCGAGAGGATGAGATAGTGATATTGAGGTGGGTCAGCCGGATGGCTGAGGCCAGAGACACTATGACATGGATTTATGAGATTTGAGACAGCTTTTAGGTGTCGTTGCTGGACACCGGTCCTCGTCGATTCTTTGAGTATTATGCTGGCATTCTAAAAGAGTTTCAAAAAAAAAAAGGAGATAAAATGTTCTTATATATACCTATTGAGACCCCAGATATTCATGTTGCATACATATTAGTACACTGATGTTGTATACACACCTGCTAGTGCATCCAGTCATACCTGTATTTTAGATGCAAGGATGCTTGTGTGCATGCATACGATAGCCTTTGTAGATGTTATTTATTACTCACGAGTTGGCAACTCACTCCCGTTGTGCCACAGCCTTTTGCAGGTCCGCTCCGTCTGTACAGTAGCGGCGGGCGCACTTGTTCTTTTGCTCTCTTGCCTGGACTCGAGGTTTTGCTCTTAGGTGGGTTATTATTATTTTTGCACCACCTTGTATATTCTTTGTATCTAGAGCACTCCATCTACTGTATCTACCAGTATTATTGTATATTGACCTAGAGATGAGACTGTGAGGTTTGTGGACTTTTATGCTGTATTTTGGGGTCGAACTCACTTGAGTCGACATGCTGTTTTTTCTTATGCTTCATTTTGATTATTTCGCATGTTGTTGATTTATTTTGCGTGGGATTGTGACCGCCTTGTGGCGAAGAGCTAGCTTCCGCTTGGGGATGCCTTATTTGTTGGATTCATATATATTTTTGTTGTACCCATTTTGGGGGCCAGTATTTACAAAGGAGACTCTGCCGAAATTTTCGGAAAAATTGATATTGTTTTCAAAAAGGGTATTATATGACTTATTGATAAACTTGTTTTCAATTGATTGGGTTCTCTTCACTCTTTTGCTTATTTTGGTTTGGTTTTCTGGGCTTCGGCTTACTTATTTTACGGACGTCTTTAGGCGTTTCGTAAACTTAAGTGCCAGTCACGTTCCGTACCCTGCGGGTCGTGACAAAGTTGGTATTAGAGCGATAGGTTTTACCTTTTTGAGTGTAGGATGACCCTTGGTAGATGGAGTAAGTGACTTAAGCAGGGTAACGTAGCATGCGTAAGTCCGCGGCATACTTACGATACGGTACCCCGCCTAAGTGACTTTAGGATATACTTGCTTGAAAATTCCTTCTTCAATTCCGTGTATCCTATGATCCCATTGCACTGTTCTTACTATCCGTTTTCCTGTAACAGCCATTATGCCGCCGAAGGCTACGAGGGCACAGAGGGCTGCCGCCAGAGACGAGATTCGAGCTGGCTCATCCGAGACTAGGACTGAGCAGGGTGGTATGCCTATGCCGTAGGGACAGACCGATCCACCTTCCCCAAGCCGTATGGATAGGCTCGAGACTGGTATGGAGGAGTTGCGACAGATGATGGGAGGCATGCAGGAGCTACGTCAGATGGTAGGATCCCTAGTTGCAGCCAGTCGTACACCGAGGCCGGATGACGTACCTACTACATCACAGACGACCATGATACCTGCTCCTACTACTACCACCGTGGCCATTCCGGTTTCACTACAGGATTTCATGAGGCTGAGACCTCCAGTATTCACCGGCACCGAGGCAGCGGAGGACCCACAGACGTTCCTTGACAGTTTAGCCAGGATCTGCCGTTCGCTGAGATGTTCGGATGATCGATGGGGAGAGCTTGCGAGTTTCCGACTAGAGGGTCTCGCGCAGACATGGTAGGAGTCAGTCTTGAGAGGTCGAGCTGCAGGTCTACCGCCTATGACTTGGGTCGAGTTTACAGCGGTCTTTCTAGCCCGTTTCCTTCCAGAGAGCGTTCGTGACGCCAGAGCTCGTAGCTTCGAGGCCTTAGTCAAGACACCTGGGATGACGGTGTCTGAGTATGACATCTAGTTTACACAGTTATCCCGATATGCTAAGTATTTGGTGGATACCGAGGAGAAGATGGTGAAGAGGTTCGTACAGGGACTTGATGCCCAGCTATATCTTGCCATTGGCGCCCAGCACTACGACACTTATTCAGCTGCTATGGATACGGCATTGCGGATGGAGGCACGCATATCACAGACTTCGGCCGTTTCTGGGCCGAAGAGAATTCGCACCGATGTACCGTCTCAGAGGCAGCGCGCCAGATTCTTTCCGAGAGATAGGCCTGGCAGAGGATTTGGGCGGGGACAGTTATATGGTTCTTATCCCCAGGGGCAGCAGCCGTCGCCAGGGTGTTTTGGGTGCAGGAGTTTGCACCATCTTGTCAGAGACTGTCCGGCGAGACGACAGGGAGCAGCGACAGTTCCGCATGTGACCCTGCCACCATCACCACCCCCTCCTCAGAGAGCCCTACTTCCTACCACCGGCGATGCTCCATGCCAGTTAGGTGCACCCAGAGGTCGTGGACGCGGCGGTCCTGTTCAGAGAGGACGAGGAGGCAGAGGCCGAGGTCGAGGTCAGCCCGCTATCGGTGGAGGACAGGCCTGAGTTTTTTCTTTGACACCGCAGGATGCGCAGGCATCCAATGCCGTTGTAACAGGTACCTTGCCAGTTTGTTCTTTCGACGCCCGGGTATTATTTGACCCAGGTTCCACACATTCGTACGTCTCTACACACTTTGCACCGATGTTGGGCCGTGAGTCGTCGTCGTTAGATCATCCGCTTGTTGTTAGTACTCCGGTAGGCGAGTCGTTTGTCGCTCGTTTTGTTTTTCGTTTGTGTTCCGTTCGTATCGGGGAGAGGGATTCATCAGTTGATTTGATTCTCCTCGATATGTTGGACTTTGATGTGCTTCTGGGCATGGATTGGCTAGCCACTTGTTATGCTTCGATGGACTGCCGTGAGAAGGCAGTCAGATTTAGCTTTCCGGGAGAGCCAGTCCTTGTTATTCTGGGAGACCGCAGCGTCACCCTTCCCAGCTTGATTTCGTCTCTTCGCGCTGGTCTGCTCTTGCGGAAGGGATGTCAGGGATTCTTAGCATTTATTTGTGATACTCGAGCTGCAGAGGTTCCGTTGGACCGGGTCCCGGTTGTTTCTGAGTTCCCTGATGTTTTCCCTGATGAGCTACCTGGGCTACCGCCTGAGCGTGAGGTTGAGTTCTGCATTGATTTGATTCCCGGCTCGGGGCCTATTTCTATACCGCCTTATCGGATGGCCCCGGCAGAGCTTCGAGAGCTGAAGGATCAGTTGCAGGATTTGTTAGATAAGGGGCTTATTCGACCGAGTGTTTCTCCGTGGGGTGCTCCGGTCCTGTTTGTCAAGAAGAAGGATGGAAGTTTGCGCTTATGTATCGACTACCGCCAGCTGAACAAAGTTACCGTTCGGAACAGGTATTCGTTGCCGCGCATTGATGATTTGTTCGACCAGCTTCAGGGTGCGAGGTATTTTTCGAGGATCGACTTGCGATCAGGATACCATCAGCTGCGAGTTCGACAGGAGGATATACCGAGGACAGCTTTCCGCACGCGCTACGGCCACTACGAGTTTTTGGTGATGTCGTTCGGACTCACCAACGCCCCAGCAGCATTCATGGATTTGATGAACCGTACATTCAGGCCGTATCTTGACTTGTTCATCATCGTGTTTATCGACGATATCTTGGTGTACTCCCGGAGCAGAGAGGAGCACGAGCAGCACTTGCGGATTGCGTTACAGACCCTGAGGGAGCACCAGCTGTTCGCAAAGTTCTCCAAGTGTGCATTCTGGCTGGACAGCGTCGGATTCTTGGGTCACGTGGTTACGAGAGACGGCATTTGTGTGGACCCGAAGAAGATTGAGGCTGTTCAGCAGTGGCCCCGACCTACATCGGTTACTGAGATCCGTAGTTTTCTAGGCCTGGCGGGCTACTACAGGCGTTTTGTTCAGGACTTCTCCCGTATAGCTGCACCGTTGACCGGTTTGACCCGGAAGGGAGTTCCTTTCGTCTGGACAGAGGAGTGCGAGCGCAGTTTTCAGCAGCTACGGACTTGTTTGACTACGGCGCCGGTATTATCTTTGCCTTCGGGATCAGGCGGATTTGTTGTCTACTGTGATGCTTCGCGAGTGGGATTAGGATGCGTATTGATGCAGCATGGCCGGGTGATCGCTTATGCTTCTCGGCAGTTGAAGAAGCATGAACAGAACTACCCCACTCATGATTTGGAGATGGCTGCAGTGGTCTTTGCACTGAAGATTTGGCGACATTACCTATACAGCGAGTCGTGTCAGATATTCACCGATCACAAGAGCTTAAAGTACATATTTCAGCAGCGAGACCTGAACCTCAGACAGCGTCGTTGGATGGAGTTGGTGAAAGACTACGACTGCGAGATCTTATATCACCCAGGCAAGGCGAATGTGGTGGCAGATGCGTTGAGTAGGAGGCCCGGGGGTAGTCTATCCTTTTTGCGCGTAGTGCAGAGGCAGTCGTCAGCAGATTGGCAGATGTTATGCGACAGCCGAGTTGAGTTCGAGTTCACTCAGACAGGGGGACAGCTCGCGCATGTTCGTGCATGCCCACAGTTGCTTGACCGTATATATGAGGCACAGCGCAGTGACGACCGTTGCTCAGAGATCATGGCACAGATGGGACAGGGCAGATTTTCCGAGTTCGTGATTGACGATCAGGGGATTTTACGATATGGATCTAGACTGTGAGTACCAGATGCTGATGGATTGCAGCGCGACATTCTTGAGGAGGCACACCGATCAGTGTATAGTGTCCACCCCGTTTCCACCAAGATGTACCATGATATGAGAGAGACCTACTGGTGGGACGGGATGAAGAGAGACATTGCGGAGTTCGTTTCGAGATGCCTGACTTGTCAGCAAGTCAAGGCCGAGCACCAGAGGCCCGGAGGAGAGCTACAGCCGTTACCCATTCCAGAGTGGAAATGGGAGCAGATTTCGATGGATTTCATTGTGGGTCTACCCAGGACCAGTCGAGGGTACGACTCCATCTGGGTGATCGTGGATAGATTGACGAAAGCGGCTCACTTCCTACCAGTGAAGACCACTTTCAGCTTCGCTCAATATGCTCAGCTCTACATCGACGAGATCGTGCGGTTGCATGGCGTACTGACTTGTATCGTGTCAGATCGAGGCACTCAGTTTACCAGCCGACTATGGCAGAGACTCCAGGAGGCTTTGGGCACTCGTTTGAGCTTCAGCACAGCATTTCATCCGCAGACCGACGGACAGTCAGAGCGGACCATTCAGACTCTCGAGGACATGCTCAGAGCGTGCGTTTTAGACTTTGGTGGTAGCTGGGATCGTCATTTACCTCTAGTGGAGTTCTTCTACAACAACAGCTTCCAGGATACTATTCAGATGGCACCTTTCGAGGCATTGTATGGGAGGAGATGCAGATCGCCCGTTTGTTGGACAGAGCTCAGCGAGAGCAGTATTTTGGGGCCGCAACTTGTTGAGGAGACGACAACGAAGATACAGTTGATTCGAGACCGGATGAGGGCAGCTCAGAGCAGACAGAAATCCTATGCAGACAGGCGCCGTCGCAGATTAGAGTTCGCAGTTGGCGACCATGTTTTTCTGAAAGTCTCTCCGATGAAGGGCGTGATGCGTTTTGGGCAAAAGGGGAAGCTTAGCCCTAGATTCGTAGGTCCCTTCGAGATCCTCGAGCGTGTCGGCGCAGTTGCATATCATTTGGCTCTTCCTCCAAGCTTTCCCGATGTTCACCCCGTCTTCCATGTTTCGATGCTCCGCAAGTACCTTCACGACCCTTCGCATGCGATTCAGCACCCGACAGTCCAGCTACAGCGCGACCTTTCTTTTGCAGAGCAGCCGGTTGCCATCCTGGATCGGCAGGTGAAGAAGTTGAGATCGAAGAATATACCAACCGTCGAGGTCCTTTGGCGTAGCCCGAACAGCGAGGAGGTTACCTAGGAGACCGAGGGCGAGATGAGGAAGAAATATCCCCATCTCTTTGAAGGTACGAGTAGTTATTTTTAAATTCGGGGACCGAGTTTCTTTAAGGGGGGAAGATTGTAGCGTCTTGAAAAGTCGTTTTGGTGTTTTCCTGAAAATCGGTAGAAAATCGGTGAAAATTCGGTATTTTTCCGAAAACCGTCTTTTTTGTTATTTTGCAGTTTAGGACTAATTATACCTAAAATGGATAGGTAATTGCTTGTTTTTAGTAGCTAATGAGTTACTTATGAAATTTTGGTCATTTAAAATTTTTTCCCTATTTTTCAATTTTTTAATATTATTTTAAGCCGGTAAGAAAATACATTAAATTAGCGATAAATACAAATTTAAATGGGCTAAAATTAAGCTTTAAAATCATGTTAATTGAAATCTAGTTGTAACATAAATTTTTAGCATTTTATTTTGATTTTTAACTAATTTTTATTATAGAAAACGAAATTTATTGAATTTTAAGCTAAAACTTGCAATTTTGGACTTGTGGGGGGTCTTTTTGCATAAAACCTCTTTGTATCCAGTCACACTCATCCCCACACCCCCTAGGCCGGCCCCACCTTCATCAGGTCTTGAAGTTCCTTGCTTTCTTTTTTGTTTGTACTCATATGAGGAAATTGATATGAAAAGGGTTTTAAATATGTTATTTTGGGTATGGGTTTTTGGGTGATTGGTATGGGCTTGACCTTTGACTTTTTTTTTCACCATTTCCTCACTCTCCCCACTTCCTTCCAGCAGCCGACCTTGACCTGCTGCAGCCCTCATTTTCCCTTCTCTTTTTCTCTTCAAAACACATCTCAAATTCCTTTAAAATCCAAATTAAACCTCACAAATTAATCCCCATCCTTAATCCATTCTTCTTAGCCTCTCTTGCTTGGAATCATGGTGCTATGAGGCCATCATTGAAGCAAATTTGATCATGCTAGATCCATAGATTGTGAGGTATAATTTCAATCTTGCTTAAATTGTAGTTAATGTATGCTAAATTAGAACCTTGAAGTGTTAATTTTGTGCTAAATTCTAATCTAGTTTTTTTTATAGTTCATGGCTTGAGTTGTAATTAGGGTTTAGAAATCCATTATTAGGTTAATTAATTTACTTTGCTATCTAGTGTTTTGCTAACCTAAATCTAAGAGGTGAACTTGCTATTGGGTTTGAAATTAGTGTTAGTTAAGTTTTTCAAGTATGGTTTTTAATTGCAATTGCTTATAAGAAAAAAATCAAGAAAGGGTTGTGTTTGGAAAATGGTTTTGTAGCATGGTAAATGAGTTGGAATTATGTGATTGTGGCTAACTAGTTGTGTGGTTGGATGTTTGTGTTGGATTGTGATAACTTTATCTTTAATTGTCGATGTTTGCACCAAATTGCTTTTCTAGCTTACTAGTTTTCACTAAAATGTTGTGATGATTTAATTGCGATGTCTTGATGACATTTTTAGCGTATCCTATGACTTTTAGGATGCGTGTGTGCGGATTTTTGAGTAGTCGGGTTTTAGTTTTGCCGGGCGACCAAATCGGCGATTTTTTGCAGTTTTTGCGATTTTCGCGTGTGTTCCGCGCACCTTGTGCACGTTGTACCTAGCTAGTGAACACTAGTATTTTTGTTTGGATTTTGCGTCATTCTTGATATGTAACCTTATGTTTGGTATTGATGTAAATTCCAGGTTCGGTCGCGGAGACGTCAGACGCGGCACGAAAGGGGAAAGCGGTGATTGGACACAGCTAGCCAGGGATTCCGGTGAGTAGATGTAATATCTACGGGGGACTATCGTTGGATAGCGCAAGCCACCCGATAGTTTTAGTAACTTAAAAGATTCTTAGTAATGTTAGTAATTAGGGGTGTAATACTTGTATGATTATTTGCTACATTCATGCCCTATATTGACATACCTATACGAAACCATCTTATAGGACACCTGCACCATTGCCAGGGTTTTTATATGCAGCACGAGCACTATTCATGCTTACACACACACCCTGGTAATTGCCATGCCACCACACTAGATAACCTTTAAATTTAAACCTTTTACTAATTGATACTTAAACTTGTGCTATTGCCTTTAATTCCTTAAAATGAAACCGTAGGATTGCTATTCATGTGCATGTACTTCATCATATTAATTGTTCATGCCTAATCTATTAATCACACATCGCAACTTGATTATTGATACCATATGCATTCATTATCATTGATATATGCACTTATGAGGATTTCTTGAGATTTTATGATATTTCTGGATTTCGGGGGAAAGCCGCAAAATTTCTAAACTTATTATATTTTTAAAACATGTAAATTGCGGTTTTCTAGTGATGTAAGTGTCGTCCACCATGAGTTTGCTGTGGTTTTTGAGACCCGTTTTGAGGAGTTGGATGAACCGTCTCGGGTACATGGTGGGCCCGGTAGGGTACCCCGGGGCAAGAAGCTCGTGGTGCTGACGATGAGCCTGGCAGGGGACGGATTACCTACCGGTGACTTCATTGGGCACGGCGGATATCCAGAGGATACCGACCGGGGCCGCGAGAGGATGAGATAGTGATATTGAGGTGGGTCAGCCGGATGGCTGAGGCCAGAGACACTATGATATGGATTTATGAGATTTGTGACAGCTTTTAGGTGTCGTTGCTGAACACCGGTCCTCGTCGATTCTTTGAGTATTATGCTGGCATTCTAAAAGAGTTTCAAAAACAAAAAGGAGATAAAATGTTCTTATATATACCTATTGAGACCCCAGATATTCATGTTGCATACATATTAGTACACTGATGTTGTATACACACTTGTTAGTGCATCCAGTCATACCTGTATTTTAGATGCTAGGATGCTTGTGTGCATGCATACGATAGCCTTTGTAGATGTTATTTATTACTCACGGGTTGGCAACTCACCCCCGTTGTGCCACAGCCTTTTGCAGGTCCGCTCCGTCAGTATAGTAGCGGCGGGCGCACTTGTTCTTTTGCTCTCTTGCCTGGATTCGAGGTTTTGCTCTTAGGTGGGTTATTATTATTTTTGCACCACCTTGTATATTCTTTGTATCTAGAGCACTCCATCTGCTGTATCTACCAGTATTATTGTATATTGACCTAGAGATGAGACTGTGAGGTTTGTGGACTTTTATGCTGTATTTTGGGGTCGAACTCACTTGAGTCGACATGCTGTTTTTTCTTATGCTTCATTTTGATTATTTCGCATGTTGTTGCTTTATTTTGCGTGGGATTGTGACCGCCTTGTGGCAAAGAGCTAGCTCCCGCTTGGGGATGCCTTATTTGTTGGATTCATATATATTTTTGTTGTACCCATTTTGGGGGCCAGTATCTACAAAGGAGACTCTGCCGAAATTTTCGAAAAAATTGATATTGTTTTCAAAAAGGGTTTTATATGACTTATTGATAAACTTGTTTTCAATTGATTGGGTTCTCTTCACTCTTTTGCTTATTTTGGTTTGGTTTTCTGGGCTTTGGCTTACTTATTTTTGTTGGAGATAGTGCCCTCAGAGTCAATTATTGGGTCACAGGCACGTGATTGCAATGATTGAGGGAAGACCTATCCCGGGAGGACAGTCTTACTCGAGATGATAGTACGCTATCTGGTTTACCTTTATCATCGTGTACTGCTTTAGGTGACCTGACATGTCGCTATTTCACGTTGATAGAGCCCCTAGGATTCTTGCTTGACTGCCAGCAGTATGAGGGCGATCATATAAGTGAGAGCTGGAGTCTATAAGCACATCCTTAAAAGGTCCCTAGTCGTAGGAGTCTCGAGACAGGGCATCGATTCTCCAGAGTAGACTAGTGTATACAGTCGAGACCCCGACGAGAGGCGGTGGCCGGTCTCACGAGCCACTGGTGTCTGTTGGTTCACCTAAGATGTATACAGGTGCTCATTGGGTTATGAGTACACCGGACAGGACTCGCCGGGAAAATGCTAGTTGGTCTTATACCTGACGTCAGATAGCAGTTCCTAGGTGACATGTGTACAGGTTAGTTCATCGACCTAGGGATCGCCATTTGTCTCTTGTGAGGTCCCACTGTGCTTTGATTGCTACCCTACCACGGCTCAAAGGAGTCGTGCAAACAGGTTTTAGTTGGGTACAGTCCCGAGCCACATGGAGACAGTGAGCGGATCTTCAGGGGTTCGTCTCTCCCGGTATTAGGGGTGAGGTCGCGCTGTGTCTAGGAGAGCCATTACATGAAGTCCTTGGCCAAGGCAGGAGATTTACTGGTAGGTATTCCAGTAGTATCACAGGGTGTTCTGGGCTACACTCCGACACGACTTGTACCGCTTTTGGGGGTCTGACTTTTACCAACCCCCTAGGCCCGACATGCGATGCTCATAGACGAACGGACCGGACTGTACGGATATTGTCACTGACAGGCTCAGTAGGGTGTCAGGATGAGTTCGCTCATCGACGTCCCTTTTGGTCAATAGCTGGTGGCCCGTCACGTATTGGCTTATACCTCTGACGTGCTAGTGGTTAAATCCACAGCCATAGTATTGACGAGTCTTTAGAGTCCACCACACTTTCAGTTACTCAAGCTTTCGGGCGAAACGCTGTAGAGGCTGTATGGAGATATGGCAGGGTCCGATAAGATACGTGCGGTATTGCACGGATCAGGATCGGACGGTTAGTACTAGTGGCCGTATGGTTATATGGCAGGGTTCGATCAGATACGTGCGGTATTGCACGGATCAGGATCGGACGGATATTACTAGCCGGCTTTAGTTTAAGCCGGATCCTAGTTTAGTACAGTGTAGATTTTGTCTCATTGCATTTGTATCCGGACGTAATACAGATGCGGGTATGTATGCACAGTATCGGGGTTTTCCTGTAATTTATTACGGGACCAGTTTTCTGGAGTTGCCAGTTTGCATTCCGTTCCGGCCGGTTTTCCTTTGTTCTTTCCCGGCCGGACTTTTCCGATGGAGTGGGGTTATTTGCAAGTTTGCTAATAACACTTTGTGGAGGGGTTACTTGCAAATGTATTGATTATGATGGCATCTTTTCTTTTCCACCATCATTTGATTCTCTTTACATCACTTGATTTGTATTAATGAGATTAGAAAGGATTTGAGGTTGATTTGAGTGTGTTATGATGATGTTTGGTTATGGTCACCATTCTTCTTCTCCTACACTCACCTCCCTTCTTGTTATGTTTTGATATTCAATCCTCCACCATATTGTTCTCACTTGATGGAAGAGGTTGGCCATGGTTGAGAGAAAGAAAATGAGAGAGTTTCATTCTTGAGAGTGTGGCATTCTTGATCTCATTTTCATGCTAGAAAAATGCAAGCACCATTTTTCTTATCTTGATTCCTCCATCATCTTCAAATGGCAACAAAACCCCAAATGAGATATAGCCTCTACACTACACATTCTATAGCAAATCTTGGACGCGTCGGCCAGCCAACTTCGCGCCCGAGTTGCCTCGGCATTGAGGTGGGAGCCCGTAAAAGATGCAGGCGATGTGGTGCCATTCCGGCGAGGAGGCGACGACCGGAGTTTCCGCAGGAGATCGGGACGACGAGGAGAAGACCGGAGGACTCGGATCATTCGGTATATCTCTTCCCCTTCTTGCAGTTAGCTTAGACTAGTTAATGGTTCGATCCGGGTGTTTAGTGCGCGGTGGTGCCGGTTTGCTATGTTCGTAAAAATTAAAGTTTATCACCGCTTCCGCATTTGGCCGTCGGATTGACGACCGGGGCGCCGCCGTGCACTTACAGTGGTATCAGAGCCTCGACATTAACTTCGTCTTGCTTTTTTTGATGTGTTTTGCAGTTCCGATCGACCAAAATTCCAAAAACCCAATTTTAGTTCACATCAGTTTTCTGTTAAAATTTTTTGGTGTCTAAAAATTTTTCAGGTTGTAAAAAACTAATGTACTGGAAATTCTAAGACTACTGGAAAAATTCGACACAGTCAGTCCACTACGAGAGCGCGGAACCGCGGCCAAACCCCGCCTTGGGCCGCGGTTCCGCCGCACATTGGTTTCTTCACTGCATCATATTTTTCCAGTGGGCTTCTGGGCTAATTTTAGGGGTTTTGGAATATTAAAATTGGGCCCAGAATTTCTGTGAATGCTACAGTATTGGTTGGGGGCCCACTTGTTAATTATTTGATCGATCGGATATTTTAAACACATTATTTCACAGTATTTACATTATATCTACGACCGTGAATGTCACTTGATCGGTAAATCCTGTCTAACTGCTATAGCCCGGTTAGACGGATTTGCGAACGTGACTTTCACGTTGATGTTCTGTGATTTTACTGTGATGTTACGGATCGGTCGTGGGGGATAGCCTGGATGCAATGCTAGTACTGTTTCTGTTGTATTATGTACATTTGATATTGCGGGGCGAGCGTCCGACATGTGGACTGCCGTCACTGCCTGATTGTATTATTATTTTAGGGCACGACCTGGTTGCTGTCGATGTACCCGCTGTATGTATATTTTACTTTCTGTACTAGGATTACCCCGCGGAGGGGTGCACGGATAGCCGGGTTCTAGAGGGCAACAAGCCCGCATCTCATAGCATTGGGACGGAGGGGGCTTCACTCTAGAATTGGCGGGCTATTCTCCGCACTCGTAGGGGGTACAGGTTGACCTAGGAGGGGTGCCCAAGTTACCGGATTCTGTGAAGTGCTGGGTGGTCCATTCACGGTGCTGAAGGGGGCTGCCACGCTTCAGGTTTTGGCGGGTTACTTGCCGCGCCCGTAGGGGTCTAGGTCACAGGCTATCCACACGACCAGGGGAACGTCGGGTTTCAGTAGTGGCTCTGTGAAACCCGGGGATCCCAGATATCTGTATTGTTCTGTGATGGTGTACATTTCTGTGATGTTGTATTTTTTCCACGCCTTGAGCGAATATAATATATTGGTATATATATTAGTAGATGTTGTATATGCTTTTCATCCGCGCTAGTCCAGTCCCCGCTCTGCCGTTAGTTAGCTAACCTAACGGGTGATGACGGGACCCAGTAGCGAATGCGGATGGCATATACGTACATCAGTATATTTTCGTTCTTTGTGGTGTGATCAATTGATGGGACTGCGTTGATTCGGATCAATGCAAGTTAAAACAAACCTATTCTGATGTTGTTGGAACACTTTTCAAAAAGCTGTTATTGCAAGGACGTTCACTTTTGTTTTGCATCGTGGTATTCATTTGGAATATCCTGCTCCTCAGTCGACGAGGCAAGGGCCGAGATCCCTTCACCGGGAGTGACCCCTTGGACAGAAGTTTGCGTCAGGGCATTAACTTCACTATAGCCGATTACTTTTGCTTTGCATCGTGGTATTCATTTGGAATATCCTGCACCCCATTCTATGGGGAAAGAGCCGAGATCCCTTCACCGGGAGTGACCTCTTTAGTAAAGGTTTTCGTCACTATATTTTCTAAAAAGCTATCAGTTCCTTCAACGATATCAAGTTCATTACGTTAAAGGTTTTCGCCAGAAACCATTCGTAGCCCTCCGTCGTTTCATATGGGTAGTCAATAGTATTCAAGCTGTGTTTGTTGGCCAAAGTCAAGGCACAGTGTTTGGTAGCTGTTGGTTATTCATATGCAGCATAGATAGATGCGTTGGTTTGGGGCAGTCGTATAGCCTTGTTGGCCAAAGTCAAGGGCTTGTACGGGTGGGCTCAAATTAACCTGGAGAATGACGGGCAGAACTTGACATGTGACTTATGATTTGTTGGCCAAAGTCAAGGTCATAAGAGCATGGGGTAAAAATCACATCGGGAGTTTCAAAAGAACTGAAACTTGCCAGATATGCGCATACCTTCTGGAGTGTGATACCGTGAGCGGATTCCGTCACGTTGTCATGCGATGATAGTTGGATCCCGATTCCCACTGATGAGTTAGTTTACTCCTCGGGTGACCCCGACTAATTCTTCTTTCAGGTTTGGAGGAGAATTTGAGGTACGGTGGGAGGTTTCCAGATTAGATAAATTGGTAACCATTCTGATCTAGGTTAGAGTGCACGCTGAGTGTTTCTTTTCTCTCTCTCTCTGGCAACGACCATTGACCCGACCCTAAGACTACGACTCAGAGACCAAGTTAGCCGAACCTTCTAAACACTGGCTTTTGGATTGTCAAAGTTGCAGACCTCATTGCCACTCCTACTTTTACCCTTTTCTCCAGGACACCCCGTATTACTGCGAACGTCCACTTCCATTGGACAAAACCATCGTATGGTTAGATACGAACTCGAAGGAAATCGAGGATGGTTTCCGGTTCTGGAGAAAACGGATAGGATTGTTCAGTTGTCTTTTCCTTTTACCTTCTCTCTCAGATTGCGAGTACTCCTTGGCTTAGGAGATAGTACACCTATTACGCAAATTGGATAGTCTTCTTCCAAACCTTAGGCTGGTGCCGACCGGTAGGGAATGAAGAAAACCAATTAGCCTAAACGGTGTGCAGAAGGTATTAAGATTAAGACAAAGCAAGGGATTAGTAAGAGGGCAAAGTAAATTGCGACTGATATTCACGACCAAACCAAGTATTTCTTCGCCAATCCTAAATCACCTTTGTATTTCTCCAGGACACTCCGTATCACTACGAAGATCCACAGTTTATTGGATAATCCATCGTATGGTTATATACGAACTCGAAAGGAACTTGTTCCAGTTCGGGGATGGATTCTGGTCCAGGAGAAATAGGAATAAGGTTTATTCGGTTGTCTTTTATCTTCACCTTCTCTCGCATTGCGAGTGCTCCTAGGAATAGGACAGTACACCAATTATGCTTATTTGATAGTCTTCTTCCAAACCATAGGCTGGTGCCGAACGGTAGGGAAGGAAGAAAACCATTTGGCCTAAGGGGTGTGCAGAAGGTAATGACTAAAGACATATAAAGGGATTTGGAGAGGTGGCAAAGAATTATACGGTTATAGTTGTGAATCTAGATAATGGTAGAGGCATTACTAGGAATACCAGGAAACCCCGTCGAAACACTTCAATGTTTCAGTTTCACTGTGTAATGTTAAAAGAAAACTGATTTCCCGATTGGACACTTGCTCCAGGGTATGTATTTACCAAGTTTGATTCTCACATCTGTATGGTTTTACAGATGATGAGTGGGAGTAAGTTATTGGGAATTAGGTGACCATCCTCATTATATCGGGATTCGTTGTAATCAGTGATATTTGAGGAGATCACCTGGGCTGTTTGCCGGTCGGCAAATATTTGGTTTTGAATATCCGCTGTTGTGCACCAATTTCAAATTGATATATCTGTACGTCTATTTTCATAGAGTGAGATATACCTTTTGATATTATGTCGATGACATTTACCTATATCAGTGGATGGTTAGGTAAGGAGCATTAAACAGCGGTGTAATTCTTCTTAACCATAAATAAAGTTTTCAACCTAAGACATACAGTGAAAGAGTTGTTAGACTCAGCGGACTTATACAGAGTATTGTATGTTGTCCAGTGTCCATTAGGCCAGAGGGGTTGGTCCTCATACTATATTCTGTTTACTTTTAACTTTTCTAGTTCTTAGACATGTGTTTCGTAGAAACACAGGGTCTGAGTTTTGAGGAGTTATAGGTATTTGAATAGAGTAGAGAACCAGGTGTAGCAAGTATCGGGATTCTTCAAAGTGATCGAAGATGTAGATACTTGTGTATGGTATTCAGTTGATAGTAATGATAAAGAGAAATTACTTCTCTTTCAGGTTACTCATAATTGGAAGCATTCCTAAGTTGAGTAACGCTGATCGGCCTCCTTCCATTTAGTTGACATGCACTGGAGATAGCTGCATGATTTGAATCTGGTTCAATTAAATCAGTGCCTCCGGTTCTATATTGGATATAGAACAGTTCATATCTTAACGTTGTTAAGGTACAGGGAGTTTTTCGGCTTATGATTAAAACCAGACACTGGACAACTCAAGGCACGTTTCTGTAATGGCTGTTTGTGGGTTGACCCAGGCTATGACGAGGGTTGACTTTCTACCATTTGGCAGATCAATAGAAATATTGTTCTAGACTCGCCACGGTTTTATTAAAAATGGATTTTTACAAAAACAGAAGTGGGAGTATGGTAGAACTGGAAGTGATTCCAGAACCGCAAACGATTACTGAAGATTTGATAAGGAACCTAAAGATTCAATCTGATTTGACATTCCATTGGCCACTCCGCAGATAAGGTGGGTAACTTCAGGCACCCGAGAGGTACTCCGGTAGCCTCAAGGACGGTGACAGGGAAGTTCTTGTTTACCCACACTTGCCATTGTTGTTGTTCCAGGCTGTGAGACCCGGCAGGAGGATGAGTATAGCGTCGTTCTAAACTAGCTTTAGAAGTGCACGTCTATATGACTCTGCCAGAGGGTTGTCGTAGTCAGTGGGAGCAGCGGAAGCATTGGTGGACATCAGGCTTATGTCTATTTATAGACAAAAGCAGATATAAAGGAGATAGATCATCTATTTCTGATGTGACAGTCATAGGTTTGACATCATCAGAATAGGGGATGGATCTGTTGAGAAGGTAGTAGGGTGTGATATCCGGATTTTGGATGATATACACAAAGTAGGAAGTGACATTCCTATACTACGATCGGTTATACTTTGGTCGTCACACAGTGGTTTCTCCACATGGGACTTGGACACTATATCAGACATACTGGTTACTAGACCTATGGTTTTAGATCTAGATTTGGGTGGTTTCCCAATCAGGGTACCTTGACAACATTCTAAGAGTATTTAGAGTGGACGACTCCTGGCATGGTAGTGTACCTGCAGGTGATGGAGTCACCCTCTCTAAAGGTGTCTTATAGACTAAAGTAGAGAGGGATGTGCATGATTGGCAGATCACTTGCTTAGGCAATTGAGTCAATCATGAGATGTCAAGTACCACACCAGATGTTGTTCTTGCAGTAGGTGCAATAAGTTGATATTGATCCAATCCTGGGGAATCAGTCGGAAGCAGTTTTAGAACATAAGTGAATGTTCTAGGGATATGATAACGGCTGCCTCCTTTAGGAGACGGTTATCACTCCAGGCTTCCAAGGTAACAAGGACGACAGGATGATCGTCAGAGTTATAGTTATCCTTCTGACGAGGGGAAGTATTTTGGACAGGTGGTCCAAGGGAATACCGAGGGTGGCATGGCGCAGGATACTGATTAAGTTCAGTTGACGATACAGTCTAAGAAGTTTGGATTTGGAGTTCATTTATGAGCTAGGTCCCATCAGACATCCAGACATTCTAAGACAGGTATTGCTCATTTCGGGAGATGGCTTTCTCCGCGAACTTGAGATAGAGAGAGACATAGAAAGAAACATCTAGGCGGATCCACTCACTGAGGCTATTCCTCGAACGCAATAGTTTCGCAAACGGATTTTGTAAGACTGACTAGTAGGGGAGTTGGGTGTTCGGTATCACACAGGCTGTGAGTATGCGACATCGCAATAATTAGCCTTGAGTGCAAGTGGGAGATTGTTGGAGATAGTGCCCTCAGAGTCAATTATTGGGTCACAGGCACGTGATTGCAATGATTGTGGGATGACCTATCCCGGGAGGACAGTCTTACTTGAGATGATAGTACGCTATCTGGTTTACCTTTATCATCGTGTACTGCTTTAGGTGACCTGACATGTCGCTATTGCACGTTGATAGAGCTCCTAGGATTCTTGCTTGACTGCCAGCAGTATGAGGGCGATCATATAAGTGAGAGCTGGAGTCTATAAGCACATCCTTAAAAGGTCCCTAGTCGTAGGAGTCTCGAGACAGGGCATCGATTCTCCAGAGTAGACTAGTGTATACAGTCGAGACCCCGACGAGGGACGGTGGCCGGTCTCACGAGCCACTGGTGTCTGTTGGTTCACCTAAGATGTATACAGGTGCTCAATGGGTTATGAGTACACCGGACAGGACTCGCCGGGAACATGCTAGTTGGTCTTATACCTGACGTCAGATAGCAGTTCCTAGGTGACATGTGTACAGGTTAGTTCATCGACCTGGGGATCGTCATTTGTCTCGTGTGAGTTCCCACTGTGCTTTGATTACTACCCTACCACGGCTCAAAGGAGTCGTGCAAACAGGTTTTAGTTGGGTACAGTCCCGAGCCACATGGAGGCAGTGAGCGGATCTTCAGGGGTTCGTCTCTCCCGGTATTGGGGGTGAGGTCGCGCTGTGTCTAGGAGAGCCATTACACGAAGTCCTTGGCCAAGGCAGGAGATTTACTGGTAGGTATTCCAGTAGTATCTCAGGGTGTTCAGGGCTACACTCGGACACGACTTGTACCGCTTTTGGGGGTCTGACTTTTACCAACCCCCTAGGCCCGACATGCGATGCTCATAGATGAACGGACCGGACTGTACGGATAATGTCACTGACAGGCTCATTAGGGTGTCAGGATGAGTTCGCTCATCGACGTCCCTTTTGGTCAATAGCTGGTGGCCCGTCACGTATTGGCTTATACCTCTGACGTGGTAGTGGTTAAATCCACAGCCATAGTATTGACGAGTCTTTAGAGTCCACCACACTTTCAGTTACTCAAGCTTTCGGGCGAAACGCTGTAGAGGCCGTATGGAGATATGGCAGGGTCCGATCAGATACGTGCGGTATTGCACGGATCAGGATCGGACGGTTAGTAATAGTGGCCGTATGGTTATATGGCAGGGTTCGAACAGATACGTGCGGTATTTCACGGATCAGGATCGGACGGATATTACTAGCCGGCTTTAGTTTAAGCCGGATCCTAGTTTAGTACAGTGTAGATTTTGTCTCATTGCATTTGTATCCGGACGGAATACAGATGCGGGTGTGTATGCACAGTATCGGGGTTTTCCTGTAATTTATTACGAGACCAGTTTTCTGGAGTTGCCAGTTTGCATTCCGTTCCGGCCGGTTTTCCTTTGTTCTTTCCCGGCCGGACTTTTCCGATGGAGGGGGGTTATTTGCAAGTTTGCAAATAACACTTTGTGGAGGGGTTTCTTGCAAATGTATTGATTATGATGGCATCTTTTCTTTTCCACCATCATTTGATTCTCTTTACATCACTTGAATTGTATTAATGAGATTAGAAAGGATTTGAGGTTGATTTGAGTTTGTTATGATGATGTTTGGTTATGGTCACCATTCTTCTTCTCCTACACCCACCTCCCTTCTTGTTATGTTTTGATATTCATTCCTCCACCATATTCTTCTCACTTGATGGAAGAGGTTGGCCATGGTTGAGAGAAAGAAAATGAGAGAGTTTCATTCTTGAGAGTGTGGCATTCTTGATCTCATTTTCATGCTAGAAAAATGCAAGCACCATTTTTCTTATCTTGATTCGTCCATCATCTTCAAATGGCAACAAAACCCCAAATGAGATATAGCCTCTACACTACACATTCTACAGCAAATCTTGGACGCGTCGGCCAGCAAACTTCGCGCCCGAGTTTCCTCGGCATTGAGGTGGGAGCCCGTAAAAGATGCAGGCGATGTGGTGCCATTCCGGCGAGGAGGCGACAACCGGAGTTTCCGCAGGAGATCGGGATGACGGGGAGAAGACCGGAGGACTCGGATCATTCGGTATATCTCTTCCCCTTCTTGCAGTTAGCTTAGACTAGTTAATGGTTCGATCCGGGTGTTTAGTGCGCGGTGGTGCCGGTTTGCTAAGTTCGCAAAAATTAAAGTTTATCACCGCTTCCGCATTTGGCCGTCGGATTGACGACCGGGGCGCCGCCGTGCACTTACAATTTTACGGACGTCTTTAGACGTTTCGTAAACTTAAGTGCCAGTCACGTTCCGTACCCTGCGGGTCGTGACAATTATATTCCCCATTCTTAATCATATTGCAAATAAATAGGTACTTTTTGATCCATGTCTGCTAAATAGTTGCAAGTTACAGGTTCTCGGAACAATACAGTGAAAATGGTGAAAAAAACGCTACAAAAGTGAGACTACGACCAACAATCAAAACGAATCTTTATGAAGCCACATACAGTTTAAGCAACAAATGAAGATCAATGAACAGTTCGATTGCACAACGTACGACGACAGCACAAGATTCAAGACTTCAACTTGAAGCTAACGGTAAAAGTCCACAATATTCCGCACTGTGGAAATCTGGAAGAACATAGAAGATATTCTAAGAAACAAAGTGAAGAAAACAGATGGAAAAAGCAACTTGAAGGTGCACAGAAGAATTCAGCCCAAGACTCTACCACATGGCCACGGATACGCGGCCAAACATGGCTTATGGCCGCGGTTCTGCGGCCATGCAGAGCCCGTGTCAGCGCGTGTCGGTGGAGTCGGTGCGTTGACCTGGTTTCTCATGGTAGTTTTGTAATTCTAGGTGTGGATCAGATGTAAACCCTAGAGTTTCTATTATCTATAAATACGAAGCCTACAGCTCTTTTTGGAGCATGCCTCTTTTTAATTCTAGATTAGATTTTTAATTCCCTTGTAATCGTCAAAGAGTGCATCAATAAAAAGTAAGTTTTTATTTTGAATCTTTCTTATCTGCAATTTTATTTCTCTGCATTTTTATCTGCCGTAGTTGTTTTCCGCAAGTTAATTAGGCTATTAAAAGAAAATCACAAAAATGAATTCATTTGTTGATTCCCTAATGAGTGAGTAGTTTCTCACTTGTTAGGGTTAGGATCGGGTAGGTTTGAGAGATGAAAATCTCTCACTCCTTTCTTGCCCGTTCAATACCTTAAAAATAGGACTTTATGCAAATCAAACACACACCGCTCACTACGGCACCCTATCCCACGAGATAGCGATGATTTCCTAGTAAAAACGGTTGTGATTGATTTCCATAGAGGTTAGGGCTAAGAATTAAGAAAGGACGGACAAGGGCCAAAAGGAAGAAACGAAGTTTCTTCATGATCGCTCTAATCCCCTTTGTTAATTATTACCTTAACACCTAAGATCTTAATCAGGGCAAAGAAATCGATGAGTAGAATTAACTTTCCAAATTAACCTAATCCTAACCCTAGCATTATTTTAATCCTAATCAAATTCAACCTCAGTTTTTATAGAAAATCAAAACCCACCACAAATAGGAATTAACTCGTTAGAACAACTAGAAAATACACGTTTTCCCTGTGGACCGACCCGTACTCAACCGGCTAGCTACCAAGTGACACCGTTCTTGATTGCGGTAAATTCTTAATCTTTGATTCAAAACGCATACACAGAAACTTTCGCTCAATCAAATGGCGCCGTTGCCGGGGATAACGGTAGTTATTTTCTTTTTGTAATTTCGGGTTAGTTAAAAAAGTAAAAATTATAAAAAATTGAAAAATATAAAAAATCACAAAATAAAATAACTTTATCATCCATTTATTTTTGAAGGGTTTCGTGTGAATTGTGCAGGAACGGAAAGACGAACAGATTCAGATCTGGAAAAATCCAGTGCACAAAACAGAAAATAGCAGATCTGAACAAACAGAGGAGAACCACAGCAGCGCACAGCAGAATTTTGAAGGCCTGATCCAACAGAAGAACCGCGGAACCGCCACACTTACCTGCCTTTGACTGCGCTTCCGCGGCTCAGTGGTAACGTCATCATTTCAAATCTCTCTGTAAGTATTCCTTACCTCCTCTGTAACCCCCTGATCTCAACTGAAAAATTTTCCTGCAGGGTTCTTTGCGCAAAACTTCTTCCCCCTCTCCAATAAATCAATCTTGTGCAGGATTCTTTGCGCCGCAATAAAAAAAATTTGGCAAATGTTTTGGATTTTTGTGTGCTTATTGCTTTGCATTTTTTTTAAAACGGACTTTTAAGGGGCTATAACACCAATCCAGATTGGGTGGGGATTTCATTACCCTTCCTAGGACCCAAAAAATCATAAAAAGCATTTTTGCATCAACCCTCGAGTTAATTAAAAAATATTAGACTCAGCCAATAAGGACTGTCGTGCTCATTAGGACAAAGGAAAGGTTGTAGGAATCGGTCGTTTATCTAAACTTGACTTTGTGGTCCCTAGGTTAGACAAGTGGGAAAGGTAATTTTAAAAGGCCCGTCTCACGGTGATTCGTGTGCGGATTCCTCCTTTCTTTACTTGTGCTTACCTGGCCATAATTGGCGGTGAAGAGGCGATTCGAGGATCTCACAACTTGCCCTTTGGAATAGTTAGGAGCAGTCTAGTTGACTTAGGAGACCCTAGCTCTAGGCGTGATTGTGCATATTGTGATTGCTTGAAAGTGTGTCTAAGCTCCTTATAAAAATCTTTTGCAAAAACTCCTTATAAAAAAACACTACAAAACAAAATTTTTGCAAAAACTTGCCATTTTGTCGCTAGAAATCCATTGCACCCCACATTCTCTCATTGACGTTTTCTTACCCCCACCTTCTGTTTTCTCTTTTTGACTACACTACACCTCGTTAGTGTATGTCTGGTTGGACTAGGGACACTAGCGCCCGTTTAGTCCGTGTTTCGTTAGTGCCTACTGACGACGCTTTCGACTCCGATGTCGAAATTCCATCCATTTCTTTACCTTCATCTTCACATTCACCTAAAGAGATGTTAGGATTCGATCCTAACAACCCTTTACCGCCTGTTGAAGCGCCCCAACGAATCGCGCTCCAGGATCTTTTCTATCCCATCCGCACCGCACTTCCCACTTGTCTTTCACTTCCACCGGCTAATGGGGATAACTTCGAAATTAAACCCCACTTCATCAATATGTTGCCTAAATTTCACGGGCTGGAATCCGAAGATGCCTACATCTTCATTAACAAATTCCAGAATGTTTGCGCAGTGATGAAGACCACACAACTTTCTGATGATGCTATAAGGCTACGTGTCATTCCATTCACTTTATGTGACCTAGCTGAAAAATGGTTATATAGTACAGCATCACACTCCATAAAAAAATTGGGAAGAGTTTGTTAAGGCTTTTCTAAAAAAGTTTTACCCACACCACAAGACCGCGAGAATTCGCAATGAAATCATTCAATTTTCCCAGATTCCTTCCGAACCTTTTTGGAAGTGCCTCGAAAGATTTAAGGACCTTCTTGTTCAGCGCCCTCACCACGGTATCGAGAATTGGCAACTTTGCCAAACTTTATACGAAGGACTGAACCCAGCAACTAAGCAGTTGTTGGAAACCATTTGACAAGGTCACTTTCTTACAAAATCGAGCGAGGAAGCTTGGCAATTTCTTGATGATTTTGCTGAACAAACACTTCAGTGGGAAAGCACTAAGACCACTTCATCTACCTCATCAGGTCAGTCAAGGGCAGGCATACATCAACTTGATATGTCGATTGCAATGAAGGCCGAAATGGCTGCACTCACGAAAAAGCTAGAAGCAATTGAGAGCAAATTCTCATCGCCTTCTCCTGCCCCTGCTTTACCCCCACGCACTCTGCTTTACCCCCACGAACTATTTGTGCTTGTTGTTCGGATCCGTCCCATCTTACTGAAGAGTGTCCTTACAACCCACCTGTTCAAGGACAAGATCAAGTCAATGCTGCCTTTCAGCAAAGACAAAGAAATGATCCATACTCTTCAACTTATAATCCTGGTTGGAGGAGCCATCCAAATTTTGCTTGGAATCAAAATCAACAACAATTCCAAGGCAATAACAATTTTCAAAGGCCTCCTCCACAACAACAAGCCCCTCAGCAAAATCAATATTAGCAACCTTTCCAACCCCAACCTTACCAAAACAACAATTTTGTACCAAACAATTCTTATCCTCAAAACAATTTTGTTCAGCCAAATAACGATAAGGTTTCCTCGCTAGAACGAAGTCTGGATGCGTTTTTAAAACAATCTACACAATCTTCAGCCAGCTCCAATCGTCCATTCAGTCTTTGGTGCAACACAGTGCTTTATATGATCACAGCATCAAAGCAATTGAAGCCCAAATTGCACAACTGAATGCAGCGTTAAGCGAGCGAGAGAAGGGGAAACTTCCATCTCAACCACTGCCAAATCCCGGTCACACACAAAATACATATGTTGCTCATGAACAACAAAATCATAATGTGAGTGCCATGACTACATTGAGATCTGGAAAGGTATTGCACAACAACGTTGGTAATAACGATGACACCCCGGCCGTCGCTTCTTCATCTTCTTAATTTTCTTCTTCGTCTTCTTCAGAGCCTGTTCTTCATTCTTCACAAGGCTCTACTTCTTCTAATTCGAACGAACCCACATCTCACTCCATGATAACACCAACACTGGGATCCGTTCCAACTCCGCAATCTACTCCACAAACATTGGACTCAACAAATTTTCAAAATATTCCATTTCCAAACAGGTTGAGATCCAATAAACCTACTCCACAAATGGAGAAGATTGTGGAGTTATTCAAACAAGTTAACTTTAATATTCCTATCTTGGTTGCAATCCAACAAGTCCCTCCTTACGCTAAAATCTTGAAAGACTTATGCACTAAGAAAAGGAAATCGCAGGTACCTAAGAAAGTTTTCTTAGCCAATGCCGTGAGCAATGCTCTTACCCAACCTTTACCCCAAAAATGAAAGGACCCTGGCTGTCCTACAATTTCGATCACTATTGGGGATTAGAACAACAACCGCGCACTTTTAGACCTTGGTGCCAGCGTTAACCTGCTGCCCTATTCAGTTTATGAGCAATTAGGCGTTGGAGAGTTGAAACCCACAGATTGTACTCTCCAAATGGCCAACCGATCCATCACCCATCCTAGGGGTGAGTTAGAGGATGTGTTGATTAAGGTAGGGGACTTCATATTCCCCATTGATTTCATTGTTATGGACACACAGCCTGTGGCTAACCTACGGAACCAAATTCCGGTGATCCTCGGTCGACTATTCTTGGCAACTTCCAATGATTTAATCAACTGTCGTAACGGCTCTATGACTCTATCCTTCGGGAAGATGTCAAGTGAGTTTAACATTTACAAGATAGGAAGTCTACCCGCCGAACCTTCTGCTCATGCATGTTCTGTCGAATTAATGGATGTCGACAGCAGAGAATTTGATTAGCTTCAGGATACTGATCTAGACTCTTTTCATACGTTGTTTGACCCAACTATGTATTATACACATACGGACTCTTCAATTGAGTTGTCCGGGTCAACATCTAACGCTGATTATGAATCTTTCATGGAGTCTAGAGATCGCCCCACTCTTTCTGATGACATTATTCTTCGGGGTACCGATGAAAGCTTTGAGGAAATTTTCGCTGACGAGCTCTTATTTTTATCAAACACGGGTGTTGAGATAAATCAACTCCAAAAAGAAATTAAACCTCCACCCCTTCTTCTTGACAATCACAAAATTGTGAGTAATCCATCGTCACGATCACTTTGTCGTCTCTTCAAATTGAGATGCAATCCATTTCTATTACACCACTTATCTCTTCCACACTTCTTCGTGATTTTAGACAACATACTCTTCCACCAACCGCTGTGTTTCACTGATAAATTCTTCGAATGGTTGGTATTGACTTTTGGCCTTTGTAAAGCTTGGCATTGACCTGTAACATTGTTTAATTCAAGATTGGGGGAGATTATGTTGGCTCTAGAAAGAAAATGATTTTTTTCGCCAACCGTAAGTTTGGGGGTATGTATCATTTGTAATTATATATATATAAAAAATAACATGAAAAAATTGAAAAAAAAAATTGGGGTATTTTGGTAAATTTCCAAATTTAATAAAATAAAATAAAAAAATTTATTTGGAAAATAATTTCCACTCTTCAAGAGGGGCTTTTTTTAAAAAAATAACCAACACTCCACCCCTATAAATAACAACCGACCCTTCCTCTGACTTCTCATAACCCTAATTTCTCATCTTCTAAAAACCCTAGCCGCCACCAAACTTCTGCAGCGAGATCGCTCCACCGCGCCGCGCATCCGCCGCCGAACCCGCTTCTGTGCCGCGCTTCCGCCGCGCCTGTACGTCTTCTCCCTCTGAAAATTTCAGAGCTGGTTCGATCTCTAAACTCCTCTCTGTTAAATATTTTTAAATCTGTTAAACTCTCTGTAATGGCACCGAACATGCAGTTAGAGCGTGATTTCTCCCAAAAATTTTCACAAACGATATATGGAAGTTATTTTCGTGATGAAATCATACGGAGGGGATGTGATTTTTTAATCTATAATCACCCAAATGCTTATGCCCTTCCAGATCTAGTCACTCGTTTTTACGGGTGCATGGAAGAAGGCTACCTTGCACAATACGGATTTATCAAGTTACTGTGGGGTGATAGGGAGATAATTATTGATAGAGACATCATCCATGAAGTCACTCTAATCCATAGATTACCTGTTCACGATCAACCCCTTCAGTTTGAAGATTACAAGCCCTTAATGGGTAATGATTGCTCGAGGGAACCGAGGAAGGGAATACAAGTGAGAACCCTTTTCGCTAATGTTTTAACCGTGTGCCGGTGGGCACAAAATAATATTTTTGGGAGTTCACATAACACCACATTTTCACCCCGGCACTTCATATCGTACACACCCTAATGACTAAGAACCTAGATTTGATATTGCACGGTTTTACTTAACTCAATTGGTGCGGGCAAAAGGGCCGCGAACTACCCATGCCCCATGTGAGTGACATAACTGTGTCGCTATTTCCTCTCTGTGGAGGAATTTGAATTCTATATGCATGGAGGTATACCCATCAGGCCTCTCATTGACGGCGTATCTACGTCCTATACACGCTTGACTGATGTTTGGTTACGAACAGAACCGGAGGAACACGTGCTCGCCAGAACACCTAGCTCCATCTCGACCGCGGGCGAGGAAGAGCTCACCCCTTAGAACATGCACATTTAATGAGAAGATACATTAGGGGGATTGACGAGTTGAGGGGGATTGACGAGTTGAGAGGGATGATGAGGGAGCATGATCGGCGTCTGATAGAAGTAGAGCAGGGGGTCAGAACCCTGCTAGCTAGGGAGGAGCGTTCCCGTTCATGCTCAAGGGGACGGCGTGGGGCCGAGCAGTGAGGGCACGGCTTTTGGTAAGTTTGGGGGAGGAGGTGGTTGTAAATAGTTATCATTGCATTGCATATTTTTATTTGTACATATTTTTTCTTTTTCTTTTGCATGTTTAATTCTACATTGCATCTTTATAAAAAAATTATAAAAATTGAAAAAATGAAGAAAATATATATATATATATATATATATATATAAATCAAATAAAAAAATTGAAAAATTTTAAAAATTGAAAAATTCAATTTTGGCCATAATTGACTTAAGTTTGACAAGATAGTTAACTAGCTAGGAAAAACTAGATCCCAAAACTTAGTATATTAAAAATCCTAAAAATAACCTTTTTTAAAAAATTAAACGGTAGAAAATATATGTCCTTGTAGTTTACTTATAAATAGGCAAATTTTGAATTCACTTCTTGGACTAAAGTCAAAACAAGGGAAGAGTAGTCTGAAAAATAATTCCGAACCTTAAGTCTAAAATTCTGAAAATATATACCCTATAACTTGCACAAACACACACTTTGAAGCTTGGAATAGTAGAGGATATCTTGAAATGCTCTTGTCTAAAATCCTTAGTATGAAGGAAAATAAAATTATAAGTGTGAATAAAGAGATATAAAAAAATGAACACTGGTTTTGTAATTACCTAAGGCTGCGTAAAATAAAAAATATATAGCAAGGGTGCTTTATCACCTAGTGCCTTAGACCAACTGCTTTGGGAGTCACTGCTAAACGCCTTATGTATTACAAGACGAGGAATTACGACTTAATGCGCAAACACATTTTGTAATCGGTCGTTAGTACCTCAAGAAGTATTAACGGTCACATGAAGGATGTGTGAGCAATTTCATTTAAATTCACCAACTAAAAGTACCGTGGACAATGGACAAGAGTATGATAGCTTGAATTGAATTTCCAAGTGTAGGGGTGATACATACATACACATAGGGGTATATGATTGGAGTTTGGATGAGAGATAGGAATGAAAAATAGGACTTATATCTTTAGTAGAAATGATAAAAATTCCTAAATTGAGATGGAACCTTAGAAGGAAAATTCAAAAGATACTAAAAGCTAAGTAAATTTACAGAACATATACAATCTTAAGTTAAATGATAAGGAAGCGTGAAAAATATTGGTTGATAATTTCTGAGTTGAAGATAATAGAATTTTTTGCTAGAACACCGAATTGAAGAATGAAAGTCAATAGGCCAAATTGATCAGATTTTGTCGGTAGTATCCGCTGAAAACCCTCAGGAGACAACACTCCTCCTACTAGGGACACCTAGAGGTTTAACGGCTTGTTGCGCGAGCTCAGTGCAATCGCGATTCCCTGCGAAAGTGAGGTTATTTTTTTTTTGAGAATAAATTGGTTTTGCTCGGGACGAGCAAAAGATAAGTTTGGGGGTATTTGTTCATATCACAATTTTGCATTATTATATTCCCCATTATTAATCATATTGCAAATAAATAGGTGCTTTTTGATCCATGTCTGCTAAATAGTTGCAGGTTACAGGTTCTCGGAACAATACAGTGAAAATGGTGAAAAAACGCTACAAAAGTGAGACCACGACCAACAATAAAAACGAATCTTTATGAAGCCGCCTACAGTTTAAGGAACAAATGAAGATCAATGAACAGTACGATTGCACAACATACGACGACAACATAAGATTCAAGACTTCAACTCAAAGTTAACGGTAAAAGTACACAACATTCTGCACTGTGGAAATCTGGAAGAACATAGAAGATATTCTGAGAAACCAAGTGAAGAAAACAGATGGAAAAAGCAACTTGAAGCTGCACCGAAGAATTCAGCCCAAGACCCTACCACATGGTCGCGGATACGCGGCCAAACATGGCTTATGGCCACGGTTCCGCGGCCGTGTCGGCGCGTGTCGGTGGAGTCGGTGCGTTGACCTGGCTTCTCAGGGTAGTTTTGTAATTCTAGGTGTGGATCAGATGTAAACCTAGGGTTTCTATTATCTATAAATAGGAAGCCTACAGCTCTTTTTGGAGCATGCCACTTTTTAATTCTAGATTAGATTTTTAATTCCCTTGTAATCGTCAAAGAGTGCATCAATAAAAAGTAAGTTTTTATTTTGAATCTTTCTTATCTGCAATTTTATTTCTCTGCATTTTTATCTGCCGTAGTTATTTTCCGCAAGTTAATTAGGCTATTAAAAGAAAATCACAAAAATGAATTCATTTGTTAATTCCCTAATGAGTGAGTAGCTCCTCACTTGTTAGGGTTAGGATTGGGTAGGTTTGAGAGATGAAAATCTCTCACTCTTTTCTTGCCCGTTCAATACCTTAAAAATAGGACTTTATGCAAATCAAACACACACCGCTCACTATGGCACCCTATCCCACGAGATAGTGGTGATTCCTTAGTTAAACAGGTTGTGATTGATTTCCATAGTGGTTAGGGCTAAGAATTAAGAAAGGACGGACAAGGGCCAAAAGGAAGAAACGAAGTTTCTTCAAGATCGCGCTAATCCCCTTTGTTAATTATTACCTTAACACCTAAGATCTTAATTAGGGCAAAGAAAGCGGTGAGTAGAATTAACTTTCCAAATTAACCTAATCCTAACCCTAGCAAGATTTTAATCCTAATCAAATTCAACCTCAGTTTTTATAGAAAATCAAAACCTACCACAAATAGGATTGACTCGTTAGAACAACTAGAAAATACACGTTTTCCCTGTGGATCGACCCGTACTCAACCGGCTAGCTACCAAGCGACACCGTTCTTGATTGCGGTAAATTCTCAATCTTTTATTCAAAACTCATACGCAAAAACTTTCGCTCAATCAGGAAGCCGGGTATTCCTAGTAATGCCTCTTCTATTATCCAGATTCATGGCTGTAACCGTATATTTCTTTGCTATCTCTCCAAATCCCTTTATTTTTTTTTACTCATTACCTTCTGTACACCATCCTTAGGCTAAATTGTTTTCTTCCTTCCTTCCGTTCGGCACCAGCCTATGGTTTGGTGGAAAACTATCCAATAAGCGTAATAGGTGTACTCTCCTAATCCTAGGAATACTCACAACCTGAGAGAATGGAAAGATAAAAGACAACCTGAATAATCCTATTCAATTTCTCCTTAACCGGAGAAATGCAAAGGTGAAGTAGGAGTGGCGATGAACCACGCGGTTTGGTCGTGAATGAAAGTAGTCGCAATTTACTTTTCCCTCTTTCTAATCCATTTATTTGTCTTTACTTATTACCTTTTGTACACCACACTTAGGCTAATTTGTTTTCTTCATTCCCCACCTTTCGGCACTTGCCTATGGATTAGACGAAGACTATCCAATAAGGGCAATAGGTGGACTCTCCTAATCCTAGGAGCTCTCACAACCTGAGAGAAGGTAGAAGGAAAAGACAACTGAATAGTCCTATTCAATTTCTCCAGAATCAGAAACCATCCTCGAATCTGAAACAAGTTTTTTCGAGATCGTATGTAACTATACGATGGTCATGTCCAATAAATGTGGATCTTCGTAGTGATACGGAATGTTTCGGAGAAAAGCATAGGGTAAAAGTAGGAGTGGCAATGAAGTATGCAACTCAGACAATCCATAAGTCAATATGTTTTAAGAAGGTCTGGTTATCTTGGTTATTGAGTTATAGTCTAGTGTCGGGACATGGTCGCTGCTAAAGAGAGAGAGAGAAAAGAAACACTCAGCATTCACTCTAACCTAGATCAGAATGGTCAATCACTTTATCTAATCAGGATTTCTCCCACTGTATCCTCAAATTCTTCTCCAAACCTGAAAGAAGAATTAGTCAGGATCATCTAAAATCTCCCGAGGAGTAAACCAACTCATCAGTTGAAATCGGGATCCAACTATCATCGCATGATAACCTGATGGAATCCACTCAAGTTATCACACTCCAGAAGTTATGCGCATGCCCAGAAAGTTTGCTGTATGTTTGAAACCCCCGATGTGATTTTTACCCCATGCTCTTATGACCTTGACGAAGGCCAACATATCATAAGTCACATGTCAAGTTCTACCCGTCAATGTCCAGGTTAATTTGAACCCACCCGTACATACCCGTGACGAAGGCCAAAATAGTAGTACGACTGTCCCAAACTAACGAAATTATCTATGCAACAGAAAGGTAACAAATAGCTACCATACACTATGCCTTGACGAAGGCCAACATACATTGCATGAATACTAAGTGCTACCCGTCTGAAATAATGGAGGGCTAAGAATGGTTTTTGGCGAAAAACATTTAACGTAATGAACTTGATATCATTGAAGGAACCGGATATATTTTTATAAATATATAGTGGCGAAAACCATTGCTAAAGAGGTCATTTCAGGTGAAGGGATCTCGGCTCATTCCTCGTAGAATGAGGTGCAGGATATTCCCACTGACTATCATGATGCCAAGCAAAAAAGTAATCGACTATAGTGAAGTTATTACCCCGACGCAAACTTCTGCCCAAGAGGTCACTCCCGATGAGGGGATCTCGGCTCTTGCCTCGTCGAATGAGGTGCTGGATATTCATAACCGAATACCGCTGTGCAAAACAAAAGAAAACGCCCTTGTAATAATAGCTTTTTAAAATTGTTCCAACAACATCGAATAGGTCTGTTTTCCTTGCATTGATCTGAATCAACGCAGTCCCATCAATTAATCACACCACAAAAGAACAAAAATATGATGTACGTATATGCCATCCGCATTCGCCACTGGTCCCGTCATCACCCGTTAGGTTACTTAACTAACGACAGAGCGGGGACTGGACTAGCTCAGGTGTAAAACATATACAACATCTACTAGTATATATATAACAATATATAATAATCTCTCAAGGCATGATAAATGCAACATTGCAGATAAGAAATAAACATCACAGAACAATACAGATAATCTGGGAGCCCCGGGTTTCCTTTGAGCCACAAGTGAAAACCGACATTCCCCGGGTCGTGTGGATAGCCTGTGCAATGAAAACCTAGACCCCTACGAGCGCGACAAGTTACCCGCCAAAACCAGAAGAGAGGCAGCCCCCTTCATCAAAGTGAATGGGCCACCCAGCACTTCACGGAATCCGGTAACTTGCGAACCCCTCCTTGGGTCAACCTGTACCCCCTACGAGTGCGGCGAATAGCCCGCCAATTCTAGAGTGAGGCCCCCTCCTTCTCAACGCCATGAGACGCGGACCCGTTGCCCTCCAAAACCCGACTATCCGTGCACTCCATCGCGGGGTAATCCTAGTATAGAAAAGAAAATATGTACAACGGTGACATCGACCTCAACCCGGACATGCCCCAAATAAATAATATACAAACAGACAATGACGGAAGTCCACATGTCAGACGCTCGCCCCGCAATATCAAATGTACAAATAAAACTAAACTGTACTAACATTGCACCAAAGCTATCCACCATGACAAATCCACAACAAACACAGCACACCACAGAACATCAACGTGAATGTCTCGTTCTCAAACCCGTATAAAAGAAGTATAGCAAATAGACAGGTTTTACCGATCTAATGACATTCACGGTCGCAGATAGAAATGTGTGTACTGTAAACTTTAAACCATGTTAGAAATATCGATTTTGAAATAACCCCGAATAGCCCCAAACTACTATATAAAACCATATCAAAACTGGGCTAAACTAGCAATACCACTGAACCAATATTCCAGAGACCAGACCACACACAAAATACGAAGTCCTAACTCTCTATTCTGGCCGACCAGCTCGGCATTTAAAGCATTGTGCTTGGGTTAATTCAGGTAGAAGTGGCTCTTATTTGGGGTGCAGTCTAGTGGTCATCTAAGTAGTCTTCTGCAGTTGCTAAAAAAATTTTAGAAGACTAATAAAATTTCGACAGAAACTAGAATACATCGAGTGATATTTCAGAGTTGTTTCGGTTTTGATACTTTAATATTGTTTAAACCAACTAGTAAGTGGTTAATGTGTTGGCTCTGATACCATATAGTGTTACGACAGCGCCCTGGCCATCAATCTATTGCCAAACGCGGAACAAAACTTTAAAAACCTGGCGCTAACGGATCGTACTATTAACCATATACTAGTTAACTGTAAAGAGTTTAGAGAGGTTATAACGATCGATCCGTGTCCTTCGGTCTTCAACCTCTGTCCATAGCTCGTTGCGGCTTCCTCGATCAAGTTCGCTCTCCGGACTCCCTCGTCAAAGAGGATCCACATCGAGGATTAGTAATACGGGCTCCCGCTTCAAAAATTGAAGCAACTCGGGCATCCAGTTTGCTAGCCTAGATGCACAAGATGAAGTAAGGATTATGTGTGAATACTTTGTCTCAAAATACCCATGAATTCTCAACTCATGAGAAGGTATGGGTGGAGGTGAAGAAGAAGCCATTGGTGAAAGGTGTGAGCTCAAGACTTGGCAAGTAAAGAAAAAGAGTGTTTGTTGTTTTTGTGAGTATGAGTTGTGAGGTATTTGTTAGTGTATATGCCCTAGAGGCCATTACTGTATCATACTAGTTTGTATATTACTTGATGGAAGCTTGGGATATTCACCTTGTATATAAACAATCTTGCTCAATATAGTAGTATGCTACTTGGTTTGTTTCTACTTCAATGTGTACTTGTGTTTATTTCAGTATATCACTTATACGCATTAGTGGAGCCCTTAGGATCGTTGCTTGACTACCAGCGTTGTGATGGCAGTCACACTAGTGGGGGCTGGGTAATCTATAAGCACATCCTTATACAGGTCCCTAGTCGTAGGACTATCGAGACAGGGCATCGATACTCCGGAGTAGACTAGCGTATGCGCTTCTCATCCCAGTGTGGGAGATGGTCTGTCCCACAGCCATCAGTATGTCGTACTGGAGATAGTATACGGGTGCTCGTTGGGTTACGAGTACACTGGACAGGACTCGTCGGGAACTGACAGGTTGGTATTATACCTATCGTCAGTTATCAGTTCCCAGGTGACATGAGTACAGCTTAGTCCGCTGACTTGACACTGACACTTCGCCTCGAGTGTGTTCCCACTGCACTTTGATCACTACCCTACCACGGCTCAAAGGAGTCGTGCAAACAGGTGGTGGTTGGGTGCAGTCCCGAAGCACTTGGAGGCAGTGACGGTTAGACAGGATTCGTCTCTCCCGGTATTGGGGGTTGACATCGCGCTGTGTCTAGGAGAGCCATTACACGAGTAGTCCCTGGCCAGGGCAAGCGAGATATACTGGTAGGTTTCCAGTGTTATCTCAGGGTGTTTTGGGCTTCACTCCGACACGACTTGTACCGCTATTGGGGGACTGACGTTTTACCGCCCCCTAGGCCCGCCATGCGATGTATCAGACGAACAGACCGGACTGTACGGAGAATGTCACATTCAGACTCAGTAGGAGTTCAGATGGGGTTTCACCTCGTCAGCCTTCTTGTCGGCATCTACCTGGGGACCGTTACGCACAGCTGGTGCCGCTTGCGGTCTGTGGTTAAACCCACTGCCAGCGTAGTGTCGAGTCTTTAGAGTCCCACACAGAGGGTATTCGCCTCTGGGCAAAACAGAGTAGAGGTCGCATGGTTTTGCGACAGGGTTCGTTCTCATCCGCGCACTTGTGCACGTTTGGAGTCCGGACGGATTATACTGGCAGGCTCTGGTTTGAGCCAGATACTGGTATATGTTTTGGTGGTTGCTTTTATATCTTGGTATTCTTGTTCCTCGGAACGAGAATGCAGGTGTGTATGCACAGTTGCTTGAGGCGGAGAATGAGGTTTTTCATTAGGGTTTCGGATCGGGTGCGTATGCACAGTTGACAGTTATCATTTTCCAAACCCTAATGGATTTATATGTATTATCTATTAATAATAGTAATTAAATGAGAATTATGTTATGGTTGTTCTTTGTTGACTTGTTGACCTTGGTTGACTTGTTGACCATTGACCACTTTCATGCCTTGAAAGTCTTCCTTGATTCATGCTTACACTTCATTTAAAGAAGCATGATAGTGGTCATTCCAAAATTACCATCAACTATTCTTATTTCAATTATTATCATTTAGATAATTCATTTTCTTTTGCAATATGGTTGCAAGAAAGAAATAATTGAGCTCATTCTATCATAACCTCTCTCTCTCCTCATTTTCATCTTCTTCTTCCTCTTGAAAAGAGAAACCTTCTCATGTGTTGAGAATCATTCTCTTTTGATAGAAAAGCAAACCCTAATCTCTCTCTACTCATTCTAGGATGAAGGTTTAGCAAACCGGAAACCCTAGTTCACTCAAAGATCGAGGAAGAGCCCAAAGTCGAACCTTCGAGGTGGATCCATCTTCGACGGGAGAAGGCGACGTAAAGAGAACCATCAACCTCTACAAGGTTTGAAGAAGAAGGAGTTCAAGTATAGGTATAACCATCTTCCATAGTAGCTAACTCTCTTTAGCTTGAATACTAGTTTTAGTTTAGACAACGATCCCGACCATGTTTAGTCCATGTTGCCTCTTGCGATAAAAATTCGTTTTTTATACCGTTTCCGCCTCCCCGTAAGCACCGGGGGTCGCAATATGGACTTACAGTGGTATCAGAGCCTAACTAAACTTAAACTAGCTTGGTAGTAAGGTGTAACGAAGTTCGGAACCGAAAAAAATCACAAAACCGGAAAAACCAAAACCCTAAGTTTCTGTTGAATTTTTTTCTGCTCAAAATGAAAAACTTTATACTTGTAAAATCGTCTCAGGGTTTTGTTTGAACACACAAGAAAAACGATGCATCAATTAAACTAAACCGCCGCGCATCCGCGGCACGAGGTAGGCATGTGCCGCGGAAGCGCCGCAGTTTGGTTTCCTCTCTGCATCGTTTTTCGTGCAGTGTTCTTGTTGTGGGATTTTGGGATTTTTAAAATATATTATATGTACCCAGATTTTCCAGAAAAGAAATTTCCTTTTGGGGTCCTATAATTCCGTATTTTTTCCGAACTTCACTGCACTTTGGCTATATTGGTTATATCTGTGTTGTTTGCATGTATTGAACGTCGGCTAATCGCTATAAGTCGATTAGTCGGGGTTATACATGATCTGTAATGTGCTGGAATGTGTATATGAATGTGTTGGACTGTCGCGGGTGAATAGCCGGGGTTGGATGTGAGATGAGCTTTTGTTTTTCTTTCATTCATTTGTAAATGTAAATTGATGTAATTATATTATTTGTTTGGCCGCACAACCGGGTCGGGGTTGTAGCCGTCATTGTATAATTCTTTTTACTGTTTTTGCTCCTAGGATAGACCCATGGTGGGGTGCACAAACTACCGGGAACTTGGCGGGTAGTTTGCCGCACCCGTAGGGGTCTTGGGTGGGGTATTTGCTATTCACCGCGACCGTGTTATCCGCTTTTCGTTTCAGGCTCGAAAGAAATGCGGATTGCTAGTATATCCAATGTATTCATCTGTGATCTGTAATGTCTATCATTGCTTTCTATTTAGGCGTTGCTTATGTTTTACAGCCGCGCTAGCCCAGCCCCCGCTCTGTCGTTAGTTAAGTAACCTAACGAGTGATGACGGGGCCCCGTGGCGAATGCATATGGCATAAGCGTACGTCATATTTTGGTTGTTTTCAGCAATGGTAGGATTTAAATGATGGGACGCATTAAAAGAACTAATGCAAGAATATCACGCATTAAAAGAACTAATGCAAGATAATAAACCAAGTTAAAATCGTTGGAACACTTTCGAAAAACCACTCGGTTCTTTTCAAAACTAACTTTTAAATGCGGAGTTTGAGCCACTCCTTCTAAAAGCTATCTCGTTCCATCGATTATATCAAGTTCACTACGTTCACGGTTTCACCAAAACCATTCGTAGCCCTCCGTCGTTTCATATGAATATTCAACGGTATTCAAGCTGTGTTTGTTGGCCTTAGTCAAGGCACAGTGTTTGGTAGCTGATGGATATTCATATGTTGCATAGATAGAATGCGTTGGTTTGGGACAGTCGTATTGCCTTGTTGGCCATAGTCAAGGGTAGATACGGGTGGATTCAAATTAACCTGGATAACGACGGGTAGAACTTGACATGTGACTTATGATTTGTTGGCCTTAGTCAAGGTCATAAGAGCATGGGGCAAAAATCCACATCGGGAGTTTCATAAGTACTGAAACTTGCTAGATTTGCATACCATTTGGAGTGTGGTGATTCTGGTAGGATTCCTTCAGTTTCGTCACGCGATGATATTTGGATCCCGATCCTACTGTGAGTATATGCTACTCCTCGGGAAATTTCTCACTAGACGATCAATGCTATAAACCTAGTAGGTGCCTAGAAAGGTGTTAGCGGGGCTACGCCCCCAGGGAAAAGAGGTTATTTAATTAAGGAACTTCGCGAAAGCGTTGGAAAACCTCCCTCGAAGTACCGACACTGGCCTGGCTGAACGGTTAAGCAAGTATCGCACGGTGGGATTGATCCCGGCTAATTCTTCCTTTCTGGTTTGAGGAGGGATTCGAGAGACAGTGGGAGCCATCCTGTTTAGACAAATTAAAAACCATTCTAAACTTGCAAGAGCATCGTGCTAAGTGTTTCTTCTCTCCCCCTGCAGCGACCAAATCGAAATGACTGGACTTAAGTTACTTCTAGATAAAAACATATTGACAGGGCCAAACTACAAAGATTGGCTCAGGAATGTCAAATTGGCAATCTCTTACGACAAGCTGGGGTATCTTCTTACCACCAAAGCTCCCCCCGTCCCAGGTCCCACCTCCAGCGTCGCGGATAAGGAAATCCGTAAGACTTGGGAGATTGACAGCGCGAAGGCCAGATGCCTCGTACTTGCCTCGATGGACAACGACCATCAGAGGAGGCACGAGAATATGGATTTGGAATCCATATTTCTTCATACAAAAGAACTGTATGGGGAGCAGTCTCGTATCGCAAGATACGAAGTGTCGAAGAAGTTATTTTCGACAAAGTTGGCCGTCGGATCATCGGTAGCGGACCACGTGCTTAAGATGATTGGCTACACTGAGGAGCTCGCGGAACTTGGGACCACGTTGGACAGTGAACTCTATACGGATATAATTCTCCAGTCCCTTCCATCCACTTACGCCCAGTTCATACTGAATTTCAACTTGCAAGAAAAGGAAGTTGAACTTTCAGAACTCCTCAACCTGCTGAGGAGCGCAGAGGGCACCCTACAGAAGGGTAGGGAAACATCCACTTTGTTTGTAGGAGGATCTTCTTCTTCTAAGTCCAAGGCGAAAGCCAAGGGAAAGAAGAGGAAAGCCCCCGCCAAACCAAGAGGCGGTGTTAGTAAAGTGGGTACGAAGGGAAAGGAAAAGGCAACAAAGATTGCGGGGAAGCTTGTTGGAAAAGAAGAATGCTTCTATTGTCACAAGAGTGGACACTGGAAGAAAGATTGCAGGGCTTGGAAAGCCAGGACACAGGAACTGAAGCAGGTTGCAGCTTCAGCTTCAGGTGTGTATGTTATTGAAAATTGTCTTTCTATAAACTCTACTTCCTGGGTATTGGATACCGGATCAGGATCTCATATCTGTAATTCTTTGCAGGCGTTGAGAAACCGTAGGGTTTTGAAGGCAGGTGACATGACCCTCAGAGTTGCGAACGGAGCTAGCATGGATGCTAAAGCCGTGGGGGACTATCACCTGGGATTGTCAGATGGGCATGTTTTGGTTTTGCGTAATTGCTTTTTTGTACCCAACGCAACTTGTAATATCATTTCTGTATCTTTGGTTTCAAAAGAAGGTTATGAATTTGCGTTTGTAAGTAATGTTGTAAACATTCACCTTAATCAAGTTCTGATTGGGTCAGGTACACTGAGCAATGGTATATACGTATTGAACCAACCACAGATTTTCAATGTCCAGAATACGCACAAAAGAAAGTCTCCAGATATTAATCAGGCTTTCTTATGGCATTGTAGACTGGGTCACATCAATGAGACACGGTTGACTAAGTTACATAAAGAAGGATACTTGGATCCGTTCGAGTATCAGTCTTATGCCACTTATGAATCTTGTCTCATGGGAAAGATGACAAAGACTCCGTTCACTGGACACGGAGTGAGAGCGAGCGAGCTCTTGGGACTCGTACACAGCGACGTGTGCGGTCCAATGTCTACACATGCGCGAAGCGGTTATTCTTACTTCATTACTTTTACGGATGATTTTTCAAGATACGGTTATGTCTTCTTAATGAAACATAAGTCCGAAGCTTTTGAAAAGTTCCAGGAATATAAGAATGAAGTAGAGAAACAGACCGGCAAAAGTATCAAGATTCTAAGATCGGATCGAGGTGGAGAATACTTGAGTGCCGAGTTCCTGAAATATTTAAAAGAGAACGGAATTCTCTCTCAGCTTACTCCTCCATACACTCCGCAACACAACGGTGTATCGGAGAGACGGAATCGAACCCTATTGGATATGGTTCGTTCCATGATGAGTAAGGCTGAGTTACCGCGATCTTTCTGGGGTTATGCACTGGAAACAGCTGCACATCTCTTGAACCAAGTTCCTACTAAGACAGTGCCTACCACACCATATCAGATGTGGAGTGGGAAGAAACCCTGTCTTAAATCCTTTAAGACATGGGGATGTCCAGCTTTTGTAAAAAAGCAGCATGCGGACAAGCTCGAGGCACGCTCGGTACAGTGCAAGTTTGTGGGATACCCAAAGAACTCCAAGGGGTATCTTTTCTACTACGAAGAGGAACAAAAAGTTCTTGTTTCTCGTCATGCCTACTTCTTGGAAACTGAGTTTTTGGAAAATCAGATAAGTGGGAGCGCAGTAGAACTGGAAGAAGTTCCAGAACCACAAACCATTACTGAAATCTTAGAGGAACCAGAGGGTTCGAAAGAACAGGACATTCCTATGCCGCTCCGCAGGAGTAGTAGGCAGTCTCATCCGCCCGAGAGATACTACGGTTTTCTCATAGACGGGGATCGAGAGGATTGCATCATAGATTATGATGAGCCTACTAGCTTCCAGCAGGCCGTTCAGAGCGTTGACTCGGTAAAATGGCTGGATGCAATGCGGACCGAAATGGAGTCCATGTACACCAACAAAGTATGGACGTTGGACATTGCTCCAGACGGGGTAAAACCCGTAGGATGCAAGTGGATCTTCAAAAGGAAGATTGGTGTAGATGGACAGGTTGAGACCTATAAAGCTAGACTTGTAGCAAAGGGTTTCCGTCAAAGACCTGGCTTGGACTATGACGAAACCTTTTCTCCAGTGGCTATGCTGAAATCCATTCGGATCCTTCTTGCCATTGCTGCCTTCCACGATTATGAGATTTGGCAGATGGACGTAAAGACCGCTTTTCTAAATGGAAATTTAGAGGAGTGTGTCTATATGGATCAGCCAGAGGGTTTCATTCAGAGTGGGAGCAGCGGAAAGGTGTGCAAGTTGCTTAAGTCCATCTATGGACTAAAGCAGGCATCGCGGAGTTGGAACATCTGTTTTGATGAGACAGTCAAGGAATTTGACTTTATCAAAAATCCAGATGAACCATGCATCTATAGTAGATTTGTAGCGAGAACTGTAGTATTCCTCGTTTTATACGTGGATGACATTCTCTTAATAGGAAATGATATTCCTATGCTACAATCTGTCAAGGGGTTCTTGTCACACAGGTTCTCCATGAAAGACCTGGGTGATGCCTCATACATCCTGGGGATCCGGATCCATCGTGATAGATCCAAGAGGATATTAGGACTTTCTCAGTCCAGGTACATCGACACCATAGTGAAGAGATTCAGTATGGAAGATTCCAAGCGCGGTAACCTACCGGCTTGTCACGGGATCACCCTCTCTAAAGAGATGTCTCCCAAGACTGATTTGGAAAGGGATCGCATGTCTATTATACCCTACGCTTCTGCGGTAGGCTCTATAATGTATGCGATGTTGTGTACCAGACCGGATGTAGCTTATGCACTGAGTGTAGTAAGCCGGTATCAGTCAAACCCTGGGGAGAAACATTGGATAGCGGTAAAGAACATTCTCAAGTACCTGAGGAGGACTAAGGAGATGTTCTTGGTGTATGGCGGAAAAGACCTCCAGATTGAGGCCTTTGCTGACTCCAGCTTCCAGAGTGACAAGGATGATTCCAAGTCCATGTCGGGTTTTGTCTTTACCCTCAATGGAGGGGCGGTGTGTTGGAAGAGTTCCAACAGGAAACCGTTGCAGACTCGACTATGGAAGCGGAATACATCGCTGCATCTGATGCCGCAAAAGAAGCTGTCTGGATAAGGAAGTTCTTAAAAGAACTTCAGGTGGTTCCGTCCATTGTTGACCCAGTACCTCTGTATTGCGACAACAACGGGGCTATAGCTTTAGCAAAGGAACCCAGGTCCCATCAGAGATCCAGGCACATCTTGAGGCGGTATCACCTGATCAGGGAGATCGTGGATCGCAAGGAGATCGAGGTTCGGAGGGTTGCTTCAGAAGAGAACACTGCAGATCCATTCACCAAGGCCCTACCCAGACTCAGTTCGAGCGGCCTGATCGAGATGATAGGTCTTCGATACGCCAGTACATGGCCTTAGTGCAAGTGGGAGATTGTTAGTGTATATGCCCTAGAGGCCATTACTGTATCATACTAGTTTGTATATTACTTGATGGAAGCTTGGGATATTCACCTTGTATATAAACAATCTTGCTCAATATAGTAGTATGCTACTTGGTTTGTTTCTACTTCAATGTGTACTTGTGTTTATTTCAGTATATCACTTATACGCATTAGTGGAGCCCTTAGGATTGTTGCTTGACTACCAGCGTTGTGATGGCAGTCACACTAGTGGGGCTGGGTAATCTATAAGCACATCCTTATACAGGTCCCTAGTCGTAGGACTATCGAGACAGGGCATCGATACTCCGGAGTAGACTAGCGTATGCGCTTCTCATCCCAGTGTGGGAGATGGTCTGTCCCACAGCCATCAGTACGTCGTACTGGAGATAGTATACGGGTGCTCGTTGGGTTACGAGTACACTGGACAGGACTCGTCGGGAACTGACAGGTTGGTATTATACCTATCGTCAGTTATCAGTTCCCAGGTGACATGAGTACAGCTTAGTCCGCTGACTTGACACTGACACTTCGCCTCGAGTGTGTTCCCACTGCACTTTGATCACTACCCTACCACGGCTCAAAGAGTCGTGCAAACAGGTGGTGGTTGGGTGCAGTCCCGAAGCACTTGGAGGCAGTGACGGTTAGACAGGATTCGTCTCTCCCGGTATTGGAGGTTGACATCGCGCTGTGTCTAGGAGAGCCATTACACGAGTAGTCCCTGGCCAGGGCAAGCGAGATATACTGGTAGGTTTCCAGTGTTATCTCAGGGTGTTTTGGGCTTCACTCCGACACGACTTGTACCGCTATTGGGGGACTGACGTTTTACCGCCCCCTAGGCCCGCCATGCGATGTATCAGACGAACAGACCGACTGTACGGAGAATGTCACATTCAGACTCAGTAGGAGTTCAGATGGGGTTTCACCTCGTCAGCCTTCTTGTCGGCATCTACCTGGGGACCGTTACGCACAGCTGGTGCCGCTTGCGGTCTGTGGTTAAACCCACTGCCAGCGTAGTGTCGAGTCTTTAGAGTCCCACACAGAGGGTATTCGCCTCTGGGCAAAACAGAGTAGAGGTCGCATGGTTTTGCGACAGGGTTCGTTCTCATCCGCGCACTTGTGCACGTTTGGAGTCCGGACGGATTATACTGGCAGGCTCTGGTTTGAGCCAGATACTGGTATATGTTTTGGGGGTTGCTTTTATATCTTGGTATTCTTGTTCCTCGGAACGAGAATGCAGGTGTGTATGCACAGTTGCTTGAGGCGGAGAATGAGGTTTTTCATTAGGGTTTCGGATCGGGTGCGTATGCACAGTTGACAGTTATCATTTTCCAAACCCTAATGGATTTATATGTATTATCTATTAATAATAGTAATTAAATGAGAATTATGTTATGGTTGTTCTTTGTTGACTTGTTGACCTTGGTTGACTTGTTGACCATTGACCACTTTCATGCCTTGAAAGTCTTCCTTGATTCATGCTTACACTTCATTTAAAGAAGCATGATAGTGGTCATTCCAAAATTACCATCAACTATTCTTATTTCAATTATTATCATTTAGATAATTCATTTTCTTTTGCAATATGGTTGCAAGAAAGAAATAATTGAGCTCATTCTATCATAACCTCTCTCTCTCCTCATTTTCATCTTCTTCTTCCTCTTGAAAAGAGAAACCTTCTCATGTGTTGAGAATCATTCTCTTTTGATAGAAAAGCAAACCCTAATCTCTCTCTACTCATTCTAGGATGAAGGTTTAGCAAACCGGAAACCCTAGTTCACTCAAAGATCGAGGAAGAGCCCAAAGTCGAACCTTCGAGGTGGATCCATCTTCGACGGGAGAAGGCGACGTAAAGAGAACCATCAACCTCTACAAGGTTTGAAGAAGAAGGAGTTCAAGTATAGGTATAACCATCTTCCATAGTAGCTAACTCTCTTTAGCTTGAATACTAGTTTTAGTTTAGACAACGATCCCGACCATGTTTAGTCCATGTTGCCTCTTGCGATAAAAATTCGTTTTTTATACCGTTTCCGCCTCCCCGTAAGCACCGGGGGTCGCAATATGGACTTACAGTATTTGACTGGAGCAACAAAAGAAAATCCTTCACCAAAAAATATCTGCCTCCTCTCACAAATATCTCACAACCCAAAACAAAAAGGAATCAAGCATGGCACATGCCACAATCATTGCACAAAAACAAAACTTGCACTCACAAGTGCAAGCACCAAAAGTACAAGCCAAAACTCATGCTCACACTTTCCACAAATAATTAACATTAACCGAAATGTTTAATCCAAGAAGAGAATGGCAACTTCTAAAGTAAACTCGTAACGAATTAAAAGAATACCTCTCATCCGTATATACATACCGTCATCCGTATTCCGACTGAATACGAATACAAAGAGACGAAAATAATCCAACAATATAATACTAGGATCCGGCTTAAACCAAAGCCCACTAGTATTATCCGTCCGATCATGATCCGTGCACAAGTGCACGAATATGATCGAACACTGCCATAAAATCATACGGCCTCTACAACATTCCGCCCGAACCAGGGAAACCCTCTGTATGGGACTCTAAAGACTCATCAATATGCTGGCAGTGGGTTTAACCACAAGCACGTCAGTGGCACTAGATGTACGTAACGGCTACCCAGGTATTGAGCGAAAGGGAGGCCGACGAGAAAACTCATCCTGAAACCCTACTGAGCCTGACAGTGACAATATCCATACAGTCCAGTTTGTTCGTCTATGAGTATCGCATATCGAGTCTAGGGGGTGGATAAAGTCAGACCCCTAATAACTTGACATTTAGTGTCAGCATGAAACCTATCACCAACTGAGAAACTACCGATCCTAGATCGGTAATTTTTGTCTACCCCGGCTGAGGATTTCTGGTGATGGCCATTCGTGCACTCCGCGACATCAACCCCCAATACCAGGAGAGACGAATCCTCTAACGATCCGCTCATGTTGGGTTCCCTAGGGCGGCAGCAAGGTTTCAGAAGGCATCGTCCATGCCAATTTAAAAAAATTTCCGTACTAAAGAACCCTAACCTAGAATCTTAACTAGAGATTTAGACGAAAAAACAATGTAAACAATTTTACATCCAAAGTGAACAAGGAATACAACCTTTGTAGACCAGTCCTTCACTTTAATAGCTCCGTGTAGTAGTCCCTTCGCTCTAAGTAGTGAACTCCCAGAATCAGAAAGGCTTCACAAGATGAACGGAACAAGCTTGCTTGAAGTCTTCGAGGCCGGAGATGATCTGCGTTGAGGAGACACCAACCCAAGCTACCACTTCACTAAATAGGGTTTAGTGAAGAAAACGCCCTAAACTAAATGACTAATATAGTAGAGGATGATGAAGTAGGAATTTTGCTCACTTTAGATTTATTTTTCTTAAAATATTTCTTCATCTCTCCAAACCCTAGAAAGATTTTGGAGATGAGGAAGAAGATGAAGTGGAGATGATAATGAAACTCATAAGGTGAGAATAGCAACCATGGGTGAGTTTGTATCATATACTAACTCATGTAGAGAATAAACCATGGCTAACAATAATGGTTAGGTCAATAAATATCTACAAGTAAAACAAAGTTAGTGGACTAAGTCAATGGTTATCATAAGCTTCTCCAAGCTTCTTGCCATGACAATTTTCCATCCATTTTGAATTACTTGGATAAATAAAAACCCTAGCATTATCATACGCATGGTGTGAGTCATACACCCATGTAGCATGTGGCATATAGCATGACACAAAATAATGTACATTAATATATATCACATATATACTAAGTGTACACAAGTGAGAAAAAGAAATGTTTAAGTGAGCAAATATTATTTAATGTAAATTAATATATCATATATATAATTATACATTAAATTATTAAATCAACACTTGATTTAATAATCCGGCTATATCGCATACAACCGACTAATATCAAATGTATCAACTTATTGAATCAACACTTGATCCGATAACCCGGCTATATCACATATAGCCGACCGATATCACATATCGCCGACCGATATCACATATCGCAAGAATAGAATGCGGTATCACATACGCGCATTAATCTCGTTCCCGCACATATCACATATGTGCTCCTACTTCATTTCGCATGAACCAGGAAACCTCTGTGTAAGACTCTTAAGACTCGTCAATACGTCGGCAGTAGGTGATGATCATATCAAACACCCACAAGCCGCAAGCGGTCTGCTAAACGTAACGGTCACCCAGGTATTGAGCGATCAGAAGATCAACAAGCAAGCCTGCTCATACTCCTGCGAATCAAATCAGTAACACTACCGTACAATCCGGTCTCTTCATCAGATATGTCGCATATCACAGCCTGGGGTGGTATAACGTCAGACCCCAATAGCCTGATAAGTCATGCCGATGCAAGGTCCATAACTGTTTGAGAAACTACTGATAACACTTACAAGTAGATCTCAGCAACCCTGGCCAGGGATTTTCTGTTATGGCCAATCGAGCATAGCACAACATCAACCCCCAATACCGGGAGAGATGAAACCCCTCCTATCGCTCAATGCCTCCATGTGACTCGGGACTGTACCTAAAAACCACCGTTTTGCACGATCTCTTGAACGTGGTAAGATGGAAATCAAAGCATAGTGGGAATCACACAAGACTCTATGACGATCTCGGGTAGACAGACTAACCTGTACCAGTGTCACCAGAGAACTGCTATCTGACGATAGGTATAATACCAGCTAGGAGTTCTCGGCGAGTCTGTTCAGTGTACCCAGTCTCCACTGAGCACCCGTATACCTTCTCTGATGTCAAACACCAATGGATGTGGGATCATCCATCGCCCATCATATGGGTCGAGAAGCGTATACGCTAGTCTACTCTGGAGTATCGATGCCCTGTTTCGATACTCCTATGACTAGGAACATTTCAAGGATGTACTTACCGTCTACCTCTTCCCCACTAGTATGATCTGCATCATAGTCCTGGTAGTCAAGTACACATCCTAAGGGCTTTATCAACATGTAATAGAGAGACAATAAGTGTACATGTTAAGATAAAGAGCAACCAGATAGCATACTATCATGTCGAGCAAGAAAGTCTTCCCTATATATGTCCAAGCATCCACTACAATATACATCGTATGTACAGTAATGACCTCTAGGGCATACATATAACTAACAATCTCCCACTTGTACTAAGGCCATTTGTTGTAGTATCTCATACTCAACGTCCTATAGAAGTCTCTCTAGGGAAAGTCCTTTGTGAGTGGATCCGCCGTGTTATCCTTCACGTCAACTCTCCTCACCTCGATCCCTTAGAGATCAACCAACTCCCTGATCAGGTAATACTGTCCTCAGAATATGTCTGGATCGCTGATGGGACCGGTGTTCCTAAGCCAAAGCCATAACTCCATTGTTGTCACAATAACAATTATTGGACGCTCAATGGTAGGAACCATGTTCATCTCATGAACAAGAATTATCCAGACATCCACTTTGGTAGCATCATTGGTAACGATGTATCCAGCCTTTATCGTCTAGTTTGTCACGGTATCTAGCTTGGAACACTTCCAACATACTGTCCCTCCACTCAGGGTAAAGACAATGCATGTGACTGACTTTCAGTTGACCTTATCACTCTGGAAGCTCGAATTGGTAAGGACTCCCACTGGAGTTCACCGTTACCAAAACCCCAAGAACATCTCTTTAGTGCTACTCAAGTACTTAAGAATGTCCTTTATAGCTATCCAGTGATTCTCCCAAGATCCGATTGATTCCTAATCACTACACCTAGTGAGTTAGCTATATCTGGTCTGGTACGTAACATCGCATACATGATAGAGCCTACTGCCAAAGCATAGGGTATCCCTTGCACGTGAGCTCTCTCCAAATCAGTCTTGGAAGACATCTATTTGGAGAGAGTGATTCCTGAGTAAGTGGGCGAACAACCACGTTTAGAATCCTCCATACTAAACCCTTTTAGTATGGTGTTAATGTACCTGGATTTAGGACACTCCTAACATCCATATAGATCTATCACCATAGATCATAATCCATAAGATGCAGTAGGTATCATCCAGATCTTTCGTGGAGAATCCTCGTGATAAGAGAAGCTTGACCGAGTGTAGTATAGGAAACCATTTCCTATGAAGAGTATGTCATCTGCGTACAATACGTGGAGGACAACTTTACTCTCGACAACCTTCTTGTATATACATGGTTCATCTACCTTTTTTATGAAGTCAAACTCTTTGACTGCCACATCAAAACAGATGTTCCAACTCCGCGATGCGCGCATTGATCCTGATGGGCTTAAGCATAGCTTTGAAAGTCTCAACTTTTCCATCTACACCAAGAATCTTCTCAAGATCCACTTGCCCCCGATGGGTTTGACCCCTTTAGGTGCAACAACCAAAGTCATACTTTGTTGGTGTAATTGGATTCCATCTTTGATCGCATAACATCCAGCCATTTGCACAGAGTCTCCACTCGTGATAGCCTGTCTGAACCTGGTTGGGTCATCATCTACCATGATCCAATCCTCACTCCCACCATCACCGAAGAAACCGTAGTATCTCTCAGGTGGATGAGGAACCCTATCAGATTCGCGGAGAGCCTGAGGTTCGTTGGAGACTATTGAATTCTTTGGTTTTACCAAATCATCAGCTGTTAGTTTGTCCAGCTGGAACTTCTTCCAGTTCTACCTCATGACCACTAATTTCTTAATAAGAAATTCCTTTTCCAAAAAGGTTGCATGCTGAGAAACAAAACACCTTTTGCTCCTTAGTGTGGTAGAAGATATACCTTCGCAAATGTTTAGGATATCCAACAAACTTATACATAACTGACCTTTCCACGAGTTTGTCCGTATTTTGCTTTTCAACATAGGCTGAACAACCCCATATCTTAACTCGTTTAAGACATGGTCTCTTCCCATTCCATATCTCAGATGAAGTGGTAGACACTGATTTGGATGGAACCCCATTCAATAGGTATGCAGCTTCTCAAGTGCATAACACCCAAAAGGAAACATGTAACTCAGCAGTACCCATCATAAAGTGCACCATATCTAATAGGGTGCAATACCTCCGCCCTCATACACCGTTGTGCTGTGGTGTACTCGAAGGAGTAAGCTGAGAGTGAATCCTATTCTCTGTTTAGAAAATCCAGGAACTCCATGCTCAAGTATTCGCCTCACCGATCTCATCGTAGGACTTTAATACTTCGACCCGTCTGGTTCTCAACTCCAAGCTTATATTCCTTGAATTTCTCAAAAGTTTCTGTCACGACACAAAGTTCGGCCCGTGACCGGCACTTAACCACGTAACGTCTACAGGCGTAACGCGACTAAGTGAGCCGAAACCCAGAAATCAAAACCATTAAAAGTAGTGAGTATTGAAAACATTGGTTTAAAACATTTAGAAAACTCGAGTAAAAATCATTAAAGTTTGAGTTATTTTCTTAAAAAATTTGGCAGCACCTCTTGTGTAAAAACTAACCCCGAAATTGGGTACAAGACATGATATAAGTAAAATGACATACAATAAGAATAAAACATCCGCAAACAGGAGCAATCACGCCCAATGGCGGAAACAACCACCATAAGAATAGTATACGACGCCGTAGCGATGAAATGGACAGAATAAGAAAAAACAACATAAAAGTCAAAACTGCATAAATAAAGTCGGCTCACACGAGCTCGACACCCAGAGTGCAAAATAATATACAACATCGTCCTCACAACTGGTCTCTAAGTCAATACATGAAATAGTAGATGGAGAGTACTAGATACAATAGAGTGTACAAATGGAAAATAAACGGATACTGCAAACCCACCTATTAGCAAAATGGCTCACACGCCAACTGCAATGGTATCCGTAGCAAAACGATACAAAAGATAGCCCTGCCGCAACTACCCTGAGGGTCTACCTGCAAATACTGTGGCACAACGGGGGTGAGTTGCTAACTCGTCAATAGTAAATAACTTATAAAGCTAATCGCGAGTATGCACGTACTGCGATACTCTAACATGTGTAATCAGATAACATCTATATGATGAGCTGGGTATGCAATAATCATGCATAACAAGTGCAATCTAATAACATCTATATGATGAGATGGGTACGCAGTAATCATGCAAAGTACTCTATCAGGTACTACAACTACATGATGCAATGCATAACAATGAATGCCGAGCATAGGATAAAAATATCATCTACACGGATCATCAAGGTGGAAAACCCCGGTGTCGACCAAAACACCCCAAGATCCCGATTACTCAGGCGCCATCACTCTATCCGACCCTCAATCCTATAAATCTCATAGAAACGGGGTGCCCAACATTGGCACCCAAAAACATCATGAAATACTCGTGTCCAGCATCGACACGCAAATCCTCATATGTTGGGCTCCGTCAGTCCAGATCGGCCCACGGGCTCCGTCTGCGGAATCGGCCCATAGCCCCGGCAGTACATGTCGGCCTGTATCCATCTCTTGACTCTGGTCAGTATCCTCTGGATAACCGCTAGGTCCAACCAATCACCGGTAGGTAGTAGTCCCTCTGCCAGGCTCACCGTCTGTATACACAGCATCCCTTTCTTTCCCCGGGGTACCATATCGGGTCCACCATGTACCCGCAATCGGCCTCATCCAGCTCCTCGAATCGGGTTCACATGTCACACATCTCAGAACCGAGAAAACGCATAGTGGACGCACTTAAATATCATATAAAGAGAAACCGGGTTTTTTCAAAACAGTGCATACTTTCTTAAAATAATACCACGGTTCTCAAATCCAGAAATCATACGAATTCAAAACTCACTAACAATCCATGCAATGTGTCGTATGCCGCATAAAATCGTACTATGAGTAAAAGGGGAAAAACCGCTCTTTTATAAGGATCCAGTCGAAACATTTCATGCGGTCCCCAATCTTTCAAATCAAAATCAGCACCATCTATGTATGTACGAGAGTATGTATGTATGTAGGCTTGGATGCGCAAAGATATATATATATATATATATATATATATATATATATATATATATATATATGCAAGTATGGACGTACAGTATGCATGTGTGCCAATATGGATGTACAAGTGGTATATACGCAAGCATGAATGTACAGTATGCATGTGTGCCAATATGGATGTACAAGTGGTATATACACAAGCATGAAGGTACAGTATGTATGTGTGCCAATATGGATGTACAAGTGGTATATACGCAAGCATGAAGGTACAGTTTGTATGTGTGCCAATATGGATGTACAAGTGGTATATACGCAAGCATGAATGTACAGTATGTATGTGTGCCAATATGGATGTACAAGTTGTATATATACAAGCATGAAGGTACAGTATGTATGGTTCGTAGCAATTCTATTGTGCAAGTGTCATGGCAATCACTAACGGTGTGGGTGTAACATACGATTAGTGCTCGTGCAGCTTGAACCGTTAGTGACAGTGCGGTGTTACATAACGACTGTATCTATATGCAATAAGGGAGGGGTACGCGACAATAGTACATATACACAAACAATATATATATATATATATATATATATATATGCGACTACAATATCATATTCAAGCCCTGACGCTTAACGCCATACGGGCGATTTCCCCGTAGATGTTAAATCTAATCACCGTGATCTCGTGCTAAGTGTAGCCGACTACCTGCTTCCCCTTCCTTGCGGTGTCCGAAGTACCCGCCTGCGAACCTAGAATTTACACAAAGAATACACATAAGCTAAAATCCTGCAAAATCGCGATATTAAAACCAAAGGAGAAACTCGCGCCGTGAACTAAACGCGTGTGCATCCGATACGCCAAAACGTGTGTATACGCGTCTAAAAGTACCCTGACACGCCGCGACATACAGGAATCACCAAACCCACTCACAAAACGTACGTGTCGCACAAGTTTAAAAGTATTTAAACTAGGTATTTAGTTCCAGATTTTGATACAAGTTGAACAAGAAAAAGTTGCATACACCAAACACCTTAAATATGTAGCAGACTCCCCCAGAACAAACCCAGGCACCCAACTCCCCCCTCTGGCCGCAATTTGCGGCCAGGGTTGCGAATTAGGGTCTCGTGCTCCGTGTGTGTGGTCTAGGTCTAGTGAACATGCTCCAGTAAACTCAACTTTTACCTGATCTCAAAATGGCTCACAATTTACATTAAAACGTTAAATAACACTAATTTGTAACAGTATGGTGTTTTATTGAATTCTGGTTCAAAACTTGGTTTAAATGGCATTAAAAACACTTAGTCAAGCTATATTAACCATGAAACTAACTTGACCTAATCTCTACTTAAATCCCAAATCTAGCACTAAAATCACATTAAACACTAATTTAAGCTTAATAGTCACATGCCTAGAAAGATAGGAAGTTAAGTTAAAGAAATTATACCTCTAGTGGTCTTAGGGTGCAAGAAGAAGGAGAAGAGGAGGAAGGAATTCTGCTGCTGCTCCTACTGTTGTTGTTGTGTTGCTGTTGTTGCTGTTGCTAATGCTGTTGCTGCTGCTGATACTGAAGCTGATGCTGCTGCTGCTAATGCTTGCTGCTGTTGTTGCTTCAGCTGCTGCTGCTGTTGTAGTGTGTGCGTAAGTGAAAATGAGAGGGAGAGAGATGTGAGAATGAGTGTGCGAGTGTTTGAAAAAAAAAGAATTGAGAGATATGAGAGTCAACCCCCCTCTCTCTCCTTATTAATTACCAAGCATGCCTCATTCATCATTCCCTCTCTCTCTCCAATTCAAGTCAACTCCCAAAACAAAAATAAAGTTAATTTAATTATAAAATCTAATTCCCTTAATTAACTTCACATTAACCTAAGAAGATGGGTTAGTCCACCATGGCTATCTAAACATGGATTAACCCAAAACTTAGCCCTAGTTTACATGCACATGTGTGTGCAAGACTAGTTAGATTTTAATAAAATATTCATTAATTTTGATAAAATATTTGAAAATCGTGCATTAAAGTATAATTATCCACTAATCACATTCTAAGGTGTTACAATCTTTCCCCCTTAAAGAAATTCATCCCCGAATTTAAAAAATTTAGCTACGCGTACCTTCAAAGAGATGGGGATATTTCTTCCTCATCTCGTCCTCGGTCTCCCAGGTGACCTCCTCGCTGCTTGGGCCATGCCAAAGGACCTTCACTGACGGTATAACCTTCGATCTCAATTTCTTCACATGCTGATCCAAGATGACCACCGGCTGCTCTGCAAAAGAAAGGTCGCGCTCCAGCTAGATCGTCGGGTGCTGAATCGCATGCGAAGGGTCATGAAGATATCCGCGAAGCATCGAAACGTGGAATACGGGGTGAACGTCCAGAAAGTCGGGTGGAAGAGCCAAACGATATGAAACTGCGCCCGCACGCTCGAGGATCTCGAAGGGACCTATAAATCTGGGGCTAAGCTTCCCTTTCCGCCCAAATCTCATCATGCCCTTCATCGGAGAGACCCTCAGAAAAACGTGATCGCCAACTGCGAACTCTAATCTGCGCCGGCGTCTGTCAGCATACGATTTCTGCCTATTCTAGGCCGCTCTCATCCGATCTCGAATCAGCTGTACCTTCTCGGTCATCTCCTGCACGATCTGCGGCCCCAAAATGCTGCTCTCGCTGAGCTCTGTCCAACAGACGGGCGATCTGCATCTCCTTCCATACAAGGCCTCGAAAGGTGCCATCTGAATAGTATCCTGGAAACTATTATTATAGGAGAACTCCACCAAGGGTAAATGATGATCCCAGCTACCACTAAAGTCTAAAACGCACGCTCGGAGCATGTCCTCGAGAGTCTGAATAGTCCGCTCTGACTGGCCGTCAGTCTGCGGATGAAATGCTGTGCTGAAACTCAAACGGGTGCCCAACGCCTCCTTAAGTCTCTGCCATAGTCGGCTGGTAAAATGGGTGCCTCGGTCTAACAAGATACACGTCGGGACGCCATGCAATCGTACGATCTCATCGATATATATCTGGGCATACTGAGCAAATCCGGAAGTGGTCTTCACCGGCAAGAAGTGAGCCGCTTTCGTCAATCAATCCACGATCACCCAAACGGAGTCAGACCCTCGACTAGTCCTGGGTAGACCCATAATGAAATCCATAGAAATTTACTCCCATTTCCATTCCGGAATGGGCAACGGCTGTAGCTCTCCCGCGGGCCTCTGGTGCTCGGCCTTGACTTGCTGACAAGTCAGGCATCTTGACACAAAGTCTGTGACGTCCATCTTCATCCCTTCCCACCAGTAAACGTCTCTCAGATCATGGTACATCTTGGTGGAACCTGGATGAACGTTGTACACTGATCGTTGCGCCTCCTCGAGAATCTCACGCCTCAGTCCCTCAGAATCTGGTACACATAGTCGAGTCCCAAATCGCAGTATCCCTGATCATCGATCACGAACTCGGAGTCTCTGCCCTGTCTGATATGCTCACTGATATCCGAAAGACGGTCTTCACTGGGCTGCGCCTCATGGATACGGTTAAGCAACTACGGACGTGCACGGACATGCTCAAGCTGTCCCCCGCTCGGAGTGAACTCGAACTGCACTCGGCTGTCGCATAAAATCTGCCAATCTGCTGACGACTGCCTCTGCACTGCGATCAAACAAAATAGATTACCTCTGGGCCTCCGACTCAAAGCATCCGCCACAACGTTCGCCTTACACGGATGATAAAGGATCTCGCAATCGTAGTCCTTCACTAGCTCCATCCAACGACGCTGTCTCAGATTCAGGTCTCGCTGCTGAAATATGTACTTGAAGCTCTTGTGATCCGCGAATATCTGGAACGACCCGCCGTATAGGTAATGTCGCCAGATCTTGAGTGCAAAGACCACTGCAGCCATCTCCAAATCATGAGTGGGGTAGTTCTGTTCATGTTGCTTCAGCTGCCGAGAAGCATACGCGATCACCCTGTCGTGCTACATCAATACGCACCCTAGCCCCAGTCGAGAAGCGTCACAATAGACAACAAATCCGCCCGATCCCGAAGGCAATGATAACACCGGCGCCGTAGTCAAACGGGGCTGTAACTGCTGAAAGCTATGCTCGCACGCCTCCGTCCAATCAAAAGGAACCTCCTTCCGGGTCAACCCGGTCAACGGTGCAGCGATTCGGGAGAAGTCCTGAACAAATCGTTGGTAGTAGCCGGCCAGTCCTAGGAAGCTGCGGATCTCTGTAACCGATGCTGGTCTGGGCTAATGTTGAACGGCCCCGATCTTCTTCGGGTCCACAAATATACCATCTCGCGTAATCACGTGACCCAAGAAATCTACGCTGTCAAGCCAAAACGCGCACTTGGAGAATTTCGCGAACAGCTGGTGCTCCGTCAAGGTCTGCAATGTGATCCACACGTGCTGCTCATGCTCCTCTCGACTCCGAGAATACACCAAAATGTCGTCAATGAATACGATGATCAACAGATCAAGATACGGCCTGAAAATACGGTTCATCAAGTCCATAAACGCTACTGGGCGTTGGTGAGTCCGAAGGACATCACCAAAAACTCATAGTGGCTGTAACGTGTGCGAAAAGCCGTCCTCGGAATATCCTCCTGCCGGACTCGCAACTGATGGTAGCCTGATCGCAAGTCAATCCTCGAAAATTATCCCGCACCCTGAAGCTGGTCGAATAAGTCATCGATATGTGGTAAGGGATATCTGTTCCGTACGGTAACCCTGTTCAGCTGGCGGTAATCAATACATAAGCCCAAACTGCCGTCCTTCTTCTTGAAGAACAGGACAGGAGCACCCTAAGGAGACACACTAGGTCGAATAAGCCCTTTATCCAGCAAATCTTGCAACTGACCTTTCAATTCTCTGTCCTCCGCCAGGGCCATCCGATAAGGATATATGGAAATATGCCCCGTTCCGGGAATCAAGTCAATGCAGAAAACAATATCACGCTCAGGCGGTAGCTCAGGAAACACGTCAGGGAAAACATCAGGGAACTCACTAACAATCGGAACCTGGTCCAACGAAACCTCTGTAGCTCTAGTATCGCAAACATAGGCTAGAAATCCCTGACATCCCTTCCTCAAAAGCTGTCCAACGCGAAGAGACGAAATCAAACTGTGAGGGGTGGCACCACGGTCCCCCTGCACAACAAAAGCCGACTCGTCGGGAAAACAAAACCTAATTGTCTTCTCGCGGCAGTCCACAGACGCGTAGCACGTGGCTAACCAGTCTATGCTCAGGAGAACGTCGAAGTCCAACATCTCCAGAAGGATCTTGTCGACATGCAACTCTCTCTCACCAATACGGACAACACACGACCGGAATACGTGTCTACCAATAAACTACTCGCCTGCAGGAGTGGTCACAGTAAGCGGCTGATCAAGCAAGCCAGATTTTCTACCCAAACTCGGCACGAAGTGTGTGGAAACGTACGAGTGCATAGATCCCGGATCAAACAACACGTGTGCGTCAACAGAACATACTGAAAGAGTACCTGAGACCACTGCATTGGACGCCTGCGCGTCCTGATGCGTCAAAGCGAATACTCGTGCCTGTCCTCTACCTGCGACTGGCGGTCCCCTACTAGCAACTGGCTGTCCCCTGCCGACAGCTGGCTGTCCTCTCTGAGCAAACCCTCCGCGACCACGACCTCTCTGTGCATGAGTCTGACGCGGAGCAACAGCAGGTACAATAGGCAACGCCCTCCGGGGTGTAGAAAGTGGAAATGTGACATGTGGTACGGCTGTCTCGCCCTCACGTGGATCCGGACAATCTTGCACATGATGATAAGTACTCCCGCATCGGAAACATCTAGATGGTGCCGGCTGACCCTCATAGGGATAAGAGCTGAATAGCTGACCTCGTCCCGATCCTCCGCTACCCCCTGTACCTGAACGGAACCTGTCGCGGTGCCTAAACGGCTGTCTCTGTGCTGACGTATCTGTACGACCTCTCTTCGGCCCTGGAACTACCGAAGTCTCAGCAAGGCACTCCTCCACTAATAGGGTTGCGTCTACAGCTGTGGCATAAGTCTCGCAATGCTGTGCGCTGATCGCAAGAAACGGTAGGGTAAGCAAGCCTTGAACAAACCTCTTGACTCGCATCTCCTTAGTAGCTACTAAATATGGGGCATAAACAGATAGCTCGGTGAACTGCACATCATACTCCGCCACCGTCATATCCGGCGTCTGGCGTAATGACTCGAACCGGCGCTCTCGAGCATCCCTGACACTCTGTGGATGGAAACGGGCTAGAAATATTGTCACAAACTCAGCCCAGGTCATGGGAGGAAGACCTTCCAGGCGAAAGATCGCGAACTCCACCCATCTCGCATCTGAGCATCTGATGAACGACTTATCCGGGCCATCCTATCGATAAATGACTGCGGATCCTCGGCTGCATCGGTGCCTGTGAAGACAGGAGGCTTTAGCCTCATAAACTCTAATAGCGATGCTGTGATAACCTCTGTGGCTGCAGGTGCAACTACCTGCACCGTAGGTACCATCACGGTCCCTACAACGGGTGGAACTATCTCTGGTCCCTGTGCTCGAAGTGTCTCAACTAACGACCCCATCATCTGGCGCATCTCCTGCATACCGGCCCCTAGCATAGCGATCTGGTCTGTCGAAGGGGGAACAGTCTGCTCCGGTACAACGGGTGTACTGCCCGGGTCTGTCCTCGTCTCAGACGAGTCAACTCTAATCACGGCTCTCGCGGCCGCTCTCTGCGCCCTCGTAGTCTTCGGCGGCATAATGGCTGGAAATGAAACAAGATTCGATAAGAATACGAAAATCGAATCACAAGAGAGTATATAATCATGAAGGAATTTCAACCAATGAGTCCTAAGGTCACATAGGCGAAGTACCGTATCGTGAGTATGCCGCGGAACATACACACGCTATGCCACTCTGCTTCAGCTACCTACTGAATCATACCAGGGTCATCCTACACTCCGAAAGGTAAAACATAGGCTCTGATACCAACTTTGTCATGACCCAAAGTTCGGCCCGTGACCGAAACTTAACCACGTAACGTCTACAGGCGTAACGCGACTAAGTAAGCCGAAACCCAGAAATCAAAACCATTAAAAGTAGTGAGTGTTGAAAACATTGGTTTAAAACATTTAGAAAACTCGAGTAAAAATCATTAAAGTTTGAGTTATTTTCTTAAAAATTTCGGCAGCACCACTTTTGTAAAAACTAGCCCCGAAATCGGGTACAAGACATGATATAAATAAAATGACATACAATAAGAATAAAACATCCCCAAATGGGAGCAATAACGCCCAACGGCGGAAACAACCACCACAAGAATAGTATACGACGCCGTAGCGAAGAAATGGACAAAATAAGCAAAAACAACATAAAAGAAAAAACTACATAAATAAAGTCGGCTCACACGAGCTCGACACCCAGAGTGCAAAATAATATACAACATCGTCATCACAACTGGTCTCTAAGTCAATACATGAAATAGTAGATGGAGATTATTAGATACAATAGAATGTACAAATGGAAAATAAACGGATACCGCAAACCTACCTATCAGCAAAATGTCTCACACGCCAACTGCAGTGGTATCCGTAGCAAAAAGATACAAGAGATGGCCCTGTGTCACGACCCGAAAGTACGGAACGTGACCTTCACTTAGATTACGAAGCGTCTAGAGGCGCAACGTAACCTAAGTAAGCCGAAATACAGAAATCTAAACCATAAAAGAAGAAGAAGAAGTAAAAGAAACAATGAAGAAAAACAAGTTTAAAAGTATCAGCAAATTTTCCTAAAAATTTCGGCAGAGTCTCCTCTGTAAAAACTGGCCCCAAATGGGTACAACAAGCACAATATACATAAACGATAAAAAAAAACATCCCCAAACGGGAGCTAGCTCAACGCCAACAGGCGAAAACAACCACAACAAGCACAATAATATACAACGCCAAAGGGCGAGGCTCAAAACTCAAAAGAAAACAATCCACCAAATCAGAATGACACAAGCGCGACTCTAAGGTCGAAATAAATAACTGGTCCAATAAACTTATCAAGTAATACAAGTATGGTTGATGGAGCTTACTAGATACAAATGAAGGAATAAAAGTACAATGGTGGTTCAGATACAAGTGAACCAACCTACCGTGCAAATCACCCTGAATGAAATGATGTGCCAGCAACTGCCAGGGAAACCTGTACATCGAACCTGTAATAAAATTTGGCACAATGGGGGTGATTTGCCAACTCGTGAGTAGAAGACATCTACGAAAAGAAATCGAATGCACGACGCTATCCTAGGTCATAATAATACACTACTATATCCCAATCATCAAGTAATGGCAGGGTAATACTATGTGTAAATGCAGATACTCCGTGCTCGTGTCAGTGCCTCATATAATACTATGTCATATGAATGGATATGCATGCACCATGAATGTAAAATAATCAATCCTGAAATCCAGATATATCTGTATAAGAAATCTTTAGCTGTTATCATAGTAAAATGTGTATAGGAATCTGAAATATCAACAATGAAATCCATGAAATCCGTGTCAAGCATCGACACAAAACATGTAAATCTCAAGTCTCAATATCTCGGGCTCCGTCAGTACGGATCGGCCCATATCTTCAAATCTCACGACAACGGTCGGTATCCTCTGTATATCCGCCGCGCCAGACATCACCGATAGGTAGCCTTCCCCTGCCAGGCTCATCGTCTACAACTCGATCTTCTTGCCCCGGGGTACCATACCGGGCCCACCATGTACCCGAGACGGTTCATCCACTCCTCGAATCGGGTCTCGAAATCCATCAGAAAACATGAAATCTCATGGTGGACGACACATACATCACGAGAAAACCGCATCTTATGTTTTAAAAAGAGAGGATGAGAGAGAGAGAAGTTTTTATATATTCTTGCGGTTTTCCCCAAAAATCCAGAAATCTCATAGAAACCCAAATCTCAAAATCATGAGTAAGTATATGATACGTGTCGGCATATGCCCATAATACTGCATGATAACATGAAAATATGAATGTATGAATGTCTAAGTAATAAATACCATGTCTATACTAACATCAGAGAGTAATCACAATCTTATCTCGGTCTAGTTGTTAACTGATTCTATCAATAAAAGATAATATGATCTAAAGTGTACGTGACATAGCAATTACCGATGATGATGTGTGTGAGCCGGCAAATAAGTGTGCGTGGAATATGCGCATCATCGGTTATGGTGCTGGTGTCCTAACAGGTAAGGTTTATACTGATTACAGAAATATATGTATGAACATGCAACATTATGATTACAGTTTGAATGTGAAGACAGATGTGCATTATCCACTCCCCTGCGATATATGAGTACAACTACCACTATATGAATCGAACCTAAACTAGTGTCCATCTAACCTCCTAAGGAACTAAACCTAAGAAACTAGTCAAAGAAACAAGAGTCTACCTAAGGTCTGAATCAATATCTCTAATAGTCGGCGATCCAGCCTCAATAGCGTCACATACGTAGTACGGCTTCCTTGAATCAAGAGTGCGGATCAATCATCATATCTATGCCTCGTACGGTAAAATCAATCATTCGGCATTCCAATATCGGGGTACGGGTCAAGTATCTCCTAGGTGTCTCGTCATTCGTATAATGTCATCATCGACATATCTCATGATCAAGGTGCTAAACTGTAATCGCATACATCAATCATATATCGTTGCCATCATAATATGCATCATTAGTTTATCCTCAGAAATATCATGTCATATGTATCATATTGTGATTAAGTCATACTGATATCATATTGTCATCAAGTCACACCTATATGATATCGACATCAGGTCACACCTATATGATGTCGTAATCAAGTCATATATATATCATATCGTGATCAGTCACAAGTTACAGTCCGGGTACTATTTTAGAGTCCCATGTACCTCAATATCATCACCACCCATTATAATTTATGTATACATGTTCATTATCTCATTCTCTAATGATCCGCTAAAACTTAATACGACTGTATAGCCAAGAATCACGGCATCAAGCCCAGTTATACTGTTTTATCATACCTCGGATATCATATCACATCAATGTATCCCATACACGTGTTGTATATAAATATATACCTATACCTAGTCCTATATGTATATACACATGCACGTACACACCATGTCGTGTTTCAGTGTGTGCGTGTGTGTTTCTATCTGAAACCTACGAACCTCTTCCAAGGTACTCATCCTCTGATATGGTTTTCCTAAATCAGTCTAGTCCAGCCTAGGGTCATTACTAGGGTCCTACTCTTTAAGAATCTAGGGTCAAATCTGGTTTCCTAATGACAATAAGTACTATTCCTATTCTACGTTGCAGGGGTGCTAAACGCCATCCACCCGACTTCCCCCCGTAGATATGCATCTACTCACTTGGTCCATGTCTGCCGAAGACGGTGTCGCCATCCTCCTCTTCATCGCCCGAAGTCCACGTGAGGGGTACCTAAACGCAAACATATAAATAGCATCGTAAACTGAATCACATACAAAAGTCAAAACGACGCAAGAAACAAGCATAGGTTAAAACCTATGTCCCGTCCACGCAAAAGCACTAAATATCGCTCGATATCGGCGTACAAACTCCGATGGATCGAGATAAACATCAACAAATAACTCTTAGTTTTAAAACACATTACTTATATTATAAAACATGATTAAATCCATCGAAACCCTAAAATCCATCAAATCACCCGATTTCGTAAAACCCAAAAATGCCAATTTACCGTTTTTCTTCAAAACTTGACATTTAAATGAAACCAATGGTCATAAAACTCATTAAATAGCAATACTAGACTATACAACCCCTTACTTTATTTTTATTACACAATTTTGCAATTATTTGAAATTTTTAGTTTGCAAACTTTAACAATTTTCAACATTTTTCAAGCAAAATACCACAATTCCACCACAAAACGTGATTTTACATGAATTAATGTATTAAACCACAATTCATGATGATAATTATTTAATGAAACGATAAATTATATTTTTAATCTCGTTTTTTAAGAAATTTCTAAAATCTAGTTTACAAAATAGCAATTTTTATCACAATTTATCAATTATCAATAGAAACTAGCAATCAAACTAAGTTTTTCTTTCCATTAACATGCTAAAGTTCTCACTAAAACTACAATCTAATGATAGCAACCTTAATTGGAATTTTATATTACCCACATATATATTTTACAAAAACTAGTTAGCTAAATAGCTTCATTTAAACAATTTTAAATGAAAAATTTACAATTCAACAACCATGCAAGATTTTCCAATTCTAAAAGTGTTAAACTAACTATTATAACCCTAATTAATTAATAAAAATCATAACTTGAATTTACAAACCTAACTTGAATTTTAGAATTTGCAACTAGAATTAATCTAAATATTCTAATTATGCTTTAAAAGAAACATCTAATGGAAATAAAACAAAAGAGATAGATTTATACCTTCACAACCTCAAGTAAAAACAAGAAAATGAGCCTCAAAAATACATGCTTTCCCACTCCAAAATCCATGTAAAGAAGAGTAGAGAATAAAGGGTAGGAAATACATAGGATTTTGTGGATTTTTAATTGAATTTTTGATGGATTTTTGATGAATTTTGAACAAAAATGAACTGGAAATGGGGGGGGGGCTGCCATGGTAGTGAGGAGGCCGGCCATGTGAGGGTGAGGGAGAGGAGAGTGAGAAAAGCTGAGAAAAGTGTGGAAGTTTCAAGAAAGAAACATCACTTAAAGTCTTTTCATGCTTTTATTTCTTTACTATAGCAACTCAAGAAAACTCTAGAAAATTAGAAAAATTTGCAAATAAATTTTGCATGATACACACTAAATTCTAATATGTCATGGTTCATTTTTACAAATTAAAACCATTCAAATTTATAATTTACACTAATTTAATGTAAAAATAAAGCTTATGTTAATATTTAAAATAATTAATTTAGGAAAAAAATTTAATTAAACTAAAAATTTATAAGTGGCTAAATAAACACCATTTACTAGTAATTACATAATTAAAATAGGTATTTTTGAATTTGTAATGAAAAACAATCACGGTTTGGTTTTACGAAAAATACATTTTGCTTTACCGAAAATCATAAAATTCACTTAAACAGTTTTATTCATTTAATTATTTATTTAATTATTTTTAAAACGTTACACCCTGCCGCAACTACCCAGAGGGTCGACCTGCAAACACTGTGGCACAACGGGGGTGAGTTGCCAACTCGTCAATAGTAAATAACTTATAAAGGTAATCGCAAGTATGCACGTACTGCGATACTCTAACATGTGCAATCAGATAACATCTATATGATGAGCTGGGTATGCAATAATAATGCATAACAAGTGCAATCTAATAACATCTATATGATGAGCTGGGTACGCAGTAATCATGTAAAGTACTCTATCAGGTACTACGACTACATGATGCAATGCATAACAATGAATGCTGAGCATGGGATAAAAATATCATCTACACGGATCATCAACGTGTAAAACCCCGGTGTCTACCAAAACACCCCAAGATCCCGATAACTCAGGCGCCGTCACTCTATCCGGCCCTCAATCCTGTAAATCTCATAGAAACGCGGTGCCCAACATCGGCACCCAAAAACATCATGAAATACTCGTGTCCAGCATTGACACGCAAATCCTCATATATTGGGCTCCGTCAGTCCGGATCGGCCCACGGGCTCCGTCTGCGGAATCGGCCCATGGCCCCGGCAGTACGGGTCAGTCCGTATCCATCTCTCGACTCTGGTCAGTATCCTCCGGATAACCGCCAGGTCCAACCAATCACCGGTAGGTAGTAGTCCCTCTGCCAGGCTCACCGTCTGTATACACAGCATCCCTTTCTTGCCCCGGAGTACCATACCGGATCCACCATGTACCCGCAATCGGCCTCATCCAGCTCCTCAAATCGGGTTCACATGTCACACGTCTCAGAACCGAGAAAACGCATGGTGGATGCACTGAAATATCATATCAAGAGAAACCGGGTTTTTTCAAAACAGTGCATACTTTCTTAAAATAATACACGGTTCTCAAATCCAGAAATCACACGAATCCAAAACTCTCTAACAATCCATGCAATGTGTCGTATGCCGCATAAAATCGTACTATGAGTAAAAAGGGAATTACCGCTCTTTTAAAAGGATCCAGTTGAAACATTTCATGCGGTCCCCAGTTTTTCAAATCAAAGTCAGCACCATCTAGGTATGTGCGAGAGTATGTATGTATGTAGGCATGGATGGGCAAAGATATATATATATATATATATATATATATATATCCGCAAGTATGGATGTATAATATGTATGTGTGCCAATATGGATGTACAAGTAGTATATACGCAAGCATGAATGTACAGAATATATGTGTGCCAATATGGATGTACAAGTGGTATATACGCAAGCATGAATGTACAGTATGTATGTGTGCCAAAATGGATGTACAAGTGGTATATACGCAAGCATGAAGGTACAGTATGTATGTGTGCCAATATGGATGTACAAGTGGTATATACGCAAGCATGAATGTACAGTATGTTTGTGTGCCAATATGGATGTACAAGTGGTATATACGTAAGCATGAAGGTACTGTATGTATGGTTCGTAGCAATCCTATAGTGCAAGTGCCATGGCAATCACTAACGGTGTGGGTGTAACTTACGATTAGTGCCCGTGCAGCTTGAACCGTTAGTGACAGTGCGGTGTTACATAACTATTGTATCTATATGCAACAAAGGAGGGGTACGCTAAAATAGTACATATACACAAACAATATATATATATATATATATATATTTATATATATATACGCGACTACAATATCATATTCAAGCCCTGACGCTTAACACCATTCGGGCGATTTCCCCGTAGATGTTAAATCTACTCACCATGATCTCATACTATGTGTAGCCGACTACCTGCTTCCCCTTCCTTGCGGCGTCCGAAGTACCCGCCTGCGAACCTAGAATTTACACAAAGAATACACATAAGCTAAAATCCTGGGAAAATGCGATATTAAAACCAAACGAGAAACTCGCGTCGCGAACTAAACGCGTGTGCATCCGATACGACAAAACGTGTGTATACGCGTCTGAAAGAACCCTGACATGCCGCGACACACATGAATCACCAAACGCACTCACAAAACGTACGTGTCGCGCAAGTTTTAAAGTATTGAAACAAGGTATTTAGTTCCAGATTTTGATACAAGCTGAACTAGAAAAAGTTGCATACACCAAACACCTTAAATATGTAGCAGACTCCCCCAGGCACCCAACTCCCCCCTCTGGCCTCAATTTGTGGCCAGAACGAATTTATTTGCGGCCAGGGTTGCGAATTAGGGTCTTTTGCTCCGTGTGTGTGGTCTAGGTCTAGAGAACATGCTCCAGTAAACTCAACTTTTACCTGAAGCACTCGGGTCAACAGCACATCTCAAAATGGCTCACAATTTACATTAAAACGTTAAATAACACTAATTTGAAACAATATGGTATTTTATTGAAATCTGGTTCAAAACTTGGTTTAGATGGCCTTAAAAACACTTAGTCATGCTATATTAGCCAAGAAAACCCTAACTTGGCCTAATCTCCACTTAAATCCCAAATCTAGCACTAAAATCACATTAAACACTAATTTAAGCTTAATAGTCACATGCCTAGCAAGATAGGAAGTTATGTTTAAGAAATTATACCTCTAGTGGTCCTAGGGTGCAAGAAGAAAGAGAAGAAGAAGAGGAGGAGGAAGGAATTCTGCTGCTGCTGCTACTGTTGTTGTTGTAGTGTTGCTGTTGCTGCTGTTGCTAATGCTGTTGTTGTTGCTGCTGCTAAAGTTGATGCTGCTGCTAATGCTTGCTGCTGCTGCCTGCTGCTGTTGCTTCAGCTGCTGCTGTTGTTGTAGTGTGTGTATGTGAAAATGAGAGGGAGAGAGATGTGAGAATGAGTGTGTGAGTGTTTGAAAAAAAGAAATATGAGATATGAGAGTCAACCCCCTCTCTCTCCTTATTAATTACCAAGCATGCCTCATTCATCATTCCCTCTCTCTCTCCAATTCAAGTCAACTCCCAAAACAAAACTAAAGTTAATTTAATTATAAAATCTAATTCCCTTAATTAACTTCACATTAACCTAAGAAGATGGGTTAGTCCACCATGGCTATCTAAACATAGCTTAACCCAAAACTTAGGCCTAGTTTACATGCATATGTGTGTGCAAGCCTAATTAAATTCTAATAAAATATTCATTAATTTTGATAAAAGTTTTGAAAATCGTTTTGGTAAACTTTTTACTAAAAACCACACATTAAAGTATAATTAGCCACTAATCACATTCTAAGGTGTTACAGTTTCAGACTCGTGTTTCAACAGGAACACATGTCCGAATCTTGAAAGATCGTCGATAAATGTAATGAAGTATAAAGAACCAACCCTGGCATTTGTAGACATAGGACCGAATACATCACCATGTATCAGTCCCAAGAGTTCAGTAACTCTTTCTCTATTTCCAGTAATCGGAGTATTTCTCACTTTAGCTTTGTGACAAGACTGGCAAGTATCATAAGATGAAAATTCGAACAGATTCTCATATTCATCCTTATGCAACTTAGCTGGTCATGTCGCATTGATATGACCCAGTCTACAAAGCCACAAGAAGAATTCGTTCATTTCTGAACTATTCCTCTTGTGTGTGTTCTACATACTTTGAAATGTGGTTTGATTTAGAACGTATATGACATTTCATAACGTGCCTGATCCAATCAACTCTTGATTCAGGAAAATATTCACAACATTATCCTGCAATACAGAATTATATCCTTCTTTAACTTAATAAAGAATCTGATATAATGTTGTATATCAGGTTCGGTATGTAATAACATTCGTTCAGAATCAATGTATTTACCATTAGGTAATACAGGGTGATATTTGCCAACTGATTTGGCTGCAACAATTGCACCATTCTCTAACACTTAGAGACATATCACCAAATCTCAGTTCTCTACCTCTCAGTAGCCCTTGTAACTCTTACATATGTGGGATCCTGTTCCAATATCTTATACCTAGGACGTAGAGGATACTGAGAAACAGTTCTTAGTAACGAACACACCCGAAGAATATGCATCAACATGCTTATTCCTCGATTGGGTCGCGTAGGAATCCGGATATTCCCCTATTTCCTACTCGGACTTACAACAAATATAAGATAGAGCGGAACCAACGTTCTCCAGCTCAGTATAATAAGTAGGTTCGGTCAATGCATCCATATTATTATCTTGATTAAGACGTGATATGGTCGCTACCAGGAGAATGAGAGAAGAAAACACTCTGCGTGCGCTCTTGCAATATCAGATTGGTTATTATTTGTTCTAATCAGGATGGCTCCCACTGTTTATCAAATCTTCTTTCAAACCCTAAAAGGTAAGACTAGCCGGGATTAATTACACCTTACAAGTTCGCCAATCTTTCGGTCAGGACAGTGTCGGTACTTTGAGGGAGGTTCCCCGTGCTTTCGTACGGACCTAATTAAAATAAAGCTCGTTTTCCCAGGGGTCTAACCCCATCAACACCTTTCTAGACACCTACTTGATCATCTAATTGTAATGTGCAAAACTCTCCCAGGAGTAACTCTTACTCGCAGTGGGTATCGGGATCCAACTATCTCATATAAGGTATGCAATCTCATTGCAAATTTCAACACTTGAAATTCCCGATAATAATCAGCCCCAAGTGTCCTATGACCTTGACGCAGGCCAACAAACCATAGTCCGCTAGTGAAGTTCAACCCGTACATTTCATGATTGAATTAAACCCACCCGCACTACCCTTGACACAGGCCAACAATATCGCACGACTACCCTAATCCAATCACATCATATGCAGCAGATAAGCACTAGTTAGCTACCGCACACTACGCCTTGACGCAGGCCAACAAACGTAGCACGAATACTAAGTAGTACTTATCTGAAATGATGAAGGGCTATGACTGGTTTTTAAGAAAACCCTTTGCGTAATGAACTTGATATCGTTGTAGAATCGAGTGATTTTGAAAAGGAGTGTTTTTTAAGCTTTTACTAGTTTTGCTAAAGAGGTCACTCCCGGTGAAGGGATCTCGGCTCTTTCCTCATCGAATGAGGTGCAGGATATTTCACAAATACCACTATGCAAAGCATGAACTAAAAAAGCAATCAAAAGACAAAATCGAGTGGGTTGTAGCATCTGCCAGCTTTGCTAAAGAGGTCACTCTCGGTGAAGGGATCTCGGCTCTTTCCTTATCGAATAAGGTGCTGGATATTCTACAAGGAATACCGCTATGTGATTGTTTGAGATTTAGTGCTTATGCGCTTTTAATAAGATGAATCAAAGAATTGTTAACCGCAATCAAGAACGGCGTCACTTGGTAGCTAGCCGGTGAGTACAGGTCGGTCCACAGGGATTTTGTGTATTCTCAATTTGTTCTAACGAGTTAATTCCAAACGGAGTTGGATTGATTATCACTAAAAACTAAAGTTGATTTAAACTAAGATTAAAACCTTCCTAGGGTTAGGTTTAGGTTAAGTTTGGAAAGTTAAGATTTCTCACCGCTTTCAATGCCCTAATTTAGATCTATTTAGGTGTTATGGTAATAATTAATAAAGGGGATTAGGACGATCGGGAAGAAACGATATTTCTTCCTCTAGGTCCTTGTCTGTCCTTTATTAATTCTTACCCTAACCTCCATGGAAAACATGCACAACCGGACTTTTAAAATACGGTATCACCGTTATCTCGTGGGGTAGGGTGCCATAGTGAGCGGTGTGTGTATGTATGCATGGAGTCCTATGAATAATATGTGATGGGCAAGAAAGGGGTGAGAGATTTTCATCTCTCAAACCTTTCTTATTCTTAACCCTAACAAGTAAGGAACTACTCACTCATTAGGGGATTGATAAAAGACATTTTTTATAATTTGTTTTTAAAAGACTAACTATCTAAACTACGGCAGATTAATAAAAGTGCTAAACTAATTAATTAGGGCAGATAATAAAATCTATACTAGGGCAGAAAGGAATTTAAGAACTAGGGCAATAAAAATAAAACTACTTACTTTATTCGATGTTCTCAAAACATTACAATAGAATCCTGAATTTTGATCAATGAAAAAAGGCATACCCCAAAAATAAAGGTTTAGGGTTTCTATTTATAGATCATAGAAACCCTAGGGTTACATTCGATTCACATCTGCATTTACAAATATACCCTAAAGAAGCCTAGTCAACGCACCGCCACACCGTCAAAATTCCCACCGACACGTGTCTAGCACGGCCGCGGATCCGCGGCTGTATGCCCTGTTTGGCCGCGGATCCGCGGCCATATAGTCTTCTTGTTGGCTGAGTTTCTCTGGGCTGCTTCTGGTTTCATTTGTCTTCTTGTTTCTTCACTTGGTTTCTCAGATTGTCTTCTAGTTCTCTTCCAGATTTCCACCGTGCATATTGTCGTGGACTTTTACCCTTTGCTTCGTGTCGAAGTCTTGAACCTTGCGCTGCCTTTGTGCTTTGTGAACTTGTCCATTGATCTTCATTTGTTCTTCAAACTGTAGGCATGATAAAGATTCTTCCATTTGTTGGTCATAGTCTCACTTTTGTATTGTCTTTTCATCAATTTCACTGTTTTGTTTCGAGAACCTGTAACCTGAAACTACGTAGCAGACATGGATCAAAAGCACCTGTTTATTTGTAAAATGAATAAGAATGAGGAATATAATGATGCAAAATTATGATATGAACAAATACCACCAAACTTATCTTTTGCTCGTCCTCGAGCAAAACTAGTTTTATTCTCTAGAAAGACCTAGCCTCACTTTCGTAGGGAAACGCGATTGCACTGAGCTCGTGCAACAAGCCGTTAAACCTCTAGGTGTCCCTAGTAGGAGTGTTGTCTCCTGAGGGTTTTCAGCGGATACTACTCACAAAATCCTATCAATTCGACCTATTGACTTTTATTCTCCAATTAGGTTTTCTAACAAGAAATTCTATTATCTTCAACTCAGAAATTATCAACCCGTATTTTTCACGCTTCCTTATCATTTAACTTGAGATTATATATGTTTTGTAGATTTACTTAGCTTTTAGCATCTTTTAAGTTTTCCTTCTAGGATTCCATCTCAACTTAGGAATTTTTACCATCTCTACTAAAGATATAAGTCTTATTTTTCATTTCTATCTCTTATCCAAACCCCAATCACATACCCCTACGTGTGTGTAATACCACCCCTACACTTGGAAATTCAATTCAAGCTATCATACTCTTGTCCATTGTCCAAAGTACTTTTAGTTGGTGAATTTTTAGATGAAATTGCTCACACATTCTTCATGCGACCGTTAATACTTCTTGAGGTACCAACGACCGATTACAAAATGTGTTTGCACATTAAGACGTAATTCCTAGTCTTGTAACACTTAAGGCTTTAGCAGTGACTCCCAAACCAGTTGGTCTAAGGCACTAGGTGATAAAGCACCCTTGCTAATTTTTTTTTTTATTTATGCAGCCTTAAATAATTACAAAAACCAGTGTTTATTTTTTTATCTCTTTATTCACACTTGTAATTTTTATTTTATTTTCCTTCATACTAAGGACTTTAGACAAGAGTATTTCAAGGTCTACTATTCCAAGTTTCAAGGTTCGTGTTTGTGCAATTTGTAGAGTATATATTTTCAGAATTTAGACTTAAGCTTAGGAATTATTTTTCAGGCTTACACTCTAATAAAAATATCAATACTCTTTCCTTGTTTTGACTTAGCCTAAGAAGTGAACTCAAAATTTGCCTATTTCTAAGTAAACCACAAAGACATATATTTTTCTACTGTTAAATTTTAACAAATGTTATTTTTAGGGTTTTTAATTTACTAAGTCTAAGATCTAGTTGTTCCTAGCTAGTTAATCTTTTTGTCAAACTCAAGTCAATTATGGCCAAAATCGAATGTTTTAATTTTTATAATTTTTCAGTTTTTATTTGATTTTTATTTTTCTTTTTCTTTTATTTTATTTTCAATTTTTTTTTATTTTTATGATTTTTATATAAGGATGCAATGCAGAATTTAAACATGCAAAAGAAAAAGAAAAAATAAATTCAAAAATTAGAAGAAAAAAAAGTATGCAATGCAAAAGATAACTATATACAACCACCAACTCCCCCAAACTTATCCAAAGCAGTGCCCTCATTGCTCGGCCCCACGCCGCGCCCTTGAGCATGAACGGGAATGCTCATCCCTACCCAGCAGCGTTCGGAACCCCTGCTCAGCCTCTGTCAACAGCCGATCATGCTCCCTCGCTATCCCCCTCAACTCCTCTATGCCCCTAATAGCTCTCCGCATCTAATGTGCATGTTCTAGAGGGGTCATTTCTCCTTCGCTCGCGGTCGAGCTAGAGCTAGGTGTGCGGGTGGGCACGTGCTCCGCCAGTTCAGTCCTCGACCAAACATCTATCAATCGTGAATAGGACGTAGAAACGCCCTCAATAAAAGGCCTGATAGGTATGCCTCCAAGCATGTAAAATTCAAACTCCTCTACGGGGAGGAAATGTCGACAAAGTTGTGTAACAAGAATGGGACAAGGGTAATTTATAGCTCGTTTGCCCGCACCTATAGAGTTTAGCAAAACTGTGCACATGTCGAAACAGGTGTTTCTTGTCATGAGGGTATGCACAATATGCAATGAGGGTGTAAGAAATGTTGTGTTGTGGGAGCTACCGAAAATATTATTTTGTGCCCACCGGCACACAGTTAAGACATTTGCGAAAAGGGTTCTTGCTTGGATCCCCTTTCGCGGCTCCCTTGAGCAATCATTTCCCACCAAGGGCATGTAATCCTCAAATTGTAAGAGTTAGTCATGTGCGGGTATGCGATGGATTAATGTGACCTCATGTATAATGTCCATATCGATGATAATTTCCCTATCACCCCACTGCAATTTTATAAACCCGAATTGGGTGAGACACCCATCTTCCATACACTCGTAAAAACGAGTGACTAATTCCGGCAGTGCAAAAGCGTTAGGGTGATTATATATCAAATAGTTCCAATCCCTACGCGCTATCTCGTTCGCAAAATAACTACCGTACACCTCGTGTGAAAAAATTTGCAAAAAATCACGTTCAAGTGGCATGCTGTGTGCCATGAGGTGACTACAGATCTAAAAATTGAAACACAAAGAGTGTTTTGAGAGATCGTACCTCCCCTGAAAATTTTAGGGGGTGAAGACAGAGACCCGCGGCGGATCAGCGGCAGGAAGGAGGTTTCGACGGCGGATCGGCGGCGCGGCGACGGGATCTTGCAGAAAAACTTCGGCGGCGGCGCTAGGGTTTCTGAGAGGATATGTTTTTTAAGGTTGAGACAGAGGGTCGGGGTCTTTATATAGGGGGAAAAGTGTTGGCTCTTTTGCAAATAGCCCCTCTAAAAAGAGAGATTTATTTGCAAATAAGAATTTTATTTATTTATTAAATCTGTAAATTTACAGAATTTTTTTTAATTTTTTTTTCAAATTTTTTTATTTTTTTAATGTTATTTTGTATTTATATATTTAAAAATGATACATACCCCCAAACTTGTTTGAAATAAAGTCTTCGCAAGATAATCGAAAATTTGGGGGTAAATAGAGGAAGATCAGTCAGTGTAAATCGGCTCCTGCAAAAACAGGAGCTCCTCCGACGAGTCCGCAGTGAGGAACAGTTTGAGTCGATGTCCGTTTACTTTAGATAAAGTACCATCCTCCGGTTTTTCAAGATCTACTGCACCATGCGGATATACGGTGCGTACCAAAAACGGCCCTTTCCATCTAGATTTGAGCTTGCCGGGGTGGAAGTGTAACCGAGTGTCATTAAGCAAAACCTGTTGGCCAGGTTTGAACGTTTTGCGCATAAGGTGTTTGTCATGGAACACCTTCGTTCGTTTTTTAACAATTACCGCATTTTCGTAGGCCTCATCCCGCAGCTCATCTAATTCATTCAATTACAGCTTCCTATTGCTGCCCGCATCTCCCATCGATAAGTTCAACTCTTTAATCGCCCAAAATGCCTTGTGCTCAATTTCTATTGGGAGGTGGCAAGCCTTCCCATAAAAAAGCCGGTATGGAGATATACCAAGATCGGTCTTATATGCAGTACGGAATGCCCAAAGTGCATCAATCAGTTTCTGTGACCAATCTTTACGGTTTTTAGAAACCGTTTTCTCCAAAATTTGTTTAATCTGCCAATTCGAAAACTCGGCTTGACCATAAGTTTGGGGATGATATGGTGTTGACAATTTCTGAGTAATGGAGTATTTGCGCATTAAGGACTCAAAAGTCCTATTACAGAAGTGAGATCCATTATCACTTATAATCGCTCGAGGGTGCCCAAACCGAGAAAAGATGTTTTCTTTAAGAAATCGAACAACAATCTTGTTATCGTTCGTTCGGCTGGGCACAGCCTCGACCCATTTTGACACATAGTCAACAGCCAATAGAATATACATATTCCTAAAGGAATTGGGAAATGGTCCCATGAAGTCTATTCCCCAAATATCAAAAATATCCACAACCAAAATTGGTTGGAGCGGCATTTCATTTCTCCGCGATATCCGGCCCAAGTGTTGGCACCGGGAGCATGTCTTGCAGTATTCGTATGCATCTTTAAAAAGTCGTGGCTAGTAGAAGTCACACTGCAAGATTTTTTCTGTTGTCTTCTTGGGGCCAAAGTGCCCGCCACACGCTTGATCGTGGCAAAAAGACAGCACACTCTTAAACTCGTTTTCGGGGATGCACCGACGAATGATTTGGTTGGAACAGTATTTAAAGAGATACGGTTCATCCCAGTAAAAATGTTTTACTAAGGACAGGAATCAGAGTTTGTCCTGTTTCGACCAATCTTTAGGTATCAGTCCGGTGGCCAAGTAATTTACTATATCTGCGAACCAAGGTTCGCATGACACGGTTAAGAGTTGCTCATCGGGAAAAACATCTTTAATAGGAATTTCAAGTGTGGGCGAAGAAGGAAGCCGTGAGAGGTGGTCGGCAACTACATTTTCATATCCTCTTTTGTCCCTTATGACAAGGTCAAACTCTTGTAGTAAGAGGATCCAACATATTAGCCGCGATTTAGCATCCTTCTTCGCAAAAAGATGGCGAAGAGCGGAGTGATCCGTGTAAACAATCACTGGAGAGCCGATTAAATAGGGCCGGAATTTTTCAAGTGCAAACACAAGGGCTAGAAATTGTTTTTCTGTTGTTATGTAATTCAAGTGGGCCTCATTTAATGTTCGGCTAGCGTAATAAATTACGTGCGGCATCTTATTAACGTGCTGTCCAAGAACAACACCAAAGGCGAAATCAGATGCATCGCACATAATTTCAAAAGGATGCGTCCAGTCGGGAGATGAAAGAATGGGCGTAGAAATAAGTGAGTGTTTCAATGACTCGAATGCTTCCATGCAAGTTTATTCAAAATCAAATGTGGTGTCCTCAGCCAATAAAAGAGTCAAGGGTCTAGCTATCTTGCTAAAATCCTTGATGAACCGTCTATAAATACCGGCATAGCCAAGGAAGGCTCGGATGTCTTTGACGCATTTAGGAGGAGGAAGATTGGAAATGACTTCAATCATGGCTTTATCAACCTCTATGCCATTTTGCGAGATGAAATGTCCTAAGACAATACTCTCTAGTACCATAAGGTGGCACTTCTCCCAATTTAAAGTGAGTTTCTTATCCCTACAGCGGGTAAGAACTGCGTCAAGAAGTAGCAAACACTCATCGAAGGAGTCACCAAAAATGGAGAAATCATCCATAAAAATCTCCAAATAATTTTCAACCATGTCTGAAACGATCCCCATCATACACCGCTGGAAAGTAGCGGGTGCATTGCATAACCCAAAGGGCATGCGACGGTAAGCGAAAGTACCGAAAGGACAAGTAAATATGGTCTTATCTTGATCCTTTTCGCTGATGGGGACTTGATTATAGCCGGAATAGCCATCCAAAAAGCAATAAAATCCATGCCCAGCCAATCGTTCTAGCATTTGGTCAATAAAAGGTAAAGGAAAGTGGTCTTTCCTTGTCGCGACGTTGAGTTTTCTATAGTCGATGCAAACTCGCCACCCAGTTTGGGTGCGAGTAGGTATTAACTCATTTGCCTCATTGGTTATTACCGTTATGCCCGATTTCTTTGGGATAACATGAATGGGGCTAACCCACTGGCTATCTGAGATAGGGTAAATGATACCACTATCAAGACATTTGACAATCTTCTTCTTGACAGCCTCCTTCATAATGGAGTTGAGGCGTCTTTGTGGATCCCTAACTGGCTTGGCATCATCCATCATGTGTATATGATGTTCAACTATGAGGGGACTAATCCCCTTGATGTCCGCCATAGTCCAGCCAAAAGCTTGCCGGTTGTTTTGTAAGACCATTAAAAGGGCTTTCTCTTGCTCGAGCGCTAGAGAGGCCGATATGATAACGGGAAGGGTCTCATTCTCACCTAGGTAAGAATATTTAAGGTGAGACGGCAAAAGCTTGAGTTCGAGTTTTGGAGGTGAAACAATTGAAGGTAACATTGGTGAAACTGTTTCAAACTCGAAGGATTCCATCAATGGTTCAAATCGAGTGTAAGCAACCGAGTCGGATGGTTCAACTAACTCATCCGAAAAATTAAAAGACTCAAACTCGGGTGGTGAGTCTTCAAAATTGTCCAAAAAAATGAAACACTCGTAATCGTTTTCCGGCGTGAAAGCTGTGTCAGATTCTAGGAGAAACGCACTAGAGGCGTCAAAACTGCTGTGATCGAACAGAAATTTTTCGAGCTCACAGTCCTCCTGCGTGATCTCATAGATCGAGCAAACATCAAGTATACTAGCATTAGGCTCGGAGGGCTGATTCCCCAACTTAAAAATGTTGAGTTCAATCGTCATATTTCCCAAAGATAAGTTCATTGAACCATTACGACAATTGATCACCGCATTAGAAGTCGCAAGGAATGGTCGACCAAGTATTACCGGAATTTGACTCCGGGGGTTAGCTACAGGTTGTGTATCCATAACAATGAAATCAACGGGGAAAATGAAGTCCCCTACTTTAATTAACACATCCTCTAACTCGCCCATAGGATGGGTGATGGATCGGTCGACCATTTGGAAAGTACAATGGGTGGGTTTAAGCTCTCCAACGCCTAATTGTTCGTATACTGAATAGGGTAGCAAATTGACACTATCACCAAGATCTAAAAGTGCTCTATTGATGTTCTTATCCCCAATTGTTATCGAAATTGTAGGACAGCCGGGTGTTAGTTATATGTATGCCCTAGAGGCCATTACTGTACATACGATGTATATTGTAATGGATGCTTGGACATATATAAGGAGGACTTTCTTGCTCGACATGATAGTATGCTATCTGGTTGTAATTTATCTTAACATGTACTCTGATTGTCTCTATGTTACATGTTGATAAAGCCCTTAGGATATGTACTGGACTACTGGGACTATGATGAGATCATACTAGTGGGGCCACGGTAGTCGACGAGTACATCCTATAACTGTTCCTAGTCGAGGGTGTATCGAGACAGGGCATCGATACACCAGAGTAGACTAGTGTATACGCATCTTGACCCATATGATGGGCGATGGATGATCCCATATCCATCGGTGTTTGACATCAAGGATGGTGTACGGGTGCTCAGTAAAGACTAGGTACACTGGACGGACTCGCCGAGAACTCCCAGATGGTATTATACCTCACGTCAGATGGCAGTTCTCCGGTGACACTGGTACAGAGTAGTCTGTTGACCCGAGATCGTCATAGAGTCTTGTGTGATTCCCACTGTGCTTTGAATTCCATCATACCATGCCCAAGTGGGCATGCAAAAAGGTGGCTTTTGGGTACAGTCCCGAATCACATGGAGGCAATGAGCGATAGGAGGGGATTCGTCTCTCCCGGTATAGGGAGTTGATGTTGTGCTGTGTTAGATTGGCTATAACCGAAAATCCTGGCCAGGGTTGCTGAGATTTACTGGTAAGTGTTATCAGTAGTTTCTCGAACTGTTATAGACCTCATATCGACACGACTTATCGAGCTACTGGGGTCTGACGTTTACCACCCCTAGGCGAGATATGCGACATATCAAACGACGAGACCGGACAGTACGGGAGTGTTACTGATTGGATTCACAGGAGAATGTACATGCTTACTTGTTGATCTTCTGAGCGCTCAATACCTGGGTGGCTGTTACGTTTAGCTGACCGCTTGCAATTTGTGGGTGTTTGATATGATCATCATCTACTGCCGGCGTATTGACGATTCTTTAGAGTCCTACACAGAGGTTTCTTGACTCAGGCAAAACGGAGTCGGAGCACATATGCGATATGTGCAGGACCGAGGATAATGCGATATGTGATACCGTATTCTATTCTCGCGATATTTGATATCAGCCGGGTCATCGGATCAAGTGTTGATTCGATGAATCGGTAAATGAGATATTTGTCGGTTATATGCGATATAGACGGATTGTCGGATCAAGTGTTGATTCGATAATTTAATGTATAATAATATATATGATATATTAAATTACATTAACTAATATTAGCCCACTAAAAGATTCTTTTTCTCACTCGGGTAATACATTAATATATATGCGTTATATGTTAATTGTATTATTTTATTTTGTTACAATAAATATTATATATGTGATATATAATATTGTAACATGATATGGTTATTAATGCAACATGATTAGTGGAGATTAAACATTTTTAGGGTTTGATTATGGTTAAGCTATTCTAGAAGTTTCTAGATGGTTTTTATTTTGTTTTGTGTAAGATATTTTGTGAAGATATTTGCTTAACCAAACCCAAACCCTCCAAACCCAAACCCTTGACCATGGTTGTTTCTCTATAAGGGTTAAAGATTCATTCTTAACTATGGTTGCATTTCTAACCTCATATATGAGTTATTCATTATTCATCACAAAAGGATTCCATCTTCTTCTTCCTTTTCTTTTCATGGAAAAGTTTTCTTGCTTTGCTTTTTGTGATGAAAATGAGTGAGAATTAGAAAACAAATGAGTGCAAAAATCCTACTTCATCATCCTCATCTATCCTTGCCATTTAGATGAGGGTGTTCACTTCATTTGGTGAGTGTTAGCTTGTGTTAATGAAACTTCAAGGTAGATCATCTATGTTATCGAAGATCGGAAGCAAGACTGCATCTTTCTCTTCGTGAAGCCTCTCGAGAGTACGGAACACGATGATCGCAGCGAAGGGACCTCAACATGGAGCTTAAGAAGTGAAGGACCGGATCTACAAAGGTTGTAATCCCTCTCACTTAGTGTTAAAGTGTTTAACATGCTTGTTTTCGCCTAAACTCTAGTTTAAAGATCTTGTTAAGGGTTGTTCGACACGGCTAAATTTTTAATCGGGCATGGTTGATGCCTCGTAGACCCTTGTGGAAGTGCCTAGCAACCCTACAGTGGTATCAGAGCCAAGCTAGAGCTTTTGGCGAAGTCCGAGCGATGTTTAAAGTCCGATCGAACCCGGAAAAACCGATGTTTACGCTCTCTGGACATTTTTCAAAAATGTGATTTTTTATGAATTAAAAATGCTCAGAAAAACAAGCAGGAAAAACTAAGAATTACTGTGAAGTACGGTCCACTAAGTCACTTATTTGACCGCGGAACTGCAGCCAAACCAAGGGTTTGGCGGCGGTTCTGCGGCCAATATTTAGACTTCGTCCCTCATATTTCATATATTTATTCTTAGGTCCTTTCTTGTCATTTTTTCTGGGAATTTTTTCATTCCACTCAAGTGTTGAGTTTATTTGGGTTGTATTGGGGACTCGTTGATTCGATCGGATAATTTAACTTCGTTTAAGTTTTTTCCGGATAATTTTAGAAACTGTTAAAAAGTTCGAACGGATATCAATAACTCAATTTTTCCCCTGTTGGAAAATTTTCAAAAGTTGGATTTTTTCTCGAGTCTGAAACTTTCGTTAAGTCAGGCAAGTAACGCGGTGGACCCTGTAGAAGACAACAAACTTTAACTCGATTATGTGACCGTCTTGAACTGTCTCTAAACCTTAGGGTTTGCGGCAGTACGACGTGCCACATGTGAGGCGTTGGCTTGACCCTTCTATGGCTGGACCGTTGGTACTGTGGCATGTGATGGATGTTTTTAAACTGATTTCAAGTGTTGAGATATACTGGGGAAATCTTAGGTGTTTGATTATTCGATCGGAAAGTTTAACATTGTCTATTTATCTGGAATGTGATACAATATGTGGAATTCACGTAGTTAGGCATGAAATGCGAAGTATGTGATATTTCGGATTTACGATGTCTAAAGAGATTGTAGATTCCAAATGTTGTAGTTTTACACTTTCTTTTCTGTGACCGTAAGTGTAGTATGTGGTGTATCGCCGGCTTCGTTGCTATACATCAACGACAATCGGGATACGCATACTTGCTTACGTTGATGATATGAGATATTATGTGTTGCTGTGGTATGTTATATTGGATCGTCGCGTTCTAAATAGCCGGGAGTTTTATGTGAGATGAGAGCTTTTTTTCTTTTTCATTCATGTAAAATTCATTTGTATGTAATATTCTTTTATTGGGGCACTTCCGGGCTGATGATGATGCCACCATTGTATATTATTTACTTTTCCGTATTAGGTAGACCCAAGGCGGGGAGCACAAGTAACCGAGTTCTAGGGTCCAGTGGGAATCATCTCGAGGAGTCGAGACCGGGTTTCCTAACCCCAGAATTGGCAGTGTTGCTTGTCGCTCTCGTAGGGGTCTAGGGATGTGGGTTTGGCTATTCATCGCGACCGTGGAATCCGTGTTTTATACAGGCTCGTATTAAAACACGGACGTCCTAGTATATCCAATATTTCATATATGTTAATCTGCTGCAATGTTCTGTGATGATATTATATTACTGTCTGAGACGAATGTTTATATTATATATATGAGATATATGTTATATTGCAGATTTTGTTTCAAATGAGATGCTTGTGAAGCATAATAAAATGAGACTTCATTAATGAGATTAATGAAATAAAAGAAACCTAAGATGTTGTAGAAACTTGTTTAAAAAAATTGGTAGCACTAGTTCATGCTTTGCATAGCGATGTTCGTTGTAGAACATCCAGCACCTTATTCGATAAGGAAAGAGTCGAGATCCCTTCACCGGGAGTGACCTCTTTAGTGAAACTAGCAGATGCTACAAACTCGGTTTGTCTTTTGATTGCTTCTATAGTTCTTGCTTTGCATAGTGATATTTGTGAAATATCCTGCACCTTATTCGATGAGGAAAGAGCCGATGCTCCCTTCACCGGGAGTGACTTCTTTAGCGAAACTAGAAAAGGCCTCAAAACCATTCCATTTAAAATCACTCGATTCTACAACGATATCAAGTTCATTACGCAATAGGTTTTCATAAAAAACTGTCGTAGCCCTCGGTCATTTTAGGAAGTAGAGTACTTAGTATTCGTGCTACGTATGTTGACTTTAGTTGAGGCGTAGTGTACGGTAGCTAAGTGATGTCTTCCTACACAGATATGATGCGATTAGTTAGGACATTCATGTGATTATGTCGACCATAGTTGAGGGTCATATAGGATGGGTCTGATTAATCATGAAATGACGGGTAGAACTTGACTAGTGCTTATGATATGTTGATCTTAGTTAAGGTCATAAGTACAAGGGGTAATATATTATTGGGAATTTCAAGTGTTGAAATTTGCAATGAGATTGCATACCTTCTATGAGATAGTTGGATCCCGATACCCGCTGCGAGTAAGAGTTACTCGTGGGAGAGTTTTACACATTACAATTAGCCGATCAAGTAGATGTCTAGAAAGGTGTTAACATGGTTACGCCCCTAGGAAAACGAGGTTTAATTTAATTAGGTTCGTGCGAAAGAACGGGGGACCTCCCTCAAAGTACCGACACTGGCCTGGCTGAAAGATTGGCGAACTTGTAGCGTGTAATTAATCCCGGCTAGTCTTTCCTTTTAGGGTTTAAAGGAAGATTTGACTAAAACAGTGAGAGACATCCTGATTAGATATATTAGATAACCAATCTAATCTTGCAAGAGCATACGCTGAGTGTTTTCTTCTCTCTCTCTCTCCAGGTAGCGACCATATCACGCCTTAATCAAGATAATAATACGGATATATTGACCGAACCCACTTGTTATACTGAGCTGGGGAACATTGGTCCCGCTCCAACTTATAAATGTTATAAGACAGAGCAAGAAATTGGGGAATACCAGATTTCCTGTGCCGTCCAAACGAAGAAAGTGCATGTTGGTGCATCATCTTCGGGTGTGTTCATTACAGAGAACTGTTTCTCAATGTCCTTTACGTCCTGGGTATTTGATACCGGATCAGGATCCCACATATGTAATCTGTTATATGGGCTACAGATAGGTAGAGAACTGAGAACGGGTGATAAGTTTCATTAGATAGAAACGGTGAAAGTGTTGCAGCCAAGTCTGTTGGTCACTATCACCCTGTATTACCAGAATACATTGATTCTGAACGAATATTATTAGATACCGAACCTGATGTACAACATCATATCAGTCTCTTTATTAGTAAAGAAAAGATATAATTTTGTATTTTTGGATAATGTTTTGAACATTTCCTATATCAAGAGTTGATCGGTTCAGGCACGTAATTTAAAAGAATTGACGTTCTAAATCAAACTACAGTTCTTAGTATACGGAACACAGACAAGAGGAAGAGTTCAGAAATGAACGAATCCTTCTTGAGGCATTGTAGACTAGGTCATATCAATACGACCCGACTAGCTCAAGTTACATTAAGATGCATATTTAAATTTGTTTGAATTTACATCTTGTGAAACTTGCCGGTCATGTCACAAAGATAAGATGACCATAGCTCTGTTTATTGGAAACTGAGAAAGAGTTAGTGAACTCTTGGGATTGATACATGTTGATGTATGTAAGGTCCCCTGTCTACACATGCCAAGACCGGTTCTTTGTACTTCATTACATTCTCTGATAATCTCTCAAGATTCGGACATATGTTCCTGTTGAAACACAAGTCTGAACCTTTTGAGATATTCACAGAATATAAATTAGAAGCAGAGAACCAACAACGGGTATAAGTATTATGTCCTTTGATGAGATCAGGGAGGAGAATACTTGAGCACGGAATTCCTGGACTATTCTAAAGGAGAATGAGATTCTCTCTCGGCATTACTCCTCCGAATACACCATAGCATGATGGTATATCGGGGCAGAGCAATAGCACCCTATGTGATATGGTGTGCTCTATGATGAGTACTACTGGGTTTCCTATTTCCTTTTGGGAGTTATGCGCTTGAGAAGCTGCATACCTATTGAATAGGGTTCAAATCAAATCAGTTGCCTACCACTTCATATGTGATATGGAAAGGAAAGAGCCTATATCATAAGTTTGTTAAGATTTGAGGTTGTCCGGCCTATGTCTAAAAAGCAAAATCCGGACAAGCTCGAGGTAAAGTCAGATCTGTGGAAGTTTGTTGGATATCCCAAGCATACGCAAGGGAATATCTTCTACCTAACCGAGGAACAAAAATGTTTTGTTTCTCAACATGCCACCTTTGTGAAAAGGAATTTCTTGTGACGAAATTAGTGGTCATGAGATAGAACTAGAAGGAGTTCCATCTATACAAACTACAGCAGATGATTTGGTAGAACCAAAGGATTCAATAGACACTAACGAACCTCAGCCTCTCCGCCGATCTAGTAGGGTTCCTCACCCACCTGAGAGATACTTCGGTTTATCTATGACAGTGGGAGCGAGGATTGCATCATGAGATGATGACCCAACTAGTTTCGAGCTGGCCATCAGGAGTGAGACTCTGTAAGAATGGCTGGATGCTTAGTGATCTGAGATGGAATCCTTATACACCAACAAAGTATGGACTTTGGTTGCTTTATCTGATGGGTTAAATCCCCATCAGGAGCAAGTATATCTTGAGAAGATTACTTGGTGTAAATGGAAATGTTGAGACTTTCAAAGCTATGCTTAAGTCCATCCAGATCCTACTTGCCACTGCTACATACCATGACTACGATATCTGGTGGTTGGGTGTCATGACTGCATTTCTAAATGATGTTTTAGAAGAGAACGTCTATAAGTACACAGCCATAGGGCTTCGTAAACAGTAGAAGCAGCGGAAACGTGTGCAAGATGCTTTATATGATAAAGTAGGCATCGCGGAGTTGGAACGTCTGTTTTGATGTGGTAGTCAAAGAGTTTGACTTCATCAAAATGGTAGATGAACCTTGTATATACAAAAAGGTAGTAGGGAGTATGGTGATGATCTTCGTAGAGTACGTGGATGGCATACTCTTGATAGGGAAGGAGTTTCCTATGCTACGCTCGGTCAATCTCCGCTTATCACAAAGATTCTACATATAGGATCAAAGTGATACCTCCTAAATCCTGGGTTTTAGATCTATGAGATAGATCTAATTGGATGTTAGGATACTCACTAGTTGTAGTGAGATGGTATCAATCAATCCTGGGGAGAATCACTGGAAAGGTTCCAAGGTGATAAGGACGACTGAATGTCAGTCGCAGGCATTGTCTTTACCCTCAGTGGAGGGACGGTATATTGGAAGAGTTCCAAGCTAGATACCATGATTTACTAGACGATTAAAGGCAAAATACATCGTTACCAAGAATGCTACCAAAGAGGCAGTCTGGATATATATTAGTTCATGAGATGAACGTCGTTCCTACCATTGCGTGACAATGGAGTTGTGGCTTTTGCCAAGGAACCCCCCGTCCCATCAGAAATCCAGATATAATTCTTAGGCAGTATCACCTGATCATGGAGATGGTTGATTTCCAGGGAGATCGAGGTTAGGAGAGTTGATACAGAGGACAACAACGTGGATCCACTCACAAAGGCCTTTATCCCAGTAGAGACTTTTATGGGATGGTTGAGTATGAGATACTTCAACCACAACAAATTGTTGGGTATGTGATACCACAACAGATGGCCCTAGTGCAAGTAGGAGATTGTTAGTTATATGTATGCCCTAGAGGCCATTACTGTACATACGATGTATAATGTAATGGATGCTTGGACATATATAGGGAGGACTTTCTTGCTCGACATGATAGTATGCTATCCGGTTGTACTTTATCTTAACATGTACTCTGATTGTCTCTATGTTACATGTTGATAAAGCCCTTAGGATATGTACTAGACTACTGGGACTATGATGAGATCATACTAGTGGGGCCATGGTAGTCGATGAGTACATCCTATAACTGTTCTTAGTCGAGGGTGTATCGAGACAGGGCATCGATACACCAGAGTAGACTAGCGTATACGCATCTTGACCCATATGATGGGCGATGGATGATCCCATATCCATCGGTGTTTGACATCAAGGATGGTGTACGGGTGCTCAGTAAAAACTGGGTACACTGGACGGACTCGCCGAGAACTCCCAGATGGTATTATACCTCACGTCAGATGGCAGTTCTCCGGTGACACTGGTACAGAGTAGTCTGTTGACCCGAGATCGTCATAGAGTCTTGTGTGACTCCCACTGTGCTTTGATTTCAATCATACCACGTCCAAGAGGGCATGCAAAAAGGTGGCTTTTGGGTACAGTCCCGAATCACTTGGAGGCAATGAGCGATAGGAGGGGACTCGTCTCTCCCGGTATAGGGAGTTGATGTTGTGCTGTGTTCGATTGGCTATAACCGGAAATCCCTGGCCACGGTTGCTGAGATTTACTGGTAAGTGTCATCAGTAGTTTCTCGAACTGTTATAGACCTCATATCGACACGACTTATCGAGCTACTGGGGTCTGACGTTTACCACCCCTAGGCGAAATATGCGACATATCAGACGATGAGACCGGACTGTACGGGAGTGTTACTGATTGGATTCACAGGAGAATGTACAGTCTTGCTTGTTAATCTTCTGAGCGCTCAATAACTGGGTGGCTGTTACGTTTAGCTGACCGCTTGCAGCTTGTGGGTGTTTGATATGATCATCACCTACTGCCGGCGTATTGACGATTCTTTAGAGTCCTACACAGAGGATTCTTGACTCAGGCAAAATGGAGTAGGAGCACATATGTGATATGTGCGGGACCGAGGATAATGCGATATGTGATACCGTATTCTATTCTCGCGATATTTGATATCAGCCGGGTCATCGGATCAAGTGTTGATTCGATGAATCGGTAAATGAGATATTAGTCGGTTATATGCGATATAGCCGGATTGTCGGATCAAGTGTTGATTCGATAATTTAATGTATAATAATATATATGATATATTAAATTATATTAACTAATATGAGCTCACTAAAAGATTTGTTTTCTCACTCGGGTAATACATTAATATATATGCGATATATTTTAATTGTATTATTTTATTTTGTTACAATAAATATTATATATGTGATATATAATATTGTAACATGATATGGTTATTATTGCAACATGATTAGTGGAGATTAACCATGGTTAGGGTTTGATTAGGGTTAAGCTATCTAGAATTTTCTAGAAGGTTTATTATTTTGTTTTGTGTAAGATATTTTGTGAAGATATTTGCTTAACCAAACCCAAACCCTTGACCATGGTTGTTTCTCTACAAGGGTTAAAGATTCATTTTTAACTATGGTTGCATTTCTAACCTCATATATGAGTTATTCATTATTCATCATAAAAGGATTCCATCATCTTCTTCATTTTCTTTTCATGGAAAAGTATTCTTGCTTTGCTTTTTGTGATGAAAATGAGTGAGAATTAGAAAAAAAATGAGAGCAAAAATCCTACTTCATCATCCTCATCTATCCTTGCCATTTAGATGAGGGTGTTCACTTCATTTGATGAGTGTTAGCTTGTGTTAATGAAACTTCAAGGTAGATCATCTATGTTATCGAAGATCGGAAGCAAGACTGCATCTTTCTCTTCGTGAAGCCTCTCGAGAGTACGGAACACGATGATCGCAGCGAAGGGGCCTCAACATGGAGCTTAAGAAGTGAAAGACCGGATCTACAAAGGTTGTAATCCCTCTCACTTAGTGTTAAAGTGTTTAACATGCTTGCTTTCGCCTAAACTCTAGTTTAAAGATCTTCTTAAGGGTTCTTCGGCACGACTAAATTTTTAATCGGGCATGGCTGATGCCTCGTAGACCCTTGTGGCAGTGCCTTGCAACCCTACACCGGGGTCCTTATGTTTTTGGGGTAAAGATTGGACAAGAGCATCACTAACAGCACTAGCCACGAAAACTTTCTTTGGTACTTGTGACTTCCTCTTTTTGGTGCATAAGTCTTTTAAGATTTTCGCGTAAGAAGGGACTTGTTGGATTGCACCCAAGAGAGGTATGTTTATGCTAACCTGTTTGAACAACTCTACAATCTTCTCCATTTATGGAGTTGGTTTATTGGATCTCAACCTGTTTGGAAAGGGAACATTTTGAAAGTTTGTTAAGTCCAATGTCTATGGAGTAGATTGCGGAGTATGAACGGATCCCCGTGTTGGTGAGTTCGTGATGTGAGATGTGGGTCCGTTCGAGTTAGAAGAAGTAGAGCCTTGTGAAGAATGAAGAATAAGCTCTAACGAAGAAGGTGAAGAAGAAGAAGAACCACCGGCAGGGGTGTCATTATTAATACCCACGTTATTGTGCAACACTTTTCCAGATCTCAACGTGGTCATAGCATTTACATTATGATTTTGTTGTTCATATGCAACATGTGCATTGTGTGTGTGACCGGGATTTGGCAATGGTTGAGATGGAAGCTTTCCCTTTTCTCGCTCGCACAATGCAACATTTAGTTATGCAATTTGGGCCTCAATTGATTTGATGCTTTGATCATGTGAAGCACTGTTTTGCACCAAAGATTGAATGGAAGTCTCCAACCTTGCTGCGGATTGTGTAGATTGTTTTAGAATCGCATCTAAACTTCTTTCTAGCGTGGTAGCCTTATCGTTATTTGTTTGAACAAAATTGTTTTGAGGATAAGAGTTGTTGGGCACAAAATTGTTCATTTAGTTTGGGTAAGGTTGTGGTTGTCAAGGTTGCTGGTATTGAATTTGTTGGGGTGCTTGTTGTTGTGGAGGAAGAGGCCTTTGAAAGTTGTTATTGCCTTGGAATTGTTGATTTTGATTCCAAGCCAAAGTTAGGTGTCTCCTCCATCCAGGATTATAAGTTGAAGAGTACGGATCATTTCTTTGTCTTTGCTGAAAGGCAGCATTGACTTGATCTTGTCCTTGAACAGGTGGATTGTAACGACACTCTTCATTAAGATGTGATGGATCCAAACAACAAGCGCAAACAGGTCGTGGGGGTAAAGCAGGGGCAGGAGAAGGTGATATGATTTTGGTCTCAATTGCTTCTAGCTTTTTCGTAAGTGCGGTCATTTCGGCCTTCATTGCAATCGACATATCTAATTGATGTATGCCTGCCTTGGACTGACCTGTTGAAGAAGATGAGGTGGTCTTAGTGCTCTCCCACTGAAGTGTTTGTTCAGCAAGATCGTCGAGAAACTGCCAAGCTTCGTCTCTAGATTTTGTTAGAAAGTGACCATGACAAATGGTTTGCAACAACTTCTTCGTTGCTGGGTTCAATCCTTCGTATAAAGATTGGCAAAGTTGCCAATTTTCGATACCATGGTGAGGGCATTGAACAAGTAGGTCTTTAAATCTTTCAAAACACTTCCAAAAGGGTTCGGAAGGAAGCCGAAAAATTGAATAATCTCATTGCGAATTCTCGCGGTCTTGTGATGTGGATAAAACTTTTTTAGAAAAGCTTTAACAAACTCTTCCCAATTTTTAATCGAGTGTGATGTTGTTCTATACAACCATTTCTCGGCTAGGTCACATAAAGTGAATGGAATGACACGTAGCCTTATAGCATCATCTGAAAGTTGTGTTGGCTTCATCATTGCGCAAATGTTTTTGAATTTGTTTATGAAGATATATGCATCTTCGGATTCCAGTCCGTGAAATTTTGGCAACATGTTGATGAAGTGGGGTTTGATCTCAAAGTTATCCCCATTAGCCGGTGGAAGTGAAAGACAAGTAGGTAAGGCGGTGCGGATAGGGTAGAAAAGATCCTGGAGCGCGATTCGTTGGGGTGCTTCAACAGGTGGATGTTGTGGGTTATTCGCTCCTAGTGGAGGTGGAATCAGTCCCGCGGGTAAGGGGTTGTTAGGATCGAATCCCGACATCTCCTTAGAAGACGAAGAATATGATGATGAAGGTAAAGAAGTGGAAGGAATTTCGACTTCGGAGTCGAAAGCGTCTTCAGTCGGCACTAACGAGACATGGACTAAACGGGCACTAGTGTCCCTAGTCCAACCGGACATACACTAAAGAGGTAGTGTAGTCAAAAGGTGAAAACAGAAGGTGGGGGGTAAGAAAACGTCAATGAAAAGAAATGGGTGTAAGTAGGGTGCATGGATTTCTTAGCGACAAGTTGCAAGTTTTTGTAAATTTTTTTCCTTTTTATGTTGTTTTTTTATACGGAGCTTTTTGAAAAAAGATTTTCAATAAAAGGGTTAGACACATGTTCAATCAATCACAAATGCACAATCAAGCCTAGATCTAGGGTCACCTAGGTCAGCTAGACAGCTCCTAATAGTTCCAAAGGGCAAGTTGTGAGGACCTCAAACCGCCTCTTCACCGCCAATCGTGGCCAGGTAAGCACAAGTAGAGAAAGGAAGGATCCGCTCACGAATTACCGTGAGACAGGCCTTTTAAAATTACCTTTCCCTACCTGTCTAGCCTAGGCACCACAAAGTCAGGTTAGGATCAACGGTCGGTGCCTACAACTATTCCTTTGTTCTATTGAGCGCGAAGTCCTTAGGGCCGAGTCTAATCTTTTTTAATTAACTTGATGGTCAATGCAATATGCTTTATGTGATTTTTGGGGTCCTGGGAAGGGTAATGAAATCCCCACCCAATCTGGATTGGTGTTCAAGCCCCTTAAAGTCAATTTAGATATCCAAAGCAGTAAACACAATCAAACACTTGCAAACAATTTTTTAGCGCTGCGCAAAGAATCCTGCACAAGATCAAGTTATTGGAGAAGGGGGGATGTTTTTGGCGCAAAGAATCCAGCAGGAAATTTTTACAGAGGAGATAATGGGGTTACAGAGAAGAAGAGGAATCTTACAGTGAGTTTTTCAGATGATGACGTCACCACCCTGCGGCGGAAGCGCGGTCAAAAGCGCCTAATCGCGGCGGTTCCGCAGTCGTCTCTGCGGTTCAGTTCCAGAAGTTTCTTCCGCTCCTCTGTTCCGATTTTCCTCTATTGTTCAGATCTTGGGTTTTCTGTTTTGCTCTCTGGAATTTTCCAGATCAGAATCCGTTTGTCAATCCTGCACAATTCAAACAAAACACCCTTCAAAAAATAACAAGATGATAAAGAAAAATTATTTTTATATTTTTCAGTTTTTATGAATTTTATGATTTTATATTAACCCGAAATTGCAAAAAGAAAATACTACGCCATCCCCGGCAACGGCGCCATTTGATTGTTTGAGATTTAGTGCTTATGCGCTTTTTAAAAGATTAATCAAAGAATTGTTAACCGCAATCAACAACGGCGTCGCTTGGTAGTTAGCAGGTGAGTACGGGTCGGTCCACAGGGATTTTGTGTATTCTCAATTTGTTCTAACGAGTTAATTCCAAACGGTGTTGGATTGATTATCACTAAAAACTAAAGTTGATTTAAACTAAGATTAAAACCTTGCTAGGGTTAGGTTTAGGTTAAGTTTGGAAAGTTAAGATTTCTCACCGCTTTCAATGCCCTAATTTAGATCTGTTTATGTGTTATGGTAATAATTAATAAAGGGGATTAGGACGATCGGGAAGAAATGATGTTTCTTCCTCTATATCCTTGTCCGTCCTTTATTTATTCTTACCCTAACCTCCATGGATAACATGCACAACCGGTATTTTAAACTACGGTATCATCGTTACCTCGTGGGGTTGGGTGCCATAGTGAGCGGTGTGTGTATGTATGCATGGAGTCCTATGAATAATATGTGATGGGCAAGAAAGGGGTGAGAGATTTTCATCTCTCAAACCTTTCCTATTCCTAACCCTAACAAGTGAGGAACTACTCGCTCATTAGGGGATTGATAAAAGACATTTTTTATAATTTGTTTTTAAAAGACTATCTATCTAAACTACGGCAGATTAATAAAAGTGCTAAACTAATTAATTAGGGCAGATAATAAAATCTATACTAGGGCAGAAAGGAATTTAAGAACTAGGGCAATAAAAATAAAACTACTTACTTTATTCGATGCTCTCAAAACATTACAATAGAATTCTGAATTTTGATAAATGAAAAGAGGCATACCCCAAAAAAAGAGGTTTAGGGTTTCTATTTATAGATCATAGAAACCCTAGGGTTACATTCGATTCACATCTGCATTTACAAATATACCCTAAAGAAGCCTAGTCAACGCACCGCCACACCGTCAAAATTCCCACCGACACGTGTCTAGCGCGGCCGCGGATCCGCGGCTGTATGCCCTGTTTAGCCGCGGATCCGCGGCCATATAGTGGTCTTGTTGGCTGAGTTTCTCTGGGCTGCTTCCGGTTGCATTTGTCTTCTTGTTTCTTTACTTGGTTTCTCAGATCGTCTTCTAGTTCTCTTCTAGATTTCCACAGTGCATATTATCGTGGACTTTTACCCTTTGCTTCGTGTCGAAGTCTTGAACCTTGCGCTGCCTTTGTGCTTTGTGAATTTGTCCATTGATCTTCATTTGTTCTTCAAACTGTAGGCATGATCAAGATTCTTCCATTTGTTGGTCGTAGTCTCACTTTTGTATCGTCTTTTCATAAATTTCACTGTTTTGTTTCGAGAACCTGTAACCTGCAACTATGTAGTAGACATGGATCAAAAGCACATGTTTATTTGTAAAATGAATAAGAATGGGGAATATAATAATGCAAAATTATGATATGAACACTATGCAAAGCAAGAACTAGAGCTGCCAGTTTTTAAAACAAGATTCTGCAACATCTTTAGGTTTCTTTTATTTCATTAATCTCAATAATGAAGTCCCATAAAATTATGCTTTCTAAGCATCACAGAAGAAACGAAAGCAGTAATATTTATTATATATCATATATATAATATAAGCATTCGTCTTAGAATATCAAGTGATCACATCACAGAATAACAGCAGCAGAAGAACACATATGATATATTGGATATGCTGGGAATTCCGTGTTTTAAATTAAGCCAGTAAAAAACGCGGATTTCACGGTCGTGATGAATAGCCAAACCCATATCCGTAGATGTCACGACCCGAAAGTACGGTACATGACCGGCACTTAGGCTACGAACGTCTCAAGGCGTACGAGCTCTAAGTAAGCCAAGCCCAGATATCCAAACCAAGAGAAGTAGTACAGTGTAGGAAAAACCATAACAAATCAACCAGTAGCAATGTAATATACAACGCCTAAAGGCGAGGATCACAACAGAAAAGGAAACTCAACAACATGAAACCCAGAGAAATTTCACGAGCGACTCTAAGGTCGAAAGAATAATCAACACTGGTCTCTATCTCAAATAAGTACATGTTTGGTTGATGGAACTTCTAGATACAACTGAAATATAATATACAAATTAAAATGATGGGTAGGATAAAAATAAACCCACCTACTAGCAAATCACCCGAAAGAAGCAGTGCCGCAAGCCGTAATGAACCCTGTACGGCAAACACCTACAAGAACTGGGGCACAACGGGGGTGAGTTGCCGACTCGTGAATAGAAGAACATCTACGAACAGAAAATCGCATGTATGACGCAATCCTAGGTCATACGATCAACAAATATAAACCTCAAATGAATAAGTCTGAAGCATGCTAAGGTGGAAATATAACATCTATACATATATGTAGTGCCAAGTACTCGCCAATGCCTCAGGTAATAACAAGTCATAAACATGAGGTATGATCGATATAATCAATATGAATCAATGCCAGCTATAACATGAATCTAGAAGTATGTGGATGTCCTCCAACTAGGTAATCAAGATCAGTAAATCGGTGGATCCCGTCCACGTGTCACCCAATGACAACAAGCATCATGCATGTAAATATCATAAAGCGTATGCATGGAAATATGAGGATATAATCAAATCATGGAACCTGAGTGCCTAGCAACGACACTCGAAAACATCATGAACACCTGTGCCTAGCATCGACACTCGAAAACATCATGAACACCTGTGCCTAGCATCGACACGTAAATCCCCATGTATCTCAGGCGCCGCACACCCTGCTCAGCCCTCATATCCATCTCATGACTCCAGTCGGTATCCCTCGGATAACCGACGGGTCCTTATTACTATCACCGGTAGGTAGTACTCCCCTGCCGGGCTCACCGTCTAGCATATACAAGTCTTCTTGCCCCGGGTTACCTCACCGGGTCCACCATGTGCCCACAATCGGTGCCTACCGCTCCTTGAATCGGCTATACCCACACAAGCTCTCTAGAACCGAGAAAACTCATGGTGGACGCACTGAAATATCATACCAAAGGTAACCGGGTTTTTCAAACAATTACATATTTTCTTTTGAAATATCCACGGTCCCTAAATCCAGAAACATCACGGAAACAACATATCTCAATGCGTATAATAAGAACATGATGTATGCGACATGTAAAGAAAGGTAAGCATATCAGTAAGTCATGCAACATGGAATAGTAATGTGCACATGTCGAGGGAAACCGCTCTTTTTAAAATGGATCAGTTTTAAAGAATATCTTGCGGTTCCCAAATCTCTAATCAAGCCAGAATCATCTATGTATGTGTACAGGTATAAGTGTATAATATGCCATGCAAGAATCACATCATGAAGGTACCAGTACTACATTGTAGTGGCATGGCAATTATCGATGATGAAGTGTGTGAGCCGGCAAATAGTGTATGTGGAACATACGCATCATCGATAATGGTGCTGGTGTCCTAACAGCATGATGGTAATATCTCAATAAACACAAGTAATGCGATGCAAATAATATGATTATGCGGAATCAAATAATCAACGCAATAGTGAAGAATCTACATCAATAAGTAAGTGTCATGCAGTTTTGCCTTTTTGGAAATAAGACGAATCGGGGTTTTTTGTAAAATAAGGGCTACGGTGCTTTTAAGAAAAGATTCCCCTTTTGAAATTATCCGTAGAATCCCTTTTTGCCTGTCTTTAAAGTACTCTCGATTCGTTAGTTTTGAAATAGGTATGGCTCAGGTCTAGTCTAACATCTACTATACTAACTACTGATCAACTATCAAGTCAATATGGAAGGGTATGGAAACCACCTAAATCTGAGTCGATACATGTAAATATAAAGATAGTAGTCGGTGATCCCGCCTCAATAGTATCGCATACGATACCGTATATCATCTGACATCCTCAACTCATGAGTGCGGATCAATCAACAATATAAAGCTCGTACGGTAAATCGTCGTACGGCATCCCAATAGCCGGGTGCGGGTAAATATCACAATCATCACATCAATTATCTGGTATCCTTATCATCATATCACATAATCTGGAGTACTGATCTAAGTCTAGTACGAATCGATACCATCTACATAAGTATGAATGCGAGTGCGAAAGACACGCCCAAAGGCCCGCTAAAAATCAAATATCGTATCCCAAATACGAATCACATCACATCACCGATACCATGGCACTATGCCCCAACTCATCGACTCACATCCAATGTCTTTCAATATCCTCGTCATCACAGTATGAACATAGCAAATAAGCACGTGTGTGCGTGTGGGTGCAAAACTATTCTAGGGTTCGCGACTAGGAACTACACTAGTTACATTTAAACCTAATCTATGCATAGTACCCCTAAACATCCTAAACAACCAAGTCACACATAAGCTATCATATATATAAGTATAGTATATATATGGTATACTAGACATCGGACTACGGGGGTGCTATACGCCATCCACCCGACTTCTCCTCGTAGATATAAATCTACTCACCTTTCATATCTGTGCCGGTGCCATTGTCGCCATTTGCATCTCCAACGCTTCGACACCACGTGGGGTACCTACAAGGATATCACACGCTAAAACACATGAAAACCATATCCGAAGCCAAAAAGGTGCATGCTACGCCCAAAGGTAAAAACCTGTGGCCTCGCGTGCAAACACTGTCCATAACCCTCTGCCGTTGGCGTTCAAACGCCACCCGACAGAAACGAATCATCTAATACCAAAATCCATAAGAAAACAAGTCGTAAATCATGCGCCAAGTCAAGAAAATCTACTCAGATTCTACCCTGGTTGGAACCAGACAAAACTAGACATACCCATGGTCAAGTTTACAGGTAAAAGAGCCGTGCACGCAAAACGAGGGGGTTCCCTACTGCTCTGGCCGCAAATTGCAGCCAAAGGGACTAAATCTGGGGCCAGGAAGTGGGTCCACGGGCTGGGGCTTTGGGTGTTGGCTTCTATCTACCTGCACATCTCACTGCCAAGTCAATTTTATTCTAGGAGGCCCCCGGTTGTAGCAGATTCCAGAAAGGCTTAAAAGTCGACAAAACGCTAACAGACACTAAATCGAACAATCTGGTATTTTTGCTGGAATCTGTGAAAATTCTGGGATGAACTGGTCCTGAACACACCTAATAAGGTTACCCAATCGATCAAAACCATCACTTGGTCACATCTCACTCCAAATCACTAAAACTAGCACTGGTTCACAAATATAACACTAAATTTCCGCCTATTTCCCATAACTTGCAAGAAAGGTGTTGGGTTGTGAGATTATACCTCAAGGGAAGTCCTAGGATGTAGGAAAAGAAGGAGGAGGAAGAAAGGGGGTTGTTGCTGCTGCTGAGCTGCTGTTTGATGTTGTTTTGTTTGTTGCTGTTGCTGCTACTCAGGCTGCTGCTGCTGCTTGTTATTTTTATTTTGTTGCTGTTCCAGGAGCAGCTAAAGAAGGGTTTGATGTATTTGTGGTGAAGTGTTGAAATTGTGTGCAGCTGGTGTAGAGTAGCTAGTGGGGTGATGATGGATGATGGTACTGCTGCAGCTGAAATTAAGGGCTGGGGTGGCTGCTGATGCATCTGATGCTAAGTTGCTGATGCTTTGTGCAGCTGATATGAGTGTGTAGGTGTTATTGATATTGGGGGATGCTATTAGGTAGGGTTTGAGCTGCAGATATAGCTGCTGCTGCTGGTGTAGTGTGGTGTGTGTGAGTGAGAGGGAGAGATGTGAGAGGCAAAAGTTTTGAAGTGAATGGTGATTGTGACATTACCTAGGAGCCACCTATCTCTCTCTCTAGCCACAAGTCAACTTAACCCTAATCACCCTTAAACAACACACTTAACTTAACCTTAAGGTTTAAGCCACTATGGTCATCTAAGCATGGTTCAACCCTAGGCTCAACCCTAGCTACCATGCACATATGTGTGCAGCCCAGATAAAATTCCGATAAAATATTCATAAAACCAGATAAATCATCAGAAATCAATTTTGGTAAACTTTTTACCAAAAACCCTACATTAAACACATTTTAGAATTTCCATAATTTTTCTTCAGAATTTTCCCCATTTATCGGTATTTAATTATAACGAAATATTAAAATATTCATTAAAAATTAATATTAAATTATGAAAATTCCCAAAAATAATATTATATTTTTCTGAAATGTTACAGTCTTCCCCCCTTAAATAAATTCGGTCCCCGAATTTAAATTTAAACCCTCAAATTCTAAAACATTTCAATACAATATCTAAGTCCACGGGGCTCCGAAATCATCAATCCATAAAACACATCGTAGCGCAATACAAGCGCATGAGCAATGAGCAGATAACTCAAAATCAAAACTCCGTCAAGCATCCTGCAATCATCGGAGTCAAGGCGAAAACATGAAGGCTAAATCCAAAGCAAAACCGATATGCCATAAATCGGAACTATATATGTAAATATATGAAGGAAATGTATGCCAGAAATTCCTTAAAATCGATGTGCAATGCGCATAACACTGCACAGTGGCGGACGTCTTTATAAGAAAATAGCCATATACGTATATATCTTTTGTTTAGTATGCACGATCCGCCGTTTGAAAACAATTTAGAAGGATTCCCTGTTTTTGAACGTTTCGTGTCATATCGGACACGTATGCAAACAATGAGACTATAGCTCGCTTTTGGAAAACCCTTTGAAATTTATCTATGCATGCAAAATATATCCAGGCACTGTCCTCTGACTAGTCCTGCACAGTGCGAAAACAAATCACAATATCATAAAAAATGTACTGTTCCATAAAGAAATTAATCCCAAAAAGTGCACATGAAAACTACGTGCGTCTTGTGCGCACGGAAATCAAAATCCATACATGTACCAAGCTGGTGCACAGAAACCACATCAAGGTGCAACGGTTGTGCACACAACATCGGTCACAGGCAATGTGCGTGCCTGACAGCAAAATCAGGTGCATCTGACATGCACGAAAATCCCGATTTAGTGCTTCTGGTGTGCACCAAATCTCATCTCATAACATGCGCCCAACATGCGCTAAAAATCCAAATCCGGTGCATCCATCATGCATGAAATCACGAAATCGAATATCAAGCGCCGAACACGCGCAAATCCAATCAGGTACGTAAAGTGCACAAGACAAATATCGAGCATCACCATCGAAATCGAAGTCCAGTGCATCCAAGTGCACAAAATACATGTCACTGCACTACAAGCATATGTAAACTATACAGAGTGCAAAACCAAATCGTGTGCGTGCATACGCACAAAATCAACTCAAAGGTATAAAATCCATAATATCACAAACATGTGAAACCAAGGCACGACAACGATATCAAGTGCAACAATTGTGCAAAATCGTAAATACTCAATAGGTGCAACCAAGGTGCATGAAAACAAATGTCAAGAAACTCAATCATCAAGACTAAATCATGCAAACAGAACGCCCAAAATACCGAAATCCAAGATGACGGATACGTGATAATCGAATCACAAAATCACAAATCATAAATACCGTCGTCGGTAGTCCCTCCTTCAAAGTCAAGAAGGTGTCGGTGCATCCAATGCTAGCAGCGCAAGATATCTACTTGGCTCTTGCTCACGGTCTGGCATCCTCTGTCTCTGGGTCCTTATCTTCTCTGTGGATTTACCAATCTCGCCATCCATCGGCTCATCGGCCCAGTCAGGTGTGCTAACGAGAATGATTCCGTTCTGGCACTTCTCTGGTCATCTCTCGGTCAACGACCACTCGTAAAGCAGCATCTCACTGGCGTCGGCCTCTGGATTCCTGAAAGCGCATCACACATCTGATACTGGTGCAACTATCATTGCAGCTGTGTCCTGGCTGCTCAGGGTCTCTTCCGATCTTGCCTATGCCGAACTGTATGGAGGCTGGTACTCTTACATAATCCTTTCTCGTTTTCTGGACAACCGCGTGTCCCGCACACATTTCCTCAGAAACTGGCCATATCCCAACGCTTCTGCAAGCATATCAGGTCTCTATTCTTGACGGAAGGTGATGACAGCTCGTCAGCGTCTCGCACGAACCTCTTGCCCCGCTTGTATTTATCGTTGTCCACTATGATGTCACGCCATGCTATCTACGCCCTGCACTGTTCTCGGCCACGGTCAATCCGAAGTCCCTCGCACGGACTGGAAATCGCGTACTCTGTAGCTTCATCATTCTGTAGAAGACGTCTGGCCGAACAGGTTCTCGGGAACGCGTCCCAACCATCGGAGGAATACTCAATACTCGTCCATCCTCGATCAACTCACAACACATCTGGATGAGGTCCTATATCCTAACCTAGTCAACTAACTCGTCGACGATGCCGAACTCTGGCCTGCTGGACTGCGCTCCAATGGCTATGCTCGTATCTGGAGTCTCCCAAGCAGTGTGTCCCATCATATGTTATCCGAATGATGTCGAACCATCCGATCGACTCGTCAGAACCTCATAATCCCCCAAGAGCTCAACATCTTGGGTACAGTTTAACATTACTGAGTACATACTGTTGGAGATAGTGCCCTCATAGTCAATTATTGGATCGCAGGTACGTGATTGCAATGATTGCGGATGACCTATACCGGTATGACAGTCTTACTCGAGATGATAGTGTGCTATCTGGTTTTCCTTTATCAGTCGTGTACATGTTCAGGTGACTGATTACATGTTACACTTTGATAGAGCCCTTAGGATCTTGCTTTACCACCAACAGTATGATGGCGATCATATACGTGAGAGTTGGGTGGTTTATACGCATATCCTTAATTGTGGTCCCTAGTCGTGGGTGTTTCGAGACAGGGCATCGATACTCCGGAGTATACTAGTGTATACAGTCGAGACCCCGACGAGGGGCGGTGGCCGGTCTCACAAGCCACTGGTGTCAGTTGGATCACCTAAGATGTATACAGGTGCTCATTGGGTTATGAGTACACCGGACAGGACTCGCCGGAAATCTGCTAGTTAGTACTATATCTATCGTCAGATAGTAGTTCCCTGGTGACATGTGTACAAGTTAGTTCATCGACTTGAGGTCGTCATTTGTCTCGTGTGAGTTCCCACTGTGCTTTGATTTCTACCCTACCACGGCTCGAAGGAGTCGTGCAAACAGGTAGCTTTTGGGTACAGTCCCGAGCCATATGGAGGCACGTGAGCGGATCGGCAAGGGATTCGTCTCTCCCGGTATTGGGGGCGAGATCGTGCTGTGTCTAGGAGAGCCATTACACAAAGCCCACGGCCGTGGCAGGAGATTTACTGGTAGGTACTCCAGTAGTATCTCAGGGTGTTATTGGGCTTCACTCCGACACGACTTATACTGCTCTTGGGGGTCTGACGTTACTAGCCCCCTAGGTAGATATGCGATACTCATAGACGAACGGACCGGACTGTATATACATTGTCACTGTTAGGCTCAGTAGGGTTTCTGGATGAGTTCGCTCATCAGCCTCCCTTGAGGTCAGTCCATGGGCAGCCGTTACGCATTGCTAGTGCCACTGACGGTTTGTGGTTAAACCAACTGCCAGGGTACTGACGAGTCATTAGAGTCCCCCACAGACAGTTTCCCAAGTTCGGGCGAAACGTTGTAGAGGCCGTATGGTTTTATGGAAGGGTTCGGAAAATGCATGTGCGTTTACGCACGTGTTATTTTTCGGGCAGATGATACTGGTCGGCTTTGGTTTAAGCCGGATCCGAGTATTATATTGAGTAGGTATAATATCTTTGTCTCAGTTGCATTTGTATTCGGTCGTAATACAAATGTGGGTATAATTATACAGTTTCGGGGTTATCCTGAAAGTCGTTTCAGGATCACTTTTGGAAGTTGCCAGTTTCCAATTTTCTATCAGCCGTCTTTTTACGTTCGGTTAAAGACGGATTTGTCTTTTCTTGAGATGAGTGTGGATTCTTCTAGAAGGTTCTAGATGTGGTGAGGTGTTTAGTGACTCATGGTTGCATTAATGGTTCAATTAATGCTTTTGGTGACTAGGTTATGAAAGGTTCAATGTATTAGTGACTCATTGTTTTTCCATTAATGATAAAGATAAGTTTCATTCTTTATGGCCACCCCTTCTTGCTCCTACCATCACCTCCCTCTTCTACTTATAGTGGCCGGCCATTCTTTGAGAGAGAGAGAGATTGATTTCATTTTAGAGAGAAAAGACTATGGTTTTAGGTGTATGGAAATTTCATATCTCGTTTTGTTCCATCACCCGATTAAAAATGGCAACTTCATTAACCGATCGTCCACGGACTTGGACGAAGTGAGACAAAGTCATCTACTCATTATCTACATCATTCTTGGTCGTCTCTTTTAGCAAACTTGACGACCGATTTGCCTCAAGTCAGAGGCGGGAGCCCGTTTAAAGAATCAGTGACGTGGTGCCACCTAGACGAGCATATTGGAGATCGATGAGATCGGAGCAGCCGCAACGGAGCGTGGGATGATGGTTAAAGAACGAAGGACTCGGATCGTTCGGTATAACCTTTCTACACTCTTTACAGTTTGTTAGTTTAGCAATAATGGCAGATCCGGGTTAAAGTATACGATAGCGCCAGTTAAAAGTTTTTTGTTCCGCATTTGGCGTCTGTAGACTGCCGGGGCGCTAGCGTAGACTTACAGTGGTATCAGAGCCTAACCATTTTGCTATGCTAACTTGTGCTAACGCGTTTAAAACATCGATCGAACCGGAAAACTAAAAACTGCAATTTCTAACTTCACAGTTTCTGTTGTTTTTAAATGTTCTCCTAAAATTTTTCTACATGTCTCAGAAAACTGTGCAGGCTTTTCTAAGAACCACGACGAAATTTGGGGACATGACTCCACCAAACCGCCGCGGAAACGCGGCCAAACCCATGGTTTGGCCGCGCATCCGCGGCCACTTGGTGAGCTCATGCTCCCAAATTTGTACAGTGGGTTCTCTGTTGGATTTTGGGGTTTTTGGTATATATCGTTTTGGCCCAGGTTTTGTTACTGTTCACCAGTAAGTCGTGGGGCCCACTTTGTGATATTTGGTCGATCGAAATTTAAACACGTTAGTTTACAGTGCTTACATTATATCTCCGACCGGGAATGTCATTTGATCGGTAAACCGCGTCTGATTGCTATAGTTCTTTTAGACGGGTTTGCGAACGTGACATTCGCGTTGATTTTCTGTGTTGTGCTGTGATGTTGCGAATTTGTCGTGGTGCATAGCAGTGTGCAATGGTAGTACAGTTTGAGTTTATTTGTACATTTGATATTGCGGGGCGAGCGTCCAACTTGTGGACTGCCGTCACTGCCTGTTGTATAATATTCTTTTGGGGCACGACCAGGATGCGGTCGATGTACCTGTTGTACTATTTTTCATTACTGTACTAGGTTTTACCCCGAGACGGAGTGCACGGATAGCCGGGTTCTGAGAAGCAACGGGTCCGCATCTCATGGCTTTGAGAGGCAGAGGGGCCCCACTCTAGAATTGACAGACTATTCGCCGCACTCGTAGGGGGTACAGGTTGACCCAAGGAGGGGTGCCCAAGATTACCGGATTCCATGAAGTGCTGGGTGGTCCATTCACTATGCTGTTGGGGGCTGCCTCGCTTCAGGTTTTGGCGGGTAACTTGCCGCACCCGTAGGGGTCTAGGTTTCATTGCACAGGCTATCCACACGACAGGGGAACGTCGGGTTTCAGCAGCGGCTCTATGAAACCCGGGGATCCCAGATTATCTGTATTGTTCTGTGATGCTTATTACTTTTCTGTAATGTTGCATACTATCACGCCTGGAGCGATTATTGTATATTGGTTTATATACTATTAGATGTTGTATATGTTTTACACCTGCGCTAGTCCAGTCCCCGCTCTGTCGTTAGTTAAGTAACCTAACGGGTGATGACGGGACCCAGTGACGAATGCGGATGGCATATACGTACATTTTATTTTCGTTCTTTTCTGGTGTGATTGAATGATGGGACTTTGATTCTGATCAATGCAAAGTAAAACAAACCTGTTTGGATGTTGTTGGAACAAATTTAAAAAGTGTTATTGCAAAGACGTTTCCTTTTGTTATGCATAGCGGTATTCAGTGGAATATCCTGCACCTCATTCGACGGGGCAAGGGCCGATATCCCTTCACCGGGACTGACCCCTTGGGCAGAAGTTTGCGTCAGCGTAATAACTTCACTATAGTCGATTACAAGTTGCTTTTCATAGCGGTATTCAGTGGAATATCCTGCACCTCATTCCACGAGGAAAAAGCCGAGATCCCTTTACCGGGAGTGACCTCTTTAGCAAAAGGTTTTCGCCACTATATTTTATAAAAAGCTATCAGGTTCCTTCAACGAGATCAAGTTCATTACGTTAAAGGTTTTTCGCCAAAAACCAGCCGTAGCCCTCCGTCATTTCTTATGGATGGTCAGTAATATTCAAGCTATGTTTGTTGGCTTTCGTCAAGGCATAGTGTTTGGTAGTTGCTGGGGTATTCATTTGTTGCATAGATAGATGTGTTGGTTTGGGACAGTCGTATTACCTTGTTGGCTTTCATCAAGGGTATGTATGGGTGGGTTCGAATTAACAAGATAATGACGGGCAGAACTTGACATGTGACTTATGATTTGTTGGCTTTCGTCAAGGTCATAAGAACATGGGGTAAAAATCATATCGGGAGTTTCTAAAGAAACTGAAACTTGCCAGGCATGCGCATACCTTCTGGAGTGTGATAACGTGAGTGGATTCTGTCACGTTATCATACGATGAGAGTTGGATCCCGATTCCCACTGATGAGTTGGTTTACTCTTCGGGTGATCCCGATTGATTCTTCTTTAGGTTTGGAGGAGAATTTGACAGGACAGTGGGAGGTTTCCGGATTAGATAAAGTGATAACCATTCTGATCTAGGTTAAAGTGCACGCAGAGTGTTTCTTTTCTCTCTCTCTTTGGCAGCGACCTTTGACCGACCCTAGACTATGACTCAGTGACCAGGATGACCGAACCTTCTTAAAACACTGGCTTTTGGATTGTCTGAGTTGCATAAGTCATTGCCACTCCTTCTTTTACCCTTTGAATTTCTCAGAACACCCGTATTACTACGGATATCCACTTCCATTGGATAGATCCATCGTATGGTTATATACGAACTCGAAGGGACTTCTTCGAGGATGGATCCAGGTTCAGGAGAAATAGAATTGGTTTATTCAGTTGTCTTTTATTATCACCTTCTCTCAGGTTGCGAGAGCTCCTTGGTTTAGGAGAGTACACCTATTACGCTTATTGGATAGTCTTATTCCAAACCATAGGCTGGTGCCGAAAAGTAGGGAATGAAGAAAACCAATTAGCCTAAGTAGGGTGTACAGAAGGTAATATGTAAAGACAAAATAAAGGGATTAGAAAGAGGGCAAAGTAAATTGCGACTGATATCATTCACGACCAAAACCGCGTACTTCATCGCCACTCCTATTTCACCATTAAAGGAATAAGGTATTATTCAGTTGTCTTTTATCATCACCTTCTCTCAGTTGCGAGTAATCCTTGGTTTAGGAGGGTACACCTATTATGCTTACTGGATAGTCTTCTTCCAAACCAAAGGCTGGTGCCGAACGGTAGGGATGGAAGAAAACCATTTATCCTAACGATGGTGTACAGAAGGTAACGACTAAAGACAAATAAAGGGATTTGGAGAGATGGCAATAAAATATATGGTGGAAGTCATGAATTGGATTATGGAAGAGGCATTGCTATGAATACCAAGATACCCCTACGAAACATTTTCATGTTTCAGTGCATTGTTAAAGAAAAACTGTTTTCCCGATTAGACACTTACTCCAAGGGTATGTATTTACCAGGTTTCATTCTCATATCTGTATGGTTTTACAGATGATGATTGGGAGTAAGATATTGGGAATTAGGTGATCATCCTCATTATATCGGAATTCGTTGTAATTGGTGATATTTGAAGAAATCGCCAGGGTACAGTTTTCCACCGACAACGCACAAGTTTTGAGTAGTTCAACACAGCGGACTTATATAGAGTATTGTATGTTGTCCAGTGTCCATCAGGACAAAGGGGTAGGTCCTCGTACTATGTTCTGTTTACTTTTGACTTCTCTAGTTTTTAGACAAGTGTTTCGTAGAAATACAAGGTCTAAGGTTTGAGAAGTTGTGGGTATAAGAATATAGTAGAGAACCGGGTATCACAAGTATCGGGATTCTTCAAAGAGATCGAAGATGTAGATTCTTGTGATTGGTATTCAGATGATAGTGATGATTTTGAGAAACGTGTTTCTCTTTCAGGTTGCTCATAATTGGATGGATTTCTAAGTTGAGTAATGCTGATTAGCCTCTTTCCATTAAGTTTATATGCACTGGAAACAGTTGCATGATTTGAATCTGGTTCCAATTGAATTAGTGCCAAAGTTTCTATATTGGATATAGAATAGTTCGTACCTTAAAAGATATTAAGGTACGGGGAGTTGTCCAGCTTATGCTTAAAACCAGACTCTGGATAACTCAAGGCACGTTTCTGTAATGGCTGTTTGTGGATTGACCCTGGCTATGACGAGGGTTGATATTCTACCATTTGGAAGATCAATAGTGATATTGTTCTTGACTCGCCACAGTTTTAGTAAAATGGATCTTTTTCAGAAAACCGTAGTGGGAGTATGGTAGAACTGGAAGTGATTCCAGAACCGCGAACGATTACGGATAATTTAATAGGACCTATATATTCAATCAGGTTTGACATTCCATTAGCCACTCCGCAGATATGGTAGGTAACCTCAGACACCCGAGAGGTACTTCGGTAGGCTCAAGGACGGTGACAGGGAGGTTCTTATCTACCCAGACTTGACACTACTGTTGTTCCAGGATATGAGACCCGGTAGGAGGGTTGTCGTAGTCAGTGGGAGTAGCGGAAGCATAGTGGGCAAGATGCTTATATCTATTTATAGACTTGAGCAGTTATAGCGGAGATAGATTATCTAATTTTGATGTGACAGTCATGGGTTTGACTTCAATCAGGATAGGGGATGGATCTGTTAAGAAGGTAGTAGGGTGTGATGTCATGGTATCTGGATGACATACACAGAGTGGGAAGTAAAATTCCTATACTACGATCGGTTGTACTGTGGTCGTCACACAGTTGTTTCTCCAGACAGGATATGGATATAATATTTGACATTCTGGTTTCTAGATCTATGGTTTTAGATCTGGATTTGGGTAGTTTCCCAATGTGGGTACTTTGACAGATATTCTAATGGTTTTTGGAATAGTTGACTCCTAGCATGGTGGTGTACCTGCAGGTGATGGAGTCACCCTCTATAAAGGCGTCTTACAGACTAAAGGGGAGAGGGATGTGCATGATTGGCAGATCACTTGCTTAGGCAATTGAGTCAATCATGAGATGTCAAGTACCACACCAGATGTTGTTTTTGCACTAGATGCAATAAGTTTGTATTAATCCAATCCTGGAGAAACATAAGGAAGCAGTTATAGAACATAAGTACATGTTCTACGGATTTGATGACGGCAGCCTCCTTCAGGAGACGGTTATCATTCCAGGCTTCAGAGGTGACATGGATGACAGAGTGATTGTCAGAGTTATAGTTTTCCCTCTGACGAAGAGGGACAGTATTATGGACAGGTGGTCCAAGAGGATACTGTGGGTGGCATGGTGCCGGATACTGATTAGGTTCAGTGATCGATACAGTCTAAGAAGTTTGGATTTGGAGTTCATTTATGAACTAGGTCCCATCAGATATCCAGACATATTATAAGACAGGTATTACTCGATTCAGGAGATGGCTTTCTCCGTGAATTTGAGATTAAGAGAGATATAGAAAGAAACTTCTAGGCGGATCCACTCACTAAGGCTATTTCTCGAACACAATAGTTTTACAAACGGGCTTTGTGAAACTGATTAGTAGAGGAGTTGGATGTTCGGTTTCACACGGGCTGTGAGTAGTCGACATTGCAATAATTAGCCTTGAGTGCAAGTGGGAGATTGTTGGAGATAGTGCCCTCATAGTCAATTATTGGATCGTAGGTACGTGATTGCAATGATTGCGGAGGACCTATACCGGTATGACAGTCTTACTCGAGATGATAGTGTGCTATCTGGTTTGCCTTTATCAGTCGTGTACATGTTCAGGTGACTGATTACATGTTACACTTTGATAGAGCCCTTAGGATCTTGCTTTACCACCAACAGTATGATGGCGATCATATACGTGAGAGTTGGGTGGTTTATACGCATATCCTTAATTGTGGTCCCTAGTCGTGGGAGTTTCGAGACAGGGCATCGATACTCCGGAGTAGACTAGTGTATACAGTCGAGACCCCGACGAGGGGCGGTGGCCGGTCTCACAAGCCACTGGTGTCAGTTGGATCACCTAAGATGTATACAGGTGCTCATTGGGTTATGAGTACACCGGACAGGACTCGCCGGGAATCTGCTAGTTAGTACTATATCTATCGTCAGATAGCAGTTCCCTGGTGACATGTGTACAGGTTAGTTCATCGACCTGAGGTCGTCATTTGTCTCGTGTGAGTTCCCACTGTGCTTTGATTTCTACCCTACCACGGCTCAAAGGAGTCGTGCAAACAGGTAGCTTTTGGGTACAGTCCCGAGCCATATGGAGGCACGTGAGCGGATCGGCAGGGGATTCGTCTCTCCCGGTATTGGGGGCGAGATCGTGCTGTGTCTAGGAGAGCCATTACACAAAGCCCACGGCCGTGGCAGGAGATTTACTGGTAGGTACTCCAGTAGTATCTCAGGGTGTTATTGGGCTTCACTCCGACACGACTTATACTGCTCTTTGGGGTCTGACGTTACTAGCCCCCTAGGCAGATATGCGATACTCATAGACGAACGGACCGGACTGTATATACATTGTCACTGTTAGGCTCAGTAGGGTTTCTGGATGAGTTCGCTCATCAGCATCCCTTGAGGTCAGTCCATGGGCAGCCGTTACGCATTGCTAGTGCCGCTGACGGTTTGTGGTTAAACCCACTGCCAGGGTACTGACGAGTCATTAGAGTCCCCCACAGACAGTTTCCCAAGTTCGGGCGAAACGTTGTAGAGGTCATATGGTTTTATGGCAGGGTTCGGAAAATGCACGTGCGTTTACGCACGTGTTATTTTTCGGGCAGATGATACTGGTAGGCTTTGGTTTAAGCCGGATCCGAGTATTATATTGAGTAGGTATAATATCTTTGTCTCAGTTGCATTTGTATTCGGTCGTAATACAAATGCGGGTATATTTATACAGTTTCGTGGTTATCCTGAAAGTCGTTTCAGGATCACTTTTGGAAGTTGCCAGTTTCCAGTTTTCTATCAGCCGTCTTTTAACGTTCGGTTAAAGACGGATTTGTCTTTTCTTGAGATGAGTGTAGATTCTTCTAGAAGGTTCTAGATGTGGTGAGGTGTTTAGTGACTCATGGTTGCATTAATGGTTCAATTAATGCTTTTGGTGACTAGGTTATGAAAGGTTCAATGTATTAGTGACTCATTGTTTTTCCATTAATGATAAAGATAAGTTTCATTCTTTATGGTCACCCCCTTCTTGCTCCTACCATCACCTCCCTCTTCTACTTATACTGGCCGGCCATTCTTTGAGAGAGAGAGAGAGATTGATTTCATTTTAGAGAGAAAAGACTATAGTTTTAGGTGTATGGAAATTTCATATCTCGTTTTGTTCCATCACCCGATTAAAAATGGCAACTTCATTAACCGATCGTCCACGGATTTGGACGAAGTGAGACAAAGTCATCTACTCATTCTCTACATCATTCTTGGTCGTCTCTTTTAGCAAACTGACGACCGAGTTACCTCAAGTCAGTGGCGGGAGCCCGTTTAAAGAATCAGTGACGTGGTGCCACCTAGACGAGCATATTGGAGATCGATGAGATCGGAGCAGCCGCAACGGAGCGTGGGATGATGGTTAAAGAACGAAGGACTCGGATCGTTCGGTATAACCTTTCTACACTCTTTACAGTTTGTTAGTTTAGCAATAATGGCAGATCCGGGTTAAAGTATACGATAGCGCCAGTTAATAGTTTTTTGTTCCGCATTTGGCGTCTGTAGACTGCCGGGGCGCTAGCGTAGACTTACACATACCACAACATCGGTGGTCCAGCCGTAGAAGGGCAAACCCAAGCCTCACTAAGGGCGCATCAGAACTGCCGTAAACCCTAAGGTTCAAAGGCTTTCACACGGTCATTAAGTCGAGTTAGGGTTTCATTCTTCTAGAGGGTCCATAGAATTGCCTGCACGTCCTGCCGAATACTTTAAACTAGGAATAGTAGGTTTCTGACATTCGATCGTCTCTGTCGACTCTCAACGTCTCAGTGTGGAGTCGTCTCTAGCTGGAATCAATCTATCTGATGACCTCGCATCGGGGTAGCGAACGATCCACATGTCTTAGTCATTCATCCTCGGTGACTAGCGGCCTTCTATCATGTCTTAGTACAACCCGTACTGCAATAGCTCCAATATCTGGGGCAATATCTCGTCGTTCGCAGCAGCAACTGGCTCCTTCGTCTGTACGCTGATCAGCGCCTCAATCCTCCGGGAAAGGCGATAAAAAGTAGTTGAAGGAGGAAGAAGTTTAAGCTAGCGGTCATCTCTAAATCGAACTGCTCTAGATCTGAGTGAGACTCCCCACACTGGAAATCTTCTACTCAACTGGGCCTGCTCCGGCGCCTAAATCGGACGAACCACCTTCGTCTCTCAATTCGGGTAGACTAGCTATCATCTGTCTTATATCTTCCTGGAAACTCCGGCCATCTCAGCTCGTAAGCTCCGGAAGCGACATCCTATCAATCTCAGCAACAGCTGGTTCATCTGCCTGCACGGTAGGCGGCATCATAATCTTTGAAGTATGCTGTACATCGACAATCCTCTCTCAACTGGAAGCTCTAACAATGGCCCGATCATCTGGTGTAAAACCAAGCACTCTCCTCTACAAGAGGTCACAATCATCAATACTAACTTGAGACTTTCCATGTCACCAGAAAACACAACCAAAAGACACACCTCAACAATCATGTGTCGCCGGAATTCAACCCCGGTCAGTCCTCGTTCGTAACGAGCTCATGCTGACGGCAACTCTAGCCGTAGCTCTCCCTTCCCGTAATCGTGGCAGTAAAACATAACGAGTACCGATGAGGCTAGATCAGGAATGAATATGATATTGAACAAAGAAATGTACATCCTAAGGCTTCTTAAGTGGAGTGGCGTGTCGTAAATATGCCGTGGACATAACCACGGTACGTCACTCTACTTTAGTCACCCATTCCATCAACCAAGGGTCATCCTACGCTCCGAAGGTAAAACCTGGCTTTGATACCAACTTTGTCACGACCCGAAAGTACGGAACATGACCGGCACTTAGGCTACGAACATCTCAAAGCGTACGTGCTCTAAGTAAGCCGAGCCCAGAAATCCAAACCAAGAGAAGTAGTAGAGTGTAGGAAAAACAATAACAAATCAACCAGTAGCAACATAATATACAACGCCTAAAGGCGAGGATCACAACATAAAAGGAAACTCAACAGCATGAAACCCAGAGAAATATCACGAGCGACTCTAAGGTCGAAAGAATAATCAACACTGGTCTCTATCTCAAATAAGTACATGTTTGGTTGATGGAACTTCTAGATACAACTGAAATAGAATATACAATGTATAATGATGGGTACGATACAAATAAACCCACCTACTAGCAAATCACCCGAAAGAAGTAGTGCCGCAAGCCATAATGAACCCTGTACGGCAAACACCTGCAAGAACTGGGGCACAACGGGGGTGAGTTGCCAACTCGTGAATAGAAGAACATCTACGAACAGAAAATCGCATGTATGACGCAATCCTAGGTCATACGATCGACAAATATAAACCTCAAATGAATAAGTCTGAAGCATGCTGAGGTGGCAATGTAACATCTATACATGTATATAGTGCCAAGTACTCGCCAATGCCTCAGGTAATAACATGTCATAAACATGAGGTATGATCGATATAATCAATATGAATCAATGCCAGCTATAACATGAATCTAGTGGATGTCCTCCAACTAGGTAATCAAGATCTATAAATCGGTGGATCCCGTCCACGTGTCACCCAATGACAACAAGCATCATGCATGTAAATATCGTAAAACATATGCATGGAAATATGAGGATATAATCAAATCATGGAACCTGAGTGCCTAGCATCGACACTCGAAAACATCATGAACACCTGCGTCTAGCATCGACACGTAAATCCTCATGTATCTCAGGCGCCGCACAGCCTGGTCGGCCCTCATATTCATCTCATGACTCCAGTCGGTATCCCCCGGATAACCGACGGGTCCCAAATATTATCACCGGTAGGTAGTACTCCCCTGCCGGGCTCACCGTCTAGCATATACGAGTTTTCTTGCCCCGGGGTACCTCACCGGGTCCACCATGTACCCACAATTGGTGCCTACCGCTCCTCGAATTGGGTATACCCACACAAGCTCTCTGGAACCGAGAAAACTCATGGTGGACGCACTGAAATATCATACCAAGGGTAACCGGGTTTTTAAAACAATTACATATTTTCTTTTGAAATATCCACGGTCCCCAAATCCAGAAACATCACGGAAACAACATATCTCAATGCGTATAATCAGAACATGATGTATGTGACATGTAAAGAAAGGTAAGCATATCAGTAAGTCATTCAACATGGAATAGTAATGTGCACATGTCGAGGGAAACCGCTCTTTTTAGAATGGATCAGTTTTAAAGAATATCTTGCGGTTCCCAAATCTCTAATCAAGCCAGAATCATCTATGTATGTGTACAGGTATAAGTGTACAATATGCCATGCAAGAATCACATCACTACGGTAACAGTACTACAGTGTAATGGCATGGAAATTATCGATGATGAAGTGTGTGAGACGGCAAATAGTGTACGTGGAACATACGCATCATTGATAATGGTGCTGGTGTCCTAACAACATGATGGTAATATCTCAATAAACACAAGTAATGCGATGCAAATAATATGAATATTCGGAATCAAATAATCAACGCAATAGTGAAGAATCTACATCAATAAGTAAGTGTCATGCAGTTTTGCCTTTTTGGAAATAAGACGAATCGGGGTTTTTTGTAAAATAAGGGCTACGGTGCTTTTAAGAAAAGATTCCCCTTTTGAAATTATCCGATGAATCCATTTTTGCCTGTCTTTAAAATACTCTCGATTCGTTAGTTTTGAAATAGGTATAACTCGGGTCTAGTCTAACATCTACTATGCTAACTACTGATCAACTATCAAGTCAATACGGAAGGGTATGGAAACCACCTAAATCTGAATCGATACATGTAAATATAAAGATAGTAGTCGGTGATCCCGCCTCAATAGTATCGCATACGATACCGTATATCATCTGACATCCTCAACTCATGAGTGCTGATCAATCAAAAATATAAAGCTCGTACGGTAAATCGTCGTACGACATCCCAATAGCCGGGTGCGGGTAAATATCACAATCATCACATCAATTATCTAGTATCCTTATCATCATATCACATAATCTGGGGTACTATTCTAAGTCTAGTACGAATCGATACCATCTACATAAGTATGAATGCGTGTGCGAAAGACACGCCCAAAGGCCCGCTAAAAATCAAATATCGTATCCCAAATACGAATCACATCACATCACATCACCGATACCATGGAACTATGCCCCAACTCATCGACTCACATCCAATGTCCTCCAATATCCTCGTCATCACAGTATGAACATAGCAAATAAGCACGTGTGTGCGTGTGGGTGCAAAACTATTCTAGGGTTCGCGACTAGGAACTACACTAGTTACTTTTAACCCTAATCTATGCATAGTACCCCTACACATCCTAAACAACCAAGTCACACATAAGCTATCATATATATAAGTATAGTATATATGGTATACTAGACATCGGACTGCGGGGGTACTATACGCCATCCACCCGACTTCTCCCCGTAGATATAAATCTACTCACCTTTCATATGTGCGCCGGTGCCGATGTCGCCATTTGCATCTCCAACGCTTCGACACCACGTGGGGTACCTACAAGGATATCATACACTAAAACACATGAAAACCATATCGGAAGCCAAAAAGGTGCATGCTACGCCCATAGGTAAAAACCTGTGGCCTCGCGTGCAAACACAGTCCATAACCCTCTGCCGTCGGCGTTCAAACGCCACCTGACAGAAACGAATCATCTAATACCAAAATCCATACGAAAATAAGTCGTAAATCATGCGCCAAGTCAAGAAAATCAACCCAGATTCTACCCTGGTTGGAACCAGACAAAACTAGACATACCCAGGGTCAAGTTTACAGGTAAAAGAGCCGTGCACGCAAAAAGAGGGGGTTCCCTACTACTCTGGCCGCAAATTGCGGCCAGAGGGATTAAATCTGTGGCCAGGAAGTGGGTCCAGGGGCTGGGGCTTTGGGTGTTGGCTTCTATCTACCTGCACATCTCACTGCCAAGTCAATTTTATTCTAGGAGTCCCCGGGTTGTAGCAGATTCCAGAAAGGCTTAAAAGTCGACAAAACGCTAACCGACACTAAATCGAAAAATCTTGTATTTTTGCTGGAATCTGTGGAAATTTTGGAGTGAACTGGTCCTGAACACACCTAATAAGGTTACCCTATCGATCAAAACCATCACTTGGTCATATCTGACTCCAAATCACTAAAACTAGCACTAGTTCACAAATATAACACTAAATTTCCGCCTATTACCCATAACTTGCAAGAAAGGAGTTGGGTTGTGAGATTATACCTCAAGGGAAGTCCTAGGAAGTAGGAAAAGAAGGAGGAGGAAGAAAGGGGGCTGTTGCTGCTTGATTGAAAGAAATAAAGTTAACCGCAATCAAGACGGTGTCGCTATGCAGCTTGCCGGTTGAGCACGGGTCAATCCACAGGGAGATGGTTGTATGTCCGTTCGAGTTTTAGACGAGTCAATAAAGAATGTGTATATGTTTGTTCAGTTCTATCCTAAGTGTTCGTATTTATGTTCAAGTAAGCTTGTTAAGGTTAAGGTTGGTTAGTAGAGTTAGGATTAGTCTTGTACTTATCTTCAGCCATTCTTAAGACGATGTTGGGATAATCGAAAGTAGCAGGGATTAGGAGGACATAGGAATGGGATTTACGAGTTTAAGCAAACTTTCCAACGCTAAATCCATTCCTAGTGCCCCTTGTCCGTCCGCTAAATACGCTTATTTCCAACCCTCGACAAAACACCCGCAACCATGTATCCAATTAAGTCACAACTACATGTCACTTTGTAGTGCGCTTAAAGGACTTCTCGACTTAGGTCACGGCTATATGTCACGTATAGCGCGCCTAAGTGAGGGGGTTGCGATTGTTTGGTCGGGGTTCGTTTCAAGATGTTTGGCGAAGAGAAGCACAAGGGATTTCTCCGTCCCTCATACCACCTTCCTTAGCCTTAACAAGAGGGAAATTATTCACACATTATTAAAGAAAAGACAACAAAACAAGAAGGAAGAAAAGAGGAAAATATGGTTATACAAGTGAAGCAAGCTAACTCTTGGGTCCTCACCTTAACAAGGAACTCCGTCAAGTATCATCGCTTGAAAATACGGATAGAAGAAGAGAAGAAAAGAGAACAAGAAATGAAATAACAACAACTAGTTAACAACAACTAGTTAACAACAAATAATAAAATTACAATACAAGATAATAAAATTACAAGACAATAAATAAAAGAGACAAGATAAAAATAACCCTCATCTTCATTGATCTTCGACTCAAAAAGCTCTCACTATAATTCTCATGGAGGAAAGAATAAAGAAAAAGAAGAAACTAAGCTAAAGGGAGAATGGAAATCAAGACATGAAGGAGGCTTTGGCTTGCACAAAACTGGGCTATTTATAGGCTGCGTGCTGAAACCCTAGGGCCAAATTCTGACCCTATATGAAATGTCAAAACTACCGCCAAAGTTTCACCCTCTGCCGAGTCAACTCGGCCGCGGATCCGCGGCCGAGTCACCATGTTGGCCGCGGATCCGCGGCCCTTCTGGGGATTTGTGAAGTCTGGTTTTTGTGGGTTTCTTGTGCTGCTATTGTCTTCTGTTTAACAGGTCCAAAATGTCAATATTCTTCCATGATTTCTTCAGATCCGTAATAGTCCAAAATGGCATCAAAAATAATACTTTTGACCTTTTCTCCCTCGAGCTCCGCGCACCCATTGATTCTTGTGCTTCCCCCCTCGTGCTATGTGCTTGTCCGAAACACGAATGACCGTTGTCATATGTCTTGTCTCTGGAACTGGTAAGCGGCACTGGACGGATACGGATGACCGGAAGCCGGCTTTTATCTGCTGTCAACAGATGTTCTGTATTTTGGCGTAACAGTGGAGATTTTGTATCAGTTGCGTTATTTTAGACTAGGAACCTGTAGCCTGTAAATATATAGCAAACACGGATTAAAAGCACCTACCTATAAACAAACGAGCGTAAGAATGGGCGGTAGTAAAAGTAATATTCTGGTATGAACAAATACGCCAAAACTTAACTTTTGCTTGTCCCGAGCAAAACCAATTATTCACAAAAAAGTCCTAACCTCACTTTCGCAGGGAACGCGATTGCACTGAGCTCGTGCAACAAGCCGTTAAATCTCTAGGTGTCCCTATTAGGAGGTGTGTTGTCTCCTGAGGGTTTTCAGCGGATTACACCCACAAAATCCCGTCAAGCTAGTGTCATAAGTTAACGTCGATTCTACTCCTACGGTTTAGTATTTACGTTAGAAATTCTATCATCCTAAGTTAGAAATATCCAACCCTAATGCTTCACACCTCCTATCTATTTAACCTTAGATCATATACGTTCCAAAAAAAGTTTATAAAGATGTTGGTATCTCCTGAGTTTTCCTTCTAAAGTGCGGTCTTAAATCAGGGATTTTTATCAACTTTACAGAAAACACAAGTCTTATTCTTTATTTCTATCTTTTATCCAAACATCGATTGTATACCCCTACGTGTGTGTATATTTGCACCCCTACACTCAAGAATTCAATTCAAGTTATAATACCCTTGACATAATACCAAATACTACTTCTTTTCATTAAGGATGGACGGATTTTCTCACACACCTTTCATGCGACTATTATTGCTTCTTGAGGCACTAACGGCCGATTACCGAATGTGTGAGCTTTTAAAGCGTAAATAGCAGTTTCCAGGTCTTGACTTTATTCTATTTTTCTTTTTCTTTTTCTTTTTCAAGACCGGATATATTTTTCAATATGCTCTTTTGGTGTTTAGCTTTAAATACCGTTTTTTCTTTCATACTAGGCTTTCAGGCAAGAGTATTTCTAGGTATTCTCTACTATCCCAAGTTTCAAGGTGCGTATAAGTGCAGTTTGTAGGGTATATACTTTCTAAATTTAAACTCGAGAAAAAAAACTATTTTACAGATTTATCCTTCAGTAAAGCTTCAATACTTTCCCTTCATCTTGACTTAACTCAAGAACTGAACTCAAGATTACCTATTTCTCAAAAAAACTATAAGGACGTATACTTACCAAAGTTAGACAGAATGGGGGTTATTTTTAGGATTTTCAATTCCTAAGCCTAGAATTTAGTTATTTCTAACATATCAACTAAACTTTCAGAATAAAAATCTGAGTTACCCTATTAGCTAACTTGACGACAAAGTTTTTATATTTTTGTAAAATTTTTGATTTTTGTGGGTTTTTAATAAGGTATGCAAATGCAAAATATTCAAATGAATGCGAAGGATGAAAGCTTACCGAGCACACCCCAAACTTAAACTTGACAGTGCCCTCACTGTCAGGCTATACCAAGAGGGTCAAAATTGTCGGTGCCTCCCTAAAAACAAATTATATACATAACAAAAAAGGAAAACAAAAGTTATATACAAAAAGGTTCCCCCACAAACTTAAATAAAACAGTGTTTCCACTGTTAAGCGTTGAAGTTCAGGATTAGGGGGAAAGAAAACAGTTTCAAACTATACAAGGCCTTACACAGGCCAAAAGTGAGCACCAACCATTCAAAGATTTTATTGCTATAATGTACAGGTTGGTGGAAGAAGGCGTAGAGAAAAGAGAGGGAGAATACGCGAGACCGTATGGAGATAGATGTGGTATACGGTCTAGGTATATAAGAAGAAGAATGGCGGAAGGGAGAAAGAAGTGGAATACGAACTTAAGGGTGGAAATGGATTGAATAAATTAGTACAATCTGTAATGATCGATGTGAAAAGATGGATTGTACTAATCTATCAATATGGCGAGAAATTGGGTCAAATCCCTCAAGATTCATGAGAAACCATGGGTACGCCGAACTTGGTAAACCAGACACAGGAAGTGAAAATGATATGGTTTCTTGCAATGTCGGAATGACGGAAAGGATGGGGGGAAGTGATTGAGGAAGGGTATCGGTTAAGGGTTCTGGAGGGTGTACATAGTCAACGACAGGGACAGGATGAATTGGAAAATCCGACTCACCAAGCAACACTGGTTCATCCTCAAAAATAACCTCAAAATTCAGCACATCCATGCATTTATCCTCAAAATCCAGACGCATATGGGGTTTCGGGAAAAAAATTTAATGACTCGGGATGATGAATGGGAGAGAAAAACTCAGCAAAATCTGCGGGTTCATCATCTAAAATATTCCCAGTGTCAATATCCTCAATCAAGTGAAAATCTATATTCTCAGACACCTCAACAAAAGCATGGATATTAATCAATTCAGGCTCTAGAGTGGAGGTGTAGATGTCAAAAGGATTGGGTGTGGTTTCACTCGAAAAGGACCCTTCACAATCGGGCAAATCAAATACTACAAAGTCACACAACTCATTATATGTTCTATCTTTAATCAATGAATCGTTTGGAACACTAGATAGACATTCAAAACCGGAGTTGTGGGATTCAAGTTGAAACGGGTAGGCTTGATTCGGAAGGGGGTACATCTCACTCTCTCCTATCAAATTCTCAACCTGTCCTACCGCCTCTTCATACATTGGAAAATTTGGAGCTAGTTGAAAACTAGTTACCGGGTCACTAGGTTGTATGAGGGCGGCCATGGACGCATTCAAATCCATCATCCGTTGGTACGACGCTACCCTAAAGTCTTCCAAAGACTGTTCCAGACTAGACATGGGCTGTGAAGGGGTTTCAGTAAAAGATTCAAAATGGTTTGGATACTGAAAACTCCCAAATGGCGGTTCATAAGCAATGTCTAGGGAAGGTGCAAAAGTCGGGTAGGCCTGGTAGGAATTGAATGGCTGGACAGGAGCAGGATAAACATTTTGATAAGAAGGTGAATGGAATTGTTGATCCCAAGAATCTGTAGTGGTGAAATGAGTGAAAGATCGGCTACAGGATTGTTCAATATGTTCAGCGACGGACAAAGGACGACTTGCAAAAGGGGTATCAATATAAGAGGGTGGGGGAGGTTGAAAAGGTGGATACAAAGTGGATTGCGGAGGGCAAGTGTTTGTCCTAGACGCGTCTATCTGATCTTTCAAAGAGATTTTGGGCATGGAGGGATCGTTCGACGTTCGGCCAAAGCAAGAACCGTAAGAAGTAATGTCTGGTTGTGGGTACCAAATTTCGGCAGGAGTTTTTCTAGGTGGAGTACCCATGATATGAAGAGAGAAAGGAAGAGAAAAGGAGGGGAAAAAGAATGTTAAATTTTTTTTTTTAACAAAAGAATGAAATACACACACAAAAAGAATCTGGAAAAAAATAATCACGACACAAAAATTTCACACACCTAATCGTTCTAGGGTTCACCTAGGTCAACTAGACCTACTCCAGAACATGATTTCCGAAGAAAAACTGTGTCGAGAAACGAGCTTAAGATACACTGATCACAAGGCCAGGTAAGTGCAGAGATAAGGGGAGGTTTTCCGACGCTTTCGCGAAGGTCCTTAATTAAATATCCCTTTCTCTTTTGGCGGTTTCTCCGTTAACACTTTTCTAGACACCCCGTAAACAATATACCGTTAAGCGAGGTTCTAAACACAGTTAACTTCTCGTAGTGTGCGCGAAGTCCTTAAGGCTTAAAGTCTAGTTTCTTTTAAAATTTTTGCGGGTAAACGTTATGCTCAAGTTCGTGATTTGTGGGCCACGGGAAAGGTGATGAAATCCTTTACCTTATGTTGTGGGGTTCGCTTGCCCTTAAGTCCGTATTAATGTATGCAATGCGCAATTCAATAAAAATTCTATAAAGAATCAAACAATCGTTTTTTAGTTTAAGCACGGCACTGCAACAAATACGGGTTAGTCAATTTTTAGCGTTTGCTAGCGAACTTGCAAAGAATCCTGCAAAAAATAGTATATTGGATGCGTCGGTTTTGAGAAGAAGGTGTTAGTAAAGTACGTACCGTTAAGTTTTTGGGTTAGGAAACCCCCGTTGAATCAAATCCGATAAGCTTGAAAAGTTCGCTTGCACGGGTCAAACTACCCGGATATTTGTACTGTACTTTGCAATCACCTTAGCCTTGAACGTACGCTTTGCTCCCCACAATCGCCGTTTGCAAATCCGCAAAAATCTGCAGAAAATACAGTATAGTGGAATTTACAGAGACGATAAAAGAACAGAGACAGGGCAGGAAAAAATTTGGGCACTGAGGCCTCAATACGGCCGCGGAACCGCGACCACAGCCCCACTTTGACCGCGGTTCCGCGGTCAAACAGTGGACTTGGAGCCTCGACTTTTGTTCCCTGCACTCCCCTTGACCTCTACTCCAAAAAAAATGCTCTGTTTCTTGATTGAATTACTGTACTTGGTCCAGATTAGCCTGCACACTTGCACACAAAAATTATCAAAAATAACAAAAAGATTTTTTTTTTAAATTTTATTTATAATTTTATATATATACAAAAAGAATATTAACTCGAATAACAAGAAAGAAAATATGTTACCGTCTCCCCGGCAACGGCGCCATTTGATTGAAAGAATTAAAGTTAACCGTAATCAAGACGGTGTCGCTATGCAGCTGGCCGGTTGAGCACGGGTCGATCCATAGGGAGATGGTTGTATGTCCGTTCGAGTTTTAGACGAGTCAATAAAGAATGTGTATATGTTTGTTCAGTTCTATCCTAAGTGTTCGTATTTATGTTCAAGTAAGCTTGTTAAGGTTAAGGTTGGTTAGTAGAGTTAGAATTAATCTTGTACTTATCTTTAGCCATTCTTAAGACGATGTTGGGATAATCGAAAGTAGCGGGGATTAGGAGGACATAGGAATGGGATTTGCGAGTTTAAGCAAGCTTTCCAACGCTAAATCCATTCCTAGTGCCCCTTGTCCGTCCCCTAAATACGCTTATTTCCAACCCTCGACCAAACACCCGCAACCATGTATCCAATTAAGTCACTTTGTAGTGCGCTTAAAGGACTTCTCGACTTAGGTCGCGGCTATATGTCACGTATAGCGCGCCTAAACGAGGGGGTCGCGATTGTTTGGTCGGGTTTTGTTTCAAGATGTTTGGCGAAGAGAAGAACAAGGGATTTCTCCGTCCCTCATACCACCTTCCTTAGCCTTAATAAGAGGGAAAGTATTCACACAATATTAAATAAAAGAAAGCAAAACAAGAAGGAAGAAAAGAGGAAAATACTGTTTCACAAGTGAAGCAAGCTAACTCTTGGGTGCTCACCTTAGCTAGGAACTTCGACAAGTATCATCGCTTGAAAATACGGATAGAAGAAGAGAAGAAAAGAGAACAAGAAAAGAAACAACAACAACTAGTTAACAACAAATAATAAAATTACAATACAAGATAATAAAATTACAAGACAATAAATAAAAGAGACAAGATAAAAATAACCCTCATCTTCATTGATCTTCCACTCAAAAAGCTCTCACTACAATTCTCATGGAGGAAAGAATGAAAAAGAAGAAGAAACTAAGCTAAAGAGAGAATGGAAATCAAGACATGAAGGAGGCTTTGGCTTGCACAAAACTGGGCTATTTATAGGCTGCGTGCTGAAACCCTATGGCCAAATTCTGACCCCATATGAAATGTCAAAACTACCCCCCAAAGTTTCACACTCTGCCGAGTCAACTCGGCCGCGGATCCGCGGCCGAGTCACCATGTTGGCCGCGGATCCGCGGTCCTTCTGGGGATTTGGGAAGTCTGGTTTTTGTGAGTTTCTTGTGCTGCTATTGTCTTCTGTTTAACAGGTCCAAAATGTCAATATTCTTCCATGATTTCTTCAGATCCGTAATAGTCCACAATGGCATCATAAATAATACTTTTGACCTTTTCTCCCTCGAGCTCCGCGCACCCATTGATTCTTGTGCTGCCCCCCTGGTGCTCTGTGCTTGTCCGAGACACGAATGACCATTGTCATATGTCTTGTCTCTGGAACCGGTAAGCGGCACTGAACGGATACGGATGACCGGAACCCGGCTTTTATCTGCTGTCAACAGATGTTCTGTATTTTGGCGTAACAGTGGAGATTTTGTATCAGTTGCGTTATTTTGGACTAGGAACCTATAGCTTGTAAATATATAGCAAACACGGATTAAAAGCACCTACCTATAAACAAACGAGCGTAAGAATGGCCGGTAGTAAAAGCAATATTCTGGTATGAACACTGCTGCTGAGCTGTTGTTTGATGTTGTTCTGTTTGTTGCTGTTGCTGCTACTCAGGCTGCTGCTGCTGCTTGTTATTTTTATTTTGTTGCTGTTGCAGTAGCAGCTAAAGAAGGGTTTGATGTATTTGTGGTGAAGTGTTGAAGTTGTGTGCAGCTGGTTTAGAGTAGCTAGTGGGGTGATGATGGCTGATGGTACTGCTGCAGCTGAAATTAGGGGCTGGGGTGGTTGCTGATGCATCTGATGCTGAGTTGCTGATGCTTTGTGCAGCTGATATGAGTGTGTAGGTCTTATTGATATTGGGGGCTGTTATTAAGTAGGGTTTGAGCTGCTAATGCAGCTGCTGCTGCTGGTGTAGTGTGGTGTGTGAGAGTGAGAGGGAGAGATGTGAGAGGCAAAAGTTTTGAAGTGAATGGTTATTGTGACATTACCTAGGAGCCACCTACCTCTCTCTCTAGCCACAAGTCAACTTAACCATAATCACCCTTAAACAACACACTTAACTTAACTATAAGGTTTAAGCCACTATGGTCATCTAAGCATGGTTCAACCCTAGGCTCAACCCTAACTACCATGCACATATGTGTGCAGCCCAGATAAAATTCCGATAAAATATTCATAAAACCAGATAAATCATCAGAAACCAATTTTGGTAAACTTTTTACCAAAAACACTACATTAAACATATTTTAGAATTGCCATAATTTTTCTTCAGAATTTTCCCCATTTATCGGTATTTAATTATACCGAAATATTAAAATATTCATTAAAAATTAATATTAAATTATGAAAATTCCCAAAAATAATATTATATTTTTCTGAAATGTTACAGTAGACCCCTACGAGAGCGGCAAGCAACCCTCCCAATTCTAGAGTTAGGAGACCCGGACTCGACTCCTCGAAATGGTCTCCCACTGGACTCTAGAACCCGGTTACTTGTGCTCTCCTCCTTGGGACTATCTTAATGCGGAAAAGTAAATAATATATATCAATAGTGACATCATCCACAACCCGGAAGTGCCCCAATAAAAGAATATTACATACAAGCTTTTACATGAATGAAAATGAAAAACTCTCATCTCACATAAAAAAAACTCGGCTATTCAAAACACGACAATCCAATATTACATATCAGAGCAATACATAACATCACATGTCATCAACGTAAGTAAATATGCGTATCCCAATTGTCGTTGACATATAGCAACGAAACCAGCGATACGCCACATATTACACTTACGGTCGTAGAAGGGAAAGTGAAAAACTAAAACAATTGGAATCCGCAACCACCTTAGACATCATAAACCCAATGTATCATATACTTTGGATTTCATGCCTAAACAAATGAATTCCTTAGACATCACATGCCTAACAATTATAAACCCCGCATTCTAGTCTCGATATTGAAAACACTTTTCAAAAACCAGTCGGCTAATTCAACAAGATTCCCGAAAACCTGATCGAATGCTCGTCGGAAACTTTAGTAGACGGTCGCACCCCCGATGTCGTCGACGAAGTGTACTGAGGCGGAACACCACGGCCGCGAGCACCCGAATGGATGCTTTTGGCGACGGGGTTCTCCTACAGTCACTTGGTCAGGGCTATGGGAGTGGCTATCTAGTAAGGTTACCCGGCGAGTATCCGCGTACACTACGTAATTGCGACGGACTTTTGATCCTCATCAAAATTCCATGGCAACCGATCAAATGAGACTAAACTGCTAGATTTATAAAATTCAAACTAGTTATCACATAACTAAATTTGTGGATTCCAAATATTATATCACAATCACAGATAGCTAGACGATGTTAAACTTTTCGATCGAATAAATAAACACCCAAAATTTCCCAAAGAGCTCAACACTTGAGCGGAGTTTAAAAAGTACCCAGAACATGCCACAACACCTATGAACCATCCGTAGAAGGGCCGACCCATGCCTCACTCATGTCGCCGCGGAACTGCCGCAAACCCTAGGGTATGACCGCGGTTCCGCGATCCAAAAAGTCAAGTTTGGGTATCGTTCTTCTAGAGGGTCCATAGAATCGCATGCATGATTTTCTGAAGATTTTAAACTTGGAAAAAATCCAACTCTTGAAAATTTTCCAGCGAGGAAAAATACGGGTTATTGATATCCATTCGAACTTTTTAACGTCGTCTAAATAACCCGAACGAATGATAGAATTACGACTACTAAGCACTCCGAATTGCCTTTGCACAAAGATAGCATCACATGCAAATTTAGCAAAAACAAGCAACATCTGAAATACCAAAACCCAGAGACCGGAACACCCTAAAAAATCCAACCCAGAACAAGCCTATAAAACAGAGCTGGCCGGATTTTCTTGACTTGTGGCCGGCCATTTTCCGGCGAGGAGGGTTGAAATTTTTAGGGCGTTCATGTTACATCTCATGCAGCATTCTGCAATTGCATAAAAAATTATAGACTCTCTAAAAATTTCGACAGAAACCGGGTCTTTGTTTCGGTTGTTTCGGAGTTGTTTCGGTTTCGTAATCTAACAAACATCGTCTAATTCTCTAGCTTGGTTCTGATACCACTGTTGGGTTCCCAAGGGTGGCAGCAAGGTTTCGGGAGGCACCGTCCAAGCCAATTTCAAAAATTTGCTGTACTAAAGAACCCTAACCTAGAATCTTAACTAGAGATTTAGACGAAACAACAATGTAAACAACTTTACATCCAAAGTGAACAAGGAATACAACCTTTGTAGACCGGTCCTTCACTTCAATAGCTCCGTGTAGTAGTCCCTTCGCTCCAAGTAGTGAACTCCTGGACTCTAGAAAGGCTTCACAAGATGAACGGAACAAGCTTTCTTGAAGTCTTCAAGGCCGAAGATGATCTATGTCGAGGAGACACCAACCCAATCTACCTCTTCACTAAATATGGTTTAGTGAAGAAAACAACCTAAACTAAATGGCTAATATAGTAGAGGATGATGAAGTAGGAATTTTGCTCACTTTAGATTTATTTTTCTCACGATATTTCTTCATCTCTCCAAACCCTAGAAAGCTTTTGGAGATGAGGAAGAAGATGAAGTGGAGATGAGAATGAAACTTATATGGTGAGAATAGAAACCATGGGTGAGTTTGTATCATATACTAACTAATGTAGAGAATAAACCATGGCTAACAATAATGGTTAGGTTAATAAATATCTACAAGTAAAACAAAGTTAGTAGACTAAGTGAATGGTTAGCATAAGCTTCTCCAAGCTTCTAGCCATGACAATGTTCTAACCATTTTGCTTGGATAAATAAAAACCTAGGATTATCATAAGCATGGTGTGAGTCTCATACACCCATGTAGAATGTGGCATCTAGCATGACACAAAATAATGTACATTAATATATATCACATATATACTAAGTGTACACAAGTGAGAAAAAGAAATGTTTAAGTGAGAAAATATTAGTTAATGTAAATTAATATATCGCATATATAATTATACATTAAATTATTAAATCAACACTTCATTTAATAATCCGGCCATATCACATACAGCCGACTAATATCAAATGTATCAACTTATCGAATCAACACTTGATCCGATAACCCGGCTATATCACATATAGCCGACCGATATCACATATCGCGAGTATAGAATGCGGTATCACATACGTGCATTAATCTCAGTCCCGCATATATCACATATGTGCTCCTACTTCGTTTCGCATGAACCAGGAAAGCTCTGTGTAGGACTTTAAAGACTCGTCAATACGCCGGCAGTAGGTGATGATCATATCAAACACCCACAAGCCGCAAGCGGTCTGCTAAACGAAACGGCTACCCGGGTATTGAGCGATCAGAAGATCAGAAAAGAAAGCCTGCTCATACTCCTGTGAATCCAATCAGTAACACTACCGTACAATCCGGTCTCTTCGTCAGATATGTCGAATATCACAGGCTGAGGGTGGTATAACGTCAGACCCCAATAGCCTGATAAGTCAAGCCGATGCAAGGTCTATAACGGTTTGAGAAACTACTAATAACAGTTACCAGTAGATCTCAGCAACCCTGGCCAGGGATTTCCTGTTATGGCCAATCGAACATAGCGCAACATCAACCCCCAATACCCGGAGAGACGGAATCCCCTTCTATCGCTCATTGCCTCCATGTGACTCGGGTCTGTACCCAAAAACCACCGTTTTGCATGATCTCTTGAACGTGGTAAGAAGGAAATCAAAGCACAGTGGGAATAACACAAGACTCTATGACGATCTCGGGTCGACAGACTAACCTGTACCAGTGTCACCAGAGAACTGTTATCTGACGATAGGTATAATACAAGCTAAGAGTTCTCGGCGATTCCGTTCAGTGTACCCAGTCTCCGCTGAGCACCCGTATACCTTCTCTGATGTCAAACACCAATGGATGTGGGATCATCCTTTGCCCATCATATTGGTCGAGAAGCATATACGCTAGTCTACTCTGGAGTATCGATGCCCTGTCTCGATACTCCTATGACTAGGAACATTTGAAGGATGTACTTACCGACTACCTCTGCCCCAATAGTATGATCTGCATCATAGTCCTGGTAGTCAAGTACTCATCCTAAGGGCTTTATCAACATGTAATAGAGAGACAATAAGTGTACATGTTAAGATAAAGAGCAACCAGATAGCATACAATCATGTCGAGCAAGAAAGTTCTCCCTATATATATCCAAGCATCCACTACAATATACATCGTATGTACAGTAATGGCCTCTAGGGCATACATATAACTAACAGCTCACTGCCTCCGTGTGGCTCGGGACCGTATCCAACTAAAACCTATTTGCACGAATCCTTTGAGCCGTGGTATGGTAGTAATCAAAGCACAGTGGGAACTCACACGAGACAAATGACGATCTCAGGTCGATAGACTGACCTTTACACATGTCACCTGGGAACTGCTATCTGACGATAGGTATAATACCAACTAGCATGTGTCAGTTATGTATATACCCTAGAGGCCATTAATGTACATGTGATGTATATTATAGTGGATGCTTGGATATATATAGAGAGGACTTTCTTGCTGGATATGATAGTATGCTCTCTGGTTGCTCTTTATCTTAACGTGTAGACTTGTATCAGAACAATGTCTTGCTCTTACATGTTCATAAAGCCCTTAGGATATGTACTTGACTACTGGGACTATGATGGAGATAATAATATTGGGGCTAGAGTAGTCTAAGAGTACATCCTATAACTGTTCCTAGTCGAGGGTGTTTCGAGACAGGGCATCGATACTCCAGAGTAGACTAGCGTATACGCATCTTGACCCATTTTATGGGCGATGGATGATCCCACATCCATTGGTGTTCGACATCAAAGATGGTGTACGGGTGCTCAGTTGAGACTTGGTACACTGAACGGACTCGCCAAGAGCTTCTAGATAGTATTATACCTATCGTCAGATAGCAGTTCTTTGGTGACACTGGTACATATTAGTCTGTAGACCCGAGATCGTCATAGAGTCTTGTGTGATTCCCACTGTGCTTTGATTTCCACCTTACCACGTTCATGAGAACGTGCAAAACGGTGGCTTTTGGGTACAGCCCCGAATCACATGGAGGCAATGAGCGATAGGAGGGGTTTCGTCTCTCCCGGTATTGGGGGTAGATGTTGCGCTGTGTTTGATTGGCTATAACTGGAAGTCCCTGGTCAGGGCTGATATGGAGATTTACTGATAAGTGTTATCAGTAGTTTCTTGACCCGTTATGAGACTCACATCGACATGACTTATCGGTTACTGGGGTCTGACGCTTGCCACCCCTAGACTAGATATGCGACATATCAGACGAAGAGACCGGACTGTACGGTAGTGTTACTGATTGGATTCGCAAGAGTATGTACAGGCTTGCTTGTTGATCTTCTGGTCGCTCAATACCCGGGTGGCTGTTACGTTTAGCTGACCGCATGCAGCTTGTGCGTGTTTGATATGATCATCACCTACTGCCGGTGTATTGACGAGTCTTTAGAGTCCTACACAGAGGTTTCCTGGCTCAGGAGAAACGAAGTAGGATCACATATGTGATATGTACGGGATCGAGATTAATAAGAGTATGTGATACCGTATTCTATTCTCGCGATATATGATATCGGCCGGTTATATGTGATATAGCCGGGTTATCGGATCAAGTGTTGATTCGATGAAATGATAATACACACACACACACACACACATATTATATGCTCACTTAAGTATTTATTATTCTCACTAATAATACATTTAACATATATGTGATATATGTTTAATGTATTGTTTTCTTTTGTTACATAAATATTATATATGTGATATATAATATTGTGACATGCTTGGTTATAAATGCAACTAGGGTTTATAAGAGTTAAACCATGCTAGGGTTAAGATTAGGATTTATATTTATCATTAAGTAATTCAAATATTGTGGATTTTTGTCATGGTTGATGCTTGTAGAAGCTTGTAGTCTTCTTTGACTTTGTCCACTCTTTTTGTCTAGCTTAAGATATTTATCAACCATACCTTTAACCATAGCTCATGGTTAAGTCTCTACAAGGGTTAAGGATGATATACTTGACCCGTAGTTGCATTTCTAACCACATAACAATAATTCATCACTTGGTTCTTCTTATTCTTCTTCATTGAAAAAAGCTTGCTAGATTTTTCATTTGTGATGAATCATTGTGAGAAATTAAATAATAAAATGAGCAAAATTCCTACTTCATCATCCTCTTCTATACTAGCCATATAGATTAGTGTGTTAGCTTCACTAATTCCATATTAGTGAAGAGAGAGATTGAGTCCGTGTTTCCTCGACGTAGATCATCATATACTTTGAAGACTTCAAGCAAGGATGCATCGTACATCTTGTGGAGCCTCTCAAGAATCCGGGAGTTCATGGATTGCAGCGAAGGGACCACTACTCGGAGCTTTTGAAGAGAAGGAACGGACTACAAAGGTTGTAATCCCTATCACTTAGATGTAAAGTTATTTACATGAAAAGTTAACCCTAATTCTCTAGTTAAGATCATGGTTAGTGTTTCATAGCACACCAAATTTTTATAATATGGCATGTGTGATGCCTCCCTAAACCTTGTGGTAGTGCTACGTAACCCTACAGTGGTATCAGAGCCATGCTAGAGCATTTGGCATTGTCTAGACGAAGATAGAATTCCGATCGAACCCCAAAAACCCGAAACGGACCCCCTCTCTGGAAATTGTTCAAAAAGTTGGATTTTTTCATGTTAAAAATACTTAGAAAATCATGCAGGGAATTCTATGGACACACCAGAAGAACGAAACCCTAACTCGTCTATGTGACCGCGGATCCGCGGCCAAAACCTGGTTTTTGCGGCGGATCCGCGGCGCCACTTGAGAGGTTTGGGTTGGCCCTTCAGCTGTTGGTCCGTAGGTACTATAGTATGTCTCTGGTTAATTTTAACTGTGCTCAAGTGTTGAGCTCTCTGGTAATTTTTGGGAATTCGTTGAATCGATCGAATTGTCTAACTTCGCCTCGTTATCTGTGATGATTATGTGTTGTTGTGATATGTTATATTGGATCGTCGAGTTTTGAATAGCCGGGGTTTTTATGTGAAATGAGTGTTTTTATTTTCATTCATGTAAAATTCATTATATGTAATATTCTTTTATTGGGGAACTTCCGGGTTGAGGATAATGTCAGCATTGTATATTATTTACTTTTCCGCATTAGGATAGACCCAAGGAGGGGAGCACAAGTAACCGGGTTCTAGGGTCCAGTGGGAGACCATTTCGAGGAGTCGAGACCGGGTCTCTTAACCCTAGAATTGGGAGGGTTACTTGCCGCTCTCGTAGGGGTCTAGGGATGTGGGTTTGGCTATTCATCGCGACCGTGGAATCCGTGTTTTATACAGGATCAAAATAAAATACGGACCTCCTAGTATATCCAATATTTCATATGTTATCTTCTGCTGCTGATATACTGTGATGTGATTATTTTATATGCGTGAGACGAATTCTTATACTATATATATATATGATATATAAATATTACTGCTTTCGTTTCTTCTGTGATGCTTAGGAAGCATTTAAATGATGGGATTTCATTACTGAGATTAATGAAAGAAAAAGAAAAAGAAACCTAAAAGATGTTGTACAATCAAATTTTCAAAATGGGTTGCTCTAGTTTTTGCTTTGCACAGCGGTATTCGTTGTAGAATATCCAGCACCTTATTCGATAAGGAAAGAGCCGAGATCCCTTCACCGGGAGGGACCTCTTAAGCAAAACTAGCATATACTACAACTCACTCGTTTTTGTTTTTGATTGCTTCTATAATTCTTGCTTTGCACAGCGGTATTCCTTATAGAATATCCATCACCTTATTCGATAAGGAAGAGCCGAGATCCCTTCACCGGGAGTGACCTCTTTAACGGAACTAGTAAAAGCCTCAAAAAAACTACTTTTCAAAATCACTTGTTTCTACAACGATATCAAGTTCGTTACGACAAAAGGTTTTCAGAAAAACCTGTCCTAGTCCTATGTCATTTCAGATAAGTCCTACTTAGTAATCGTGCTGCGTTTGTTGGCCTGCGTCAAGGCGTAGTGTGCGGTAGCTAACTGGTGCTTATCTGCAACATAAGATGTGATTGGATTAGGGTAGTTGTACGACTTTGTTGGCCTGCATCAAGGGTCGTGTGGGTGGGTTTAATTCAATTAGGAAATGACGGGTTGAACTTGACTAGCGGACTATGGTTTGTTGGCCTGCGTCAAGGTCATAGCATGCTAGGGGCAAAAGCATTATCGGGAATTTCAAGTGTTGAAATTTGCAATAAGATTGCATACCTGCTATGAGATAGTTGGATCCCGATACCCACTGCAAGTAAGAGTTACTCTTGGAAGATTTTTACACAGGACAATTAGCCGATCAAGTAGGTGTCTAGAAAGGTGTTAACGGGGTTATGCCTCTGGGAAAACGAGGTTTATTTTAATTAGGTCCATGCGAAAGCACGGGGAACCTCCCTCAAAATACCAACACTCTCCTGGCCGAAAGATTGGCGAACTTGTAAAGTGTAATTAATCCCGGCTAGTCTTACCTTTTATGGTTTGAAAGAAGATTTGATGAAAATAGTTGGAGCCATCCTGATTAGATAAGATAATAACCAATCTAATCTTGCAAGAGCATACGCTAAAGTGTTTTCTTCTGTCTCTCTCCAAGTAGCGACCATGTCATGCCTTAATCAAGATAATAATATGGATGTATTGACTGAACCCGCTTGTTATACTGAGCATGGGAACGTTGGATCCGTTCTTTCTTATAATTGTCATAAGACTGAACAGAAAATAAGGATATATCCGGATTCTCACGGCACCCAAACGAAGAATAAGCATGATGATGTATCTTCTTCGGGTGTATTTGTTATCGAGAACTGTTTATCAGTTCACTCTACGTCCTGAGTATTAGATACCGGATCAGGATCCCACATATGTAATATGTTGCATGGGCTAAAGAGAGGTAGAGAACTGGGAATGGGTGATCATTCCGTAAAAGTAGGGAATGGTGCAAATGTTGCAGCCAAAGCAGTTGGCGAATATCACCTTGAATTACCAAGTGGTAATACATTGATTCTGAACGAATGCTATTACATACCGAACATGATATGCAACATTATATCCGTTTCTTTATTAAGTAAAGAAGGATATAATTTTGTAGTATAAGATAATGTTATGAACATCTTCCTGAATCAAAATTTGATTGGATCATGATCGTTAAATAATGGCATATACGTTCTAAATCAAACCACCGTTCTTAATGTACAAAACACACACAAGTGGAAGAATTCAGAAATGAACGAATCCTTCTTGTGGCATTGTAGACTAGGTCATATCAATACGACACGACTAGCTAAGTTGCATAAGGATGGTGTAACGTTTTAGAAATCGTTTTGCGAATTTTTCCGTTTTAGGGTAAAATAGTCGGTGTTTTCCGTTTTAACCCGATTGTGATCAAACTTCTGTATAGACTTGACGGCACCTAGTTTAGCTAGAATGAAGCTAGTGCGTGGGCTTTGGGGGTAAATTGGAAGTTTTGGTTTACATAGAATTTTTCCCTAATTAAATATTATTTTAATGCTTTATTTGTGCACTTTATTAGTGGTAATTAATTTTTGGTTTGGGTTAATTACTACTAATGTGGATCTATGCTAAGTTAATCACTAGATTAGCACTAATCCATCTTTGAAAATATCCATCCAAAATATCTAGATAATTGTAATTTTAATTTGAATTTTAAAAGAAAAGAAAATGAAGACATAAAGGTATTTTGTTTTATTAAGCAATTATTGATTTTACCTTTTAGATTTTTCCACACTTTATCACAAACCCCCCGCCCCCATTTCCTCATGGTCGACCACTTCAAGCTTGCTGCCCCATCTCCTTCATCACTTCATTTCTTCAATTTAAATCTTGAAAAAATTCATCAAAAATCCTAAATAATTCACACAAACTCAAATACAAACCAATACCCTTCATTCTTCTTCACTAAACTGTAAGGTTAGTATAGCACCTTAGCAAGGTTTGGGAAGGCATCACACATGCCATATTGAAATTTTTGGGGTGCTAAACAAACCCTAACCAAGATCTTAACTAGAGACTTAGGGTAAACATGCATGTAAACAACTTTACATCTAAGAGAGAGGGATTACAACCTTTGTAGTCCGTTTCTTCGCTTCATAAGCTCCGAGTAGTAGTCCCTTTGCCGTGATCCATGATCTCCCGGACTCAAGAAAGGCTCCACAAGTCAAATGATCCATTCTTGCTTGAAGTCTTCCTTTTCGAAGATGATCTACCTTGAAGAATCTCAAGATCAAGCTTTTACTTCTCTAATCAAGTATTAGTGAAGTGAACACCCTAATCTATGTGGCTAGAATAGATGAGGATGATGAAGTAGGAATTTTTCTCCCTTTTGTTTTCATTTCCTCACTTTAAAACATCACAAGTTAAAAAGCTAGTAAGCTTTTCAAGGAGGAAGAAGAAGAAGAAATCTATTTGTGATGAATAATGAATTCATTGTATTATGGTTACAAATCAACCATGGGTTAAGAATGAAGGGCTTAACCCATGTAGATAATAAACCTAAGGTAAAGGGTTTGGGTTGAGTTAAGAAATATCTTTAGAAAATATCTTAGCAAAAAACAAAAGAAAGCTTCATGAAGCTTCATGAAAAAGCTAACCCAAATCAAACCCTAACTTGTTTTAATCTCCACAAAACATGTTGTATTTGCAACCCTAACTTGTTACAATATTATATATCACATACATAATATATTTTGCAACAAAAGAAAATAATACAATTAACATATATCGCATATATATCAATGTATTATCCGGTGAGAAAATGAATCAATAAAGCGAGCTTATATTAGTTAACGTAATGTAATATATCACATATATAATTATACATTAAATTATCGAATCAACACTTGATCCGACAATCCGGCTATATTGCATATAACTGACTAATATAACATGTATCGATTCATCGAATCAACACTTGATCCGATGACCCGGCTATATCACATATAACCGGCCGATATCATATATCGCAAGAATAGAATACGGTATCTAATATCGTATTATTCTCGGTACCGCCCATATTACATATGTGCTCCTACTCCGTTTTGCCTGAGCCAGGAAACCTCTGTGTAGGACTCTAAAGAATCGTCAATACGCCGGCAGTAGATGATGAACATATCAAACGCCCGCAAGCTGCAAGCGGTCAGCTAAACGTAAGAGCCACCCAGGTATTGAGCAATCATAAGATCAACAAGCAAGCCTGTACATTCTCCTGCGAATCCAATCAGTAACACTCCCGTACAGTCCGGTCTCTTCGTCTGATATGTCGCATATCTTGCCTAGGGGTGGTAAACGTCAGACCCCAGTAGCTTGATAAGTCGTGTCGGTATGAGGTACATAACAGTTCGAGAAACTACTGATAACACTTACCAGTAAATCTCTGCAACCCTGGCCAGGGATTTCCAGTTAATGCCAATCGAACACAGCGCAACATCAACTCCCTTTACCGGGAGAGACGAAACCCCACCTATCGCTCATTGCCTCTATGTGATTCGGGACAGTACCCAAAAGCCACCGTTTTGCACGCCCTCTTCGACGTGGTATGATGGAAATCAAAGCACAGTGAGAATCACACAAGACTCTATGACGATCTCGGGTCTACAGACTAACCTATACCAGTGTCACCAGAGAACTGCCATCCGACGTGAGGTATAATACCATCTGGAAGTTCTCGGCGAGTCCATCCTGTGTACCCAGTCTCCACTGAGCACCCGTATACTATCTCTGATGTCAAACATCAATGGATATGAGATCATCCATCGCCCATCTACATGGGTCAAGAAGTATACGATAGTCTACTCTGGTATATCGATGCCCTGTCTCGATACACCTGCGAATAGGAACATTTGAAGGATGTACTTAGCGACTACACTATCCCCACTAGTATGATCTGCATCATAGTCCTGGTAGTCAAGTACTCATCCTAAGGGCTTTATCAACATGTAACATAGAGACTATCAGAGTTCATGTTAAGATAAAGAGCAACCAGATAGCATACTATCATGTCGAGCAAGAAAGTCCTCCATATATATGTCCAAGCATCCACTACAATATACATCGCATGTACAGTAATGGCCTCTAGGGCATACATATCACCAACAATCTCCCACTTGCACTATGGCCATCTGTTGTAGTATCTCATTCCCAACAATCAGCTGTGGTCGAAGTATCTCATACTCAACCATCCCAAAAAAGTCTCTACTGGGAAATAGGCCTTTTTGAGTGGATCCGCGTTGTTGTCCTCTGTGTATACTCTCCTAACCTCGATCTCCCTGGAGATCAACCATCTCCATGATGAGGAGATACTTCCTTAGAATATGTCTGGATCACAGATGGGACGGTGTTTCCTTGGCATAAGCCAAAACTCCATTGTCACACAATGGTAGGAATGAAGTTCATCTCATGAACTAGTGTACATCCAGACTATTCCTTTGGTAGCATCCTTGGTAGTGATTTATCCTGCCTTTATCGTCTAGTATGTTACGGTATTTAGCATGGAACTCTTCCAACATACCGTCCCTCCACTGAAGGTAAAGACAATGCATGTGACTGACATTCAGTCGACCTTACCACCTTGGAAGCTTTCCAGTGATTCTCCCCAGGATCGATTGATACCATCTCACTACATCTAGTGAGAATCCTTACATCCAATTAGATCTATCTCATAGATCCAAAACCAGGATTTATGAGGTATCACCTTGATCCTATATAAAGAATCCTTGTGATAAGAGAAGATTGACCGAGCGTAGCATAGGAAACTTCTACCTTATCATGAGTATGTCATCCACGTACTATACGAAGATCACCACCATACTCCCTATCACCCTTTTTGTATATTCTAGGTTCATCTACCATTTTGATGAAGTCAAACTCTTCGACTACCACATCAAAACAGACTTTCCAACTCCGCGATACCTGCTTTATCCCATAAAGCAACTTGCATACGTATCCGCTGCTCCCACTGTCTACGAAGCCCTCTGGCTGTGTACTTATAGATGCTCTCTTCTAAATCACTATTTAGAAAAGCAGTCATGACACCCAACCGCCAGATATCGTAGTTATGGTATGTAGCAATGGCAAGTGGGATCTGGATGGACTTAAGCATAGCTTTGAAAGTCTTAACTTTTCCATGTATACCAAGTAATCTTCTCAAGATATACCTACTTCTGATGGGGATTTACGCCTTTAGATAAAGCAACCAAAGTCCATAATTTGTTGGTGTATATGGATTCCATCTCAGATCGCTAAGCATCCAGCCATTCTTACAGAGTCCACACTCTTGATGGCCTGCTCGAAACAAGTTGGGTCATCATCTCATGATGCAATCCTCGCTCCCACTGTCATAGAGAAACCGAAGTATCTCTCAGGTGGATGAGGAACCCTGCTAGATCGGCGGAGAGGCCGATGTTCGTTAGAAACTATTGAATCTTTCGGGTTTACCAAATCATCAGCTGCAGTTTGTATAGCCGGAAACTTTTCCAGTTCTACCTCATGACCACTAATTTCTTTACAAGAAATTCCCTTTCCAAAAGGTGGCATGCTGAGAAACAAAACACCTTTTGCTCCCCAGTTTGGTAGAAGATATTCCCTTGCGAATGCTTGGGATATCCAACAAACTTCCACAGAACTGACCTTGCCTCGAGTTTGTCCGGATTTTCCTTTGGACAACCCCAAATCTCCACATCCTTAAGAGATGGGCTCTTTCCATACCATATCACTTATGGAGTGGTAGGCACCTAATTTGGTTGGAGCCCTATTCAATAGGTATGCAGCTTCACAAGTGCATAACACCCAAAAAAAAATAGGCAACTCATTAGTACTCATCATAGAGCACACCATATCACATAGGGTGCGATTGCTCCGCCCCGATATACCAACGTATTGTGGTGTATACGGAGGAGTAATGCTGAGAGAGAATCTCATTCTCCTTTAGAATAGTCCAGGATCTCCGTGCTTAAGCATTCTCCTCCCTGATCACATCAAAGGACATAATACTTATACTTGTTTTGGTTCTATACTTCTGAAGTACAAAGAACCAGTCCTGGCATGTGTAGACAGGGGACGTCATACATCATTATGAATCAATCCCAAGAGTTCACTAACTCTTTCTCTGTTTCCAATAAACAGAGCTATGGTCATCTTCTCTTTATGACATGATTGGCAAGTTTCATAAGATCTAAATTCAAACTAATTTAAATATGCATCTAAATGTAACTTAGTTAGTTGGGTCACATTGATATGACCTAGTCTACGAAACCTCAAGAAGGATTCGTTCATTTCTGAACTCTTCCTCTTGTGTGTGTTCTGTACATTAAGAACTGTGGTTTGATTTAGAACGTCTATGCTTTTAGATAACGTGCCTGAACCGATCAACTCTTGATATAGGAAATGTTCAAAACATTATCCAACAATACAAAATTATATCCTTCTTTAATAAATAAAGAGACTGATATGATGTTGTATATCAGGTTCGGATCTAATAAAATTCGTTCAGAATCAATGTATTTTGTAATACAGGGTGATAACTGCCAACATACTTGGCTGCAACACTTGCACCATTTTTAACTCTTAAAACTTATCACTCTATCTCAGTTCTCTACCTATCTATAGCCCATGTAACAAATTACATATTTGGGATCCTGATCCGGTATCTCATACCCAGGACGTAAAGGATACTGAGAAACAGTTCTCTGTAAAGAACACGCCCGAAGAAGATGCATCATGATGCAGTTTCTTCGTTTGGGTGGCACGGGAATTCTGGTAATCCCCTATTTCCTGCTCGATCTTATAACAATTATAAGTTGGAGCAGGACCAACGTTCCCTAGCGCAGTATAACAAGCGGGTTCGGTCAATACATCCGTATTATTATCTTGATTAAGGCGTGACATGGTCGCTACCTGGAGAGAGAGAGAAGAAAACACTCAGCGTATGCTCTTGCAAGATTAGATTGGTTATTAATATATCTAATCAGGATGGCTCCCACTGTTTTAGTCAAATCTTCCTTCAAACCCTAAAAGGAAAGACCAGTCGGGATTAATTACACGCTATAAGTTCGCCAATCTTTCAGCCAGGATAGTGCCGGTACTTTGAGGGAGGTTCCCCGTGCTTTCGCACGGACCTAATTAAAATAAACCTCGTTTTCCCAGGGGCGTAACCCTGTTAACACCTTTCTAGACACCTACTTTGATCGGCTAATTGTAATGTGTAAAACTCTCCCAGGAGTAACTCTTACTTGCAGCGGGTATCGGGATCCAACTATCTCATAGGAGGTATGCAATCTCATTGCAAATTTCAAAACTTGAAATTCCCGATAATTTTTTACCCCAAGCGATCTATGACCTTGACTAAGTCAACAAACCATAGGCCGTAAGTAAAGTTCAACCCGTCATTTCCCGATTGAATTAAACCCACCCGCACGACCCCTGACTAAGTCAACAAGGCCGTACGACTACCCTAATCCAATCGCATCATCTGCTTTGCAAATAAGCACTAATCAGCTACCGCACACTACGCCTTGACTAAGTCAACAAACGCAGTACGAATAATAAATACTACTTATCTGAAATGACAGAGGGCTACGATAGGTTTTTAAGAAAACCCTTTGCGTAATGAACTTGATATCGTTGTAGAATCGAGTGAATTTTGAAAAGGAGTGTTTTTGAGGCCTTTGCTAGTTTTGCTAAAGAGGTCACTCCCGGTGAAGGGATCTCGGCTCTTTCCTTATGTCATGACCCAAAATATTAGCTCGTGACCAGCACTTGAATCACGCAACGTCTAAAGGCGTAACGGAATTCAAGTAAGCTAAAACCCAGAAATCTAAACCTTTTAGAAAAATAAAGGAGGTGAGGTTTTGAAATAAAGGTATAATGAAAACAAGTTTTCTTAATGCATAGAAAAGGAACATGAATGATGAAGTGAAATTTACCAATTTGAAAACATGTTTCGTCTTTTAAAAATTTCGGCAGAACCTCCTTTGTATATTTTGATCCAAAACCACAAATACGTAGCAAGAATAATGGCATCCCCAAGCGGGAGCTAGCACTTCGCCAAACGGCGGATCACAACATCGCAGTACAGTATAAATAAGTATACGACGCCCAACGGCGAAGTTCACCACAAGAAGATAAAGAAATAAGCAAATATAACCCCAAAAGTGAATGTAAAACCCATCGCTCAAATCTCGCAACTACAAGTATCACTAAGTCTCATTACTTATACAAATTCTAATTTTGATTGATTGATGGTGTTATCTAGATACAATATGAAATATAATACAAGAGTGGGTACGATACAATGTCCCACCTACCAATGCAAAACACCCAAATAAAGCTGTGTGCCAGTGAATCCGCTACTGATCCAAGCGGTCAACCTGCAAGAACTGTGGAACAACGGGGGTGAGTTTCCAACTCGTGAATATAAATATATCTACAAGTAGAAATCGAATAAACAATGACTCCTAGGTCAACTATAACAAAAGGTAAAACTATGATATCTAGGGTGACCGGGTCGTATATGTGCCAACAAGGTAGTCACTACCTATGTACATGCGGATAACATCCAATAATAATAATCAATGCATGTATATGGATCTCGTCCAACCATATAAAGGTATGTATGCATGTAGATCTCGTCCACCCAAAATCAATGTCTGTATGCACGTAAATATTATAAGGGAGTGTGCATGAAAGTATGAGGATATATGGATCAACGGTGTCCCTCCCGACACATCAAATTCATGGAACCTGAGTGCCTAGCATCGACACTCGAAAACATCATGAAAACCGTGCCCAGCATCGCCACGTAAATCCTCATATATCGGGCTCCGTCAGTCCGGATCGGCCCACGGGCTCCGTCAGTCCGGATCAGCCCATATCATCTCTCGACTCCGGTCGGTATCCTCCGGATATCCGCCGAGTCCAAATACTATCACCGGTAGGTAGTATTCCCTCTGCCAGGCTCACCGTCTACTACACAGCGATCCGTTCTCGCCCCGGGGTACCATACCAGGCCCACCATCTACCCGCAATCGGCCTCATCCGCCTCCTCGAATCGGGTTTCACATGTCGCTCTCAGAACCGAGAAAACACAATGTTGGACGCACTGAAATATCATATCAAGATAAACCGGGTTTTTAAAACAACACATAATCTCTTTTGAAATATCCACGGTTCTCAAATCCAGAAATCTCATGAAAACAGCATATCTGAATGCGTACAATAATAAAGCATGATGTATGCGACATGTAAAAATAAATGCGAGCATATCCGTGTATCATGCAATATGGAATAGTGATATGATACATTAAGGGGAAAACCGTTCTTTTAAAATGAATCGAGTTTTTAAAATATGACTTGCGGTTCCCAATTTCCCAATAAAACCAGTTATCTATATAGGTACAATATGAATATGCACAAGTATAGATGTACCATGTATGTGTGCACAAACATGAATATACAATGTGTATGTGCACAAGTATGGGTGTATCAAGGTATATGTACACCAATATGGATATACGAATGTGTATATCCGCAAGTATGAATGTTTCTATGTATATGTCATGATGCAACAACTCTACTGTGTAGTGACATGGCAATTATCGATGATGAAGTGTGTGAGGCGGCAAATATGTGTACGTGTAACATACACATCATCGATAATGGTGCAGGTGTACTATCACAGGTATATGCGATGCAATAATAATATCATGAATGCAGCAGGTAAATCATCAGCTAACAGCTATAAGGTATACATAACTATCATATGTCCGAGTAGGTGAATCTATCAATCGGCATCTATGTTGGATATAGTGCCCTCAGAGTCAATTATTGGATCACAGGCACGTGATCGCAATGATTGAGGGAGGACCTATCCCGGTAGGACAGTCTTACTCAAGATGATAGTAAGCTATCTGGTTTATCTTTATCATCGTGTACTGTTTTAGGTGACCTTACGAGTCGCTATTACACGTTGATAGAGCCCCTAGGATTCTTGCTTGACTACCAGCGGTATGAGGGCGATCATATACATGGGAGCTGGGGTCTATAAGCACATCCTTAAAAGGTCCCTAGTCATGGGAGTTTCGAGACATGGCATCGATACTCCAGAGTAGACTAGTGTATACAGTCGAGAACCCGACGAGGGGCGGTGGCCGGTCTCACAAGCCACTGGTGTCATTTGGTTCACCTAAGATGTATACAGGTGCTCATTGGGTTATGAGTACACCGGACCGGACTAGCCGGGAACCTGCTAGTTGGGATTATAACAGACGTCAGATAGCAGTTCCCTGGTGACATGTGTACAGGTTAGTTCATCGACCTGAGATCGTCATTTGTCTCGTGTGAGTTCCCACTGTGCTTTGATTACTACCCTACCACGCTCAAAGGAGACGTGCAAACAGGTTTTAGTTGGGTACAGTCCCGAGCCACATGGACGCAGTGAGCGGATCTACAGGGGTTCGTCTCTCCGGGTATTGGGGGTGAGGTCGCGCTGTGTCTAGGAGAGCCAGTACATGAAAATTCCTTGGCCAAGGCAGGAGATTTGCTGGTAGGTATTCCAGTGGTATCTCAGGGTGTTCTGGGCTACACTCCGACACGACTTGTACCGCTTTTGGGGGTCTGACTTTTACCAACCCCCTAGGCCCGCCATGCGATGCTCATAGACGAACGGACCGGACTGTACGGATATTATCACTGACAGGCTCAGTAGGGTGTCAGGATGAGTTCGCTCATCGACGTCCCTTTTAGTCAATAGCTGGTGGCCCGTCACGTATGGCTAATACCTCTGACGTGCTAGTGGTTAAATCCACAGCCATAGTATTGACGATTCTTTAGAGTCCACCAGACACACAGTTACTCAGGTTTTGGGCGAAACGCTGTAGAGGCCGTATGGAGATATGGAAGGGTTCGATCAGATACGTGCGGTATTGCACGGATCGTGATCGGACGGTTTTTACTAGCCGGCTTTGGCTTAAGCCGGATCCTAGTATTAGTCAGTGTAGTTTTGTCTCTTTGCTTCTGTATTCAATGGGAATACAAATGCGGGCATGTATTTGCAGTAGCGGGGTTTTCCTGTAATTTATTACGGGATCAGTTTTCTGAAATTACCAGTTTGCATTCCGTTCCGGCCGGTTTTCCATTGTTCCTTCACGGCCGGACTTTATCGATGGAGGGGGTTATTTGCAAGTTTGCAAATAACATTTATGGAGGGGGTTTATTGCATTTGTGGTTCTACCATCATGAGATTCCATTTTGGTCTCATCCTTTGCATTTATGAGATGGTTTTGTGAAAGGATTGTTTTTGGAAATGGGTGTGACATTTTCTTTTTCTTTTTATCATTCTTTTTCTCCACTTGCCATTTGATGCATCCATAATCTTGTTTTGGGCCGGCCACTTTGAGAGGGTGAGGATGAGAGAGGTTTCATTATGTGTGGGAATTGATTCATCTCATTTCATTTTCTAGGCTTGCCAAAGTTCCAAACCTCTCTCCATTGTTCTTTCTCTACTCTTCCACCATGGCAACTTCCAATAACCCTCAAGAGACATAGCCTACTACACTTAGTCTACAGCATCCCTTGGACGCGTCGGCTAGCCAACTTCGCGCCCGAGTTGCCTCGGTCCAGAGGTGGGAGCCCGTAAAAGAATTAGGCTACGTGGTGCCCTTTTCGACGAGGAGGTGACGGACAGAGATTCCGCGTGAGATCGGAGTGGAGACGAAGACCGAAGGACACAGATCGCTTGGTATACTTCTCTACCCATCTTGTAGTTTGCTAGTAATTAGGTTAACGGCCCGATCCGGGTTGATAGTGCACGGTGGTGCCGGTTTGCAAGTTTCGCAAAGTTTTCGTTTCCACGTTTCCGGCGTCGGATCGACGTCCGGGCCGCCGCCGTGCGGTTACAATGGTATCAGAGCCACGCCGTTAACCTAGTCTAGCTTGCTCTAGTATGTTTAGAACTCGATCGAACAAAATTCCCAAAAACCGTATTTTTCTTGCATCATGTTTCTATCGAAATTTTTTCAGCTCCAAAAATTTTTCAGGTAGTTGCAGAGACACAAGAAGGCAAATATAAGAATTCTGGAAAAATCTGGTTGAGTGATGCTTTAGTACGGCCGCGGAAACACGGCCAAACCACTGGTTTGGCTGCGGTTCCGCGGTTGAAGAAAGTCAACGCAACTCCAAATCTTTCCAGTGGGCTTTTTGGTTGGAAATAGGGGTTTTGGGATATTCTTTTTGGGCCCAGATTTTCTGTGAGTGCTACAGTATTGCTTGGGGCCCACTTCGCTAAATTTATTCGATCGGATATTTTAAACATGTTAGTTCACAGTATTTACATTATATCTGCGACCGTGAATGTCATTCGATCGGTAAATCCAGTCTAACTGCTATAGCCCTTTTAGACGGATTTGCGAACGTGACATTCACGTTGATGTTCAGTGTTGTGCTGTGATGTTGCGGATTGGTCGTGGGGGATAGCCTGGATGCAATGGTAGTACAGTTTAGTTTTATATGTACATTTGAAATTGCGGGGCGAGCGTCCGACATGTTGACTGCCGTTACTGCCTGTTTGTATATTATTCTTTTGGGGCACGACCGGGTCGAGGTCGATGTACCCGTTATATGTATATTTTACTTTCTGTACTAGGATTACCCCGCGGAGGGGTGCACGGATAGCCGGGTTCTAGAGGGCAACGAGCCCGCATCTCATGGCTTTGAGACGGAAGGGGCTTTACTCTAGAATTGGCGGGCTATTCGCCGCACTCGTAGGGGGTACAGGTTGACCCAGGAGGGGTGCCCAAGTTATCGGATTCCGTGAAGTGCTGGGTGGTCCATTCACGTTGCTGAAGGGGGCTGCCTCGCTTCAGGATTTGGCGGGTAACTTGCCGTGCCCTTAGGGGTCTAGGATTTCATTGCACAGGCTATCCACACGACCAGGGGAACGTCGGGTTTCAGTAGCAGCTCTATGAAACCCGGGGATCCCAGATATCTGTATTATTCTGTGATGCTGTACATTTCTGTGATGTTGCATTTTATCACGCCTTGAGAGAAATATTATATATTGATATATATACTAGTAGATGTTGTATATGTTTTGCATCCGCGCTAGTCCAGTCCCCGCTCTGTCGTTAGTTAAGTAACCTAACGGGTGATGACGGGACCAAGTGGCGAATGCGGATGGCATATACGTATATCATTATTTTCGTTCTTTATTGGTGTGATCAATTGATGGGACTGCGTTGATTCGGATCAATGCATGATAAACAAACCTATTCTGATGTTGTTGGAACATTTTTCAAAAAGCAGTTATTGCAAGGGCATTCTTTTTTGTTTTGCATCGTGGTATTCAGTTGGAATATCCTGCTCCTCAGTCGACGAGGCAAGGGCCGAGATCCCTTCACCGGGAGTGACCCCTTGGACAGAAGTTTGCGTCAGGGCAATAACTTCACTATAGCCGATTACTTTTGCTTTGCATCGTGGAATTCAGTTGGAATATCCTGCACCTCATTCTACGGGAAAAGAGCCGAGATCCCTTCACCGGGAGTGACCTCTTTAGCAAAGGTTTTCGCCACTATATTTTTAAAAGCTATCTGGTTCCTTCAACGATATCAAGTTCATTACGTTAAAGGTTTTCTCCAGAAACCATTCGTAGCCCTCCGTCATTTCATATGGATAGTCAATAGTATTCAAGCTGTGTTTGTTGGCCATAGTCAAGGCACATTGTTTGGTAGCTATTGGGTGTTCATATGCTGCATAGATAGATGCGTTGGTTTGGGACAGTAGTATAGCCTTGTTGGCCCTAGTCAAGGGCTTGTACCGGTGGGTTCAAATCAACCAGGACAATGACGGGTAGAACATGACATGCGACTTATGATTTGTTGGCCTTAGTCAAGGTCATAAGAGCATTGGGCAAAAATCCACATCGGGAGTTTCAAAAGAAACTGAAACTTGTCAGATATGCGCATACCTACTGGAGTGTGATGACGTGAGCGGATTCCGTCACGTTATCATGCGATGATAGTTGGATCTCGATTCCCACTGATGAGTTGGTTTACTTCTCGGGTGATCCCGGCTAATTCTTCTTTCAGGTTTGGAGAAGAATTTGACGTTAAAGTGGGAGGTTTCCAGATTAGATAAAGTGATAACCATTCTGATCTAGGTTAGAGTGCACGCTGAGTGTTTCTTTTCTCTCACTCTTTGGCAGCGACCATTGACCCGACCCTAGACTATGACTCAGTGACCAAGTTGACCGAACCTTCTTAACACTGGCTTTTGGATTGTCAGAGTTGCAAACCTCATTGCCACTCCTACTTTTACCCTTTTCTCCAGGACACCCCGTATTACTACGAACGTCCACTTCTATTGGACAAAACCATCGTATGGTTATATACGAACTCGAAGGAATTCGAGGATTGTTTCTGGTTCTGGAGAAAACGAATAGGACTATTCACTTGTCTTTTCCTTTTACCTTCTCTCAGGTTGCGAGTACTCCTTGGTTTAGGAGATAGTACACCTATTACGCAAATTGGATAGTCTTCTTCCAAACCATAGGCAGGTGCTGACCGGTAGGGAATGAAGAAAACCAATTAGCCTAAACGGTGTACAGAAGGTATTAAGTTAAGACAAAGAAAGGGATTAGTAAGAGGGCAAAGTAAATTGCGACTGCTATTCACGACCAAACCAAGTATTTCTTCGCCAATCCTAAATCACCTTTGTATTCTTCCAGGACACTCCGTATCACTACGAAGATCCACAGTTTATTTGGATACTCCATCGTATGGTTATATACGAACTCGAAAGGAACTTGTTCCATTTCGGGGATGGATTCTCGTTCAGGAGAAATAGGAATAAGGTTTATTCGGTTGACTTTTATCTTCACCTTCTCTCGCATTGCGAGTGCTCCTAGGATTAGGACAGTACACCCATTATGCTTATAGGATAGTCTTCTTCCAAACCATAGGCTGGTGCCAAACGGTAGGGAAGGAAGAAAACCATTTGGCCTAAAGGGGTGTACAGAAGGTAATGACTAAAGACATATAAAGTGATTTAGAGAGGTGGCAAAGAATTATACGGTTGCAGTTGTGAATCTGGATAATGGAAGAGGAATTACTAGGAATACCGGATACCCCGTCAAAACATTTTAATGTTTCAGTTTCACTGTATACTGTTAAAAGAAAACTGATTTCCCAATTAGACACTTACTCCAGGGTATGTATTTACCAGGTTTGATTCTCACATCTGTATGGTTTTACAGATGATGAGTGGGAGTAAGTTATTGGGAATAAGGTGATCATCCTCATTATATCGGGATTCGTTGGAATTGGTGATATTTGAGGAAGTCACCTGGGTTGTTTGCCGGTCGGCAAATATTTGGTTTTGAATATCCGTTGTTGTGCACCAATTTCAAATTGATATATCTGTACGTCTATTTTTATAGAGTGAGATATACCTTTTTGAAATTATGTCTATGACATTTACCTATACCAGTGGATGGTTAAGTAAGGAGCATTGAACAGCGGTGTAATTCTTCTTAACCATAAGTACAGTTTTCAACCTACGACACACAGTGAATGAGTTATTAGACTCAGGGGACTTGTACAGAGTATTGTATATTGTCCAGTGTCTATTTGGACAGAGGGGTTGGTCCTCGTACTATATTCTGTTTACTTGTGACTTCTCTAGTTCTTAGACAGGTGTTTCGTAGAAACGCAGGGTCCAAGTTTTGAGATGTTATAAGTATAAGATTAAAGTAGAGAACCAGGTGTTGCAAGTATCGGGATTCTTCAAGGTGATCGAAGATGTAGATACTTGTGAATGGTATTCAGATGATAGTAATGATTAAGAGAACTTGCTTCTCTTTCAGGTTACTCATAATTGGAAGTATTCCTAAGTTGAGTAACGCTGATCGGCCTCTTTCCATTTGCTTGACATGCACTGGAGACAGCTGCATGATTTGAATCTGGTTCAATTAAATCAGTGCCTCTGTTTCTATATTGGATATAGAACAGTTCATATCTTGACATTGTTAAGATACGGGGAGTTGTCCGGCTTATGCTTAAAACCAGACTCCGGACAACTCAAGACACGTTTCTGTAATGGCTGTTTGTGGGTTGACCCGGGCTATGACGAGGGTTGACTTTCTACCATCTGGAAGATCAATAGTGACATTGTTCTAAACTCGCCACAGTTTTAACAAAAATGGATTTTTTCAGAAAACAGTAGTGGGAGTATGGTAGAACTGGAAGTGATTCCAGAACCGCAAACGATTACTGAAGATTTTATATGATCCTAAAGATTCAATCTGGTTTGACATTTCATTGGCCACTCCACAGATATGGTGGGTAACCTCAGGCACCCGAGAGGTACTTCGATATGCTCAAGGACGGTGGCAGGGAGGTTCTTGTTTACCCAGACTTGCCATTGCTGTTGTTCCAGACTGTGAGATCCGGCAGGAGGATGAGTATAGCGTCGTTCTAAACTAGTTTTAGAAGTGCACGTCTATATGACTCTGCCAGAGGGTTGTCGTAGTCAGTGGGAGCAGCGGAAGCATTGGTGGACAAGTAGCTTATGTCTATTTATAGACTAAAGCAGATATAGCAGAGATAGATCATCTATTTCTGATGTGACAGTCATAGGTTTGACTTCATCAGAATAGGGGATGGATCTGTTGAGAAGGTAGTAGGGTGTGATGTCCTGGTATTTGATGACATAGACAGAGTAGGAACTGAAATTCCTATACTACGATCGGTTATACTTTGGTTCCCACACAGTAGTTTCTCCGCATAGGAATTGGATCTTATATCGTACATTCTGGTTACTAGATCTATGGTTTTAGATCTAGATTTGGGTGGTTTCCCAATCTGGGTACTTAGACAGCATTCTATGAGTATTTAGAATGGACGACTCCTGGCATGGTGGTGTACCTGTAGGTAATGGAGTCACCCTCTCTAAAGGTGTCTTACAGACTAAAGTGGAGAGGGATACGCATGATTGGCAGATCACTTGCTTAGGCAATTGAGTCAATCATGAGATGTCAAGTACCACACCAGATGTTGTTCTTGCAGTAGGTGCAATAAGTTGATGTTGATCAAATCCTGAAGAAACGATCGGAAGCAGTTTTAGAACATAAGTGGATGTTCTAGGGATATGATAACGACAGCCTCATTCGGGAGACAGTTATCATTCCAGGCTTCCAAGGTGTCCTGGATGGCAGAGTGGCTGTCAGAGTTATAGTTTTCCCTCTGACGAGGGGCAGTATTTTGGATAGGTGGTCCAGGTGGATACTGAGGGAAGGCATAGCGCAGGATACTGATTAAGTTCAGTTGACGATACAGTCTAAGAAGTTTAGATTTAGAGTTCACATATGAGCTAGGTCCCATCAGACATCCAGACATATTCTAAGACAGGTATTGCTCATTTTGGGAGATGGCTTTCTCCGCGAACTTGAAATAAAGAGAGACATAGAAAGAAACATCAGAGCGGACCACTCACTGAGGCTATTCCTCGAACGCAATAGTTTCATAAATGAGCTTTGTGAGACTGACTAGTAGAGGAGTTGGGTGTTCGGTATCACACGGGCTGTGAGTATGCGACATCGCAATAATTAGCCTTGAGTGCAAGTGGGAGATTGTTGGAGATAGTGCCCTCAATGTCAATTATTGGATCACAGGCACGTGATTGCAATGATTGAGGAAGGACCTATCCCGGTAGGACAGTCTTACTCAAGATGATAGTATGCTATCTGGTTTATTTTTATCATCGTGTACTGCTTTAGGTGACCTTACGAGTCGCTATTACACGTTGATAGAGCCCCTAGGATTCTTGCTTGACTACCAGTTGTATGAGGGCGATCATATACGTGGGAGCTGGGGTCTATAAGCACATCCTTAAAAGGTCCCTAGTCGTGGGAGTTTCGAGACAGGGCATCGATACTCCAGAGTAGACTAGTGTATACAATCGAGACCCCGACGAGGGGCGGTGGCCGGTCTAACAAGCCACTGGTGTCAGTTGGTTCACCTAAGATGTATACAGGTGCTCATCGGGTAATGAGTACACCGGACAGGACTCGGCGGGAACCTGCTAGTTGGGATTATACCAGACGTCAGATAGCAGTTCCGTGGTGACATGTGTATAGGTTAGTTCATCGACCTGAGATTGTCATTTGTCTCGTGTGGGTTCCCACTGTGCTTTAATTACTACCCTACCAAGCTCAAAGGAGACGTGCAAACAGGTTTTAGTTGGGTACAGTCCCGAGCCACATGGAGGCAGTGAGCGGATCTGCAGGGGTTCGTCTCTCCCGGTATTGCGGGTGAGGTCGCGCTGTGTCTAGGAGAGCCAATACATGAAAAGTCCTTGGCCAAGGCAGGAGATTTGCTGGTAGGTATTCCAGTGGTATCTCAGGGTGTTCTGGGCTACACTCCGACACGACTTGTACCGCTTTTGAGGGTCTGACTTTTACCAACCCCCTAGGCCCACCATGCGATGCTCATAGAAGAACGGACCAGACTGTACGAATATTATCACTGATAGGCTCAGTAGGGTGTCAGGATGAGTTCGCTCATCGACGTCCCTTTTAGTCAATAGCTGGTGGCCCGTCACGTATGGCTAATACCTCTGACATGCTAGTGGTTAAATCCACAGCCATAGTATTGACGAGTCTTTAGAGTCCACCACACACACAGTTACTCAGGTTTCGGGCGAAACGCTGTAGAGGCCGTATGGAGATATGGCAGGGTTCGATCAGATACGTGCGGTATTGCACGGATAGTGATCGGACGGTTTTTACTAGCCGGCTTTGGCTTAAGCCGGATCCTAGTATTAGTCAGTGTAGTTTTGTTTCTTTGCTTTTGTTTTCAGTGGGAATACAAATGCGGGCATGTATTTTCAATAGTGGGGTTTTCCTGTAATTTATTACGGGATCAGTTTTCTGAAGTTGCCTGTTTGCATTCCGTTCCGGCCGGTTTTCCATTGTTCCTTCACGGCCGGACTTTATCGATGGAGGGGGTTATTTGCAAGTTTGCAAATAACATTTGTGGAGGGGGTTTATTGCATTTGTGGTTCTACCATCATGAGATTCCATTTTGGTCTCATCCTTTGCATTTATGAGATGGTTTTGTGAAAGGATTGTTTTTGGAAATGGGTGTGACATTTTCTTTTTCTCTTTATCATTCTTTTTCTCCACTTGCCATTTGATCCATCCATAATCTTGTTTTGGGCCATCCACTTCGAGAGGGTGAGGATGAGAGAGGTTTCATTATGTGTGGGAATTGATTCATCTCATTTCATTTTCTAGGCTTGCCAAAGTTCCAAACCTCTCTCCGTTGTTCTTTCTCTACTCCTCCACCATGGCAACTTCCAATAACCCTCAAGAGACATAGCCTACTACACTTAGTCTATAGCATCCCTTGGATGCGTCGGCTAGCCAACTTCGTGCCCGAGTTGCCTCGGTCCAGAGGTTGGATCCCGTAAAAGAATTAGGCTACGTGGTGCCCTTTTCGACGAGGAGGTGACGGACGGAGATTCCGCGTGAGATCGGAGTGGAGACGAAGACCGAAGGACACGGATCGCTTGGTATACTTCTCTACCCATCTTGTAGTTTGCTAGTAATTAGGTTAACGGCCCGATCCGGGTTGATATTGCGCGGTGGTGCCGGTTTGCAAGTTTCGCAAAGTTTTCGTTTCCGCGTTTCCGGCGTCGGATCGACGGCCGGGGCGCCGCCGTGCGCTTACAATCTAGCCCAAATAACACCGCGTACGGTATAATCCATCGTACGGCAACCTCTAGTCAAGGGTAAGGATCAATCATCAAGTCAACTCATCACACACGGAATATCATCGTGCGGCGGCATTAAGCTAATAGGGATCCTATCATCCTATAAGACAAATGAGGGTACGGCCAAATATCACATATGGCCTATCATCCATGATTCACAACATTCTATAAATATATATATATATAACCCTATATACCTTTGTCCCAAGTCGCATCTGCAATAATCTCATATCGGGGGACCGGCAGGATATAAATCATCTCGATCGACTCGCATCCGTATACCATCACATCATATCATCATCTCATCATATCATCAAATTCGTCTTGTATTCTTTCATCGTATTTATGTCTCATATCATGTCGAGTTTACATAAACATGCTATCTCTACTGGGTATAAGCATCTAATCTAACAAACACATCCGAACCATACAATCATACTTTTAAAGAAGTGAATCGTAGTTTTGAAACAGGGGTTACGGTGTTTTTAAAGAAAAGATATCATTTGAAAATCCGTAACATCCCTCAAGATATACATTTAAAGATACATATGATTCCTTGGTTTAGGAAAAGGTATGGTTCGGATGACGCATCTACATCGGCTATCTAGTTCTACAGTACCCTAAGCGGTAATATCGCTAAACGTCATCCTACGACAGTAGTAACGTATCACTTCTAACTATCCTCTAGTTTCTAATATGGTTTCATAACTATCTCATTCTAACCCTAGTTTCCTAATCTAGGTTTCCTAACCATATTCTATAAATCGGTTTCCCATCAAAAGTTGCGGGGGTGCTATACGCCATCCACCCGACTTCCCCGGTAGATATAGATCTACTCATCTGGTCTTCGCTCGCCCAAATCGATGACGCCACGCTTCTTCGCCTCGGAATCCATGCGAGGGTACCTACAATAATAACCAATCGCAATATGTATTAAAATCGACGCAGAAAACCGATACAGTACACAGTGTGCTCACAGGTTAGAACCTAAGTTCTGTTAACAACTACTAGGTATCACCCAATTCAAACCAACACTCAAACATTCACTAGGGTTTCCCAATGTCCACTAATCTTCACAAAACGACATCTAAACATGATATCTCACAAAACTAATCTAAAGGAAAGAAATTATACCTCATATAGTCCACTCTAGGCAGCACTAACTTCCCAACGTCGCCAAAATCCCATTTTGCTCGGTCCATCGTGTAGAGGTTGAAGAGGGGATAAAGTTTCCTGAAGGGAGTGTAGAGTTTTGGGGCATGGTTGGAGATAGATCTAGGGATTTTTGTGGAGGGTTGTGTAGTTGTAGAGATGAAGGATTTCAAAAAAAAAGATGGGGGAAAAAGAATGCGCAGCAGCCCCCCTTCTCTCTCACTAATTCACACTCCCTTTCTCTCTCCAAAGCTCACCTAACCTAATCATTATGTCTCCATTGATTTTTCTTTTAATCATTTCTCTTTTCTCTACACCAATAAACCCTAATATAAAGCCCAAATGAAATGAAACATGTAACAAGATAAAACATGTCATGGTGCACTAACCATGGAAACTGTAAAAACGCGGATTTGGCTTAATCGCGATTAGCAGTGCACTAATCGGGTATTTATCGTAACTGCATATAATAAATTTTAAAATTGCCAAAACCTTTAATTATATATTTAAATGAATAAATTATCTTAATTTCCATTTATTTCATAATTATTGGTATATATTTATACCTTTTTCCGAAAACCCCAATTTTGCAAATCGGCAGTTTTCGGGAAAAATATTATTTTAATATTAAATTCCAAAAATAATATTTTTTATTTTCTGAAACGTTAAAATCTTCCCCCCTTAAATAAATTCGGTCCCCGAATTTAAATTTAAACCCCCAAAATCAAAAACATTTCAATAATCAGCTCAAAACAACAGGGCTTCGAATTCATGAAAATCGCAGAAATATCACAGCGCGTCAAGTGCGCATAAAAAAAAGTACAAAACTCAAAATCAAACTCCATCAAGCATCACGCAAATCATAGGATTTTCACGCATATCCTCGGAGTTACAATAGAGAAACGGATCCCGAAATCCAATACCAAAATTCAATATACACTAGTCAAATACTATAATACGTGTATAGTACGCATCTTTGAAAACTCCAAAATCTGAATAAAATACATGAAAAATCCTTTCTAAATCACCGCGGAAATGCGTAACTCCCGACATAGCTGACGGACGCTCATTTTAAAATAATAATATATGTCCATATATGTTTTCTTAAATACACGTTCCGTCGTTTTCAAAATATCCCAAAAGGTTTTCCTTTATAAACGTTCGTGTCTCTCACGTACACGTAGGAAATAGCGAGACTATAGCTCCTCCTGAAAAACCTTTTGGTAATCCTTTAATGCATGCAAAGTACTCAGGTACTGTCCTCAGATTAGTCCCGTTTGGCTACTACACAATATAGTGCCCAACATGAAAACAAAGTGCTCAAAAGCAAAATCAGCCTCAAAAGGGCGTATCCAAAAATCACATGCGTCTGGTGCGCATGGGAATCAAATCCAAATACAGGTGCTATAATACACACAAGCAAAACTAAGTGCAGCGGGTGTGCACAAAAACATATGTCCAGTGCAACGGGTGTGCACGACAACAACATCAAGCGCATCTAAAGTGCACTAAAATCTCAATCCCATGCATCCGGTGTGCATAGAATCACATCTCATATCATACGCCCAACATGCGCGAAAATCCAACTCAAGTGCATATGTCCCGCACGAATGAAATCGCATCCAATGTGCACGGAAGAAAATCCAAATCAAGAGCATCCCACATGCACGAGTAAAATCCTACTCAAGTGCATCCGATGGACACAAAATCAAAAATCGAGCGCCTAATATGCGCAAAATCCAACCAAAATGCGTCGGGTCCGTAAAAGCATATAGTGCAGTAACATGCACGAAAATGAACGACAAGTGCCAACGCGTATGAAAATACAATTCTGGTAAAACGAATGCTCAAAGATATAAATCGGGTGCAACCTAGGTACGGGGTATAAATCCAGTGCGACAACGCATAAATACCCGTCCGGTGCAACAAATGCAGAATGCAATCTAGTTCATAAACAGCAACACCGAGTACATCAAGGTGTATAAAATCGTAAACGTGTGCAACTGCGTGCACAAAACGCATATCAATGCACTACAAGCACATGTACGCTATACCGAGTGCAAAAATCAAATCAAGTGCGTGCCATACGCACAAAATCAAATCAGCCGTATGAAATCCATCAAATCATAAACATGTGCTACTAAGGCACAAAATCGATATCAAGTGCGATAAATATGCACAAATCAAAAACCAATACAATGGTGTATAAAACATATCTCAAGTGCAATAACTATGCACAAAATGTAAATACTCAGCAGGTGCAACCATGGTGCACGAAATCAATATCAGGAAACTCGTCATCAAAACTCAAATCCAAGCGATATAAGTGTGATACTCAAATCACAACGCAAATCTCAATAAAGGACATCGAGGTACACCTCCTACAATGTCGAAAAATGAATCGGTGCGCTTAGAAACTGGCAGAACAAGAACATCTGTTTGCCTCCTGCTCACGGTCTGGCATCCTCGGTCTCTGGGTCTTTATCTTCTCTGCGGATTACCAATCTCGCAATCTATCGGCTCATCAGCCCTATCAGGTGTGCTAACGGGGACGATTACGTTCTGGCACTTCTCTGGTTATCTCTCGGTCAATCATTATGACCCCTCGTAAAGCATCACGTCACTGGCGTCGGCCTCTGGCTCTCTGAAAACACGTGACACCTCTGTTCCTGGGTGCAAATCTCATTACAGCAGTGTCCTGGAAGGAATCCTGCTCAAGGTCTCTTCCGATCTCGGTTATACCGAACTGTACGGAGGCTGGTACTCTTATATAATCTTTTCTCGTTTTCTGGACATCTGCATGTGCCGCACACATTTCCTCGGAAACTGGCCGTATCCAAACGCCTCTGTAAGCATATCAGGTCTCTGATCTCAATGGGGAGTAACAATAGCTCGTCAGCGTCTCGCATGAACCTCTGGTTCCATTCTCCTGTATCATCGTCCACTATGACGTCATGTCATGCTATCTGCGCACTGCAACTGTTCTCGGTCACGGTCAATCCGAAGTCTCTCGCACGGACTCGAAGTCACGAACTCGGTATCGTCATCACTCTGTAGAAGATGTATGGCCGAACACGTCCTCGGGAGCTCGTCCCGTCCATCGGAGGAATACTCACTACTCGTCGAACTCTCCACTTCACTCGGCCATAATGTCGACTGATTCGGACTTGTCTTCTCGTGGCTGCAAGGACTGCGCTCCAACGGCTATGCTCATATCTGGAGTCTCCCAAGCAATGTATCCCATCACAAGATATCCGAATGATGTCGAATCATCCGATCGATAGGTCAAAACCTCATAATCCCTCAAGAGATCAACATCTTGGGTACAGTTTAATAGTATCGAGTACATGCCACAGCATCGGTGGTCCAGCCGTAGAAGGGCAAACCCAAGCCTCACTAATGGCGCCGTGGAACTGCCGTAAACCCTAAGGTTCAAAGGCTTTCACACGGTCATTATGTTGAGTTAGGGTTTCATTCTTCTAGAGGGTCCATAGAATTTCTTGCACGTCTTTTCGAATACTTTAAACTTGGAATATGGTTTCCTAACATTCGATCGTCTCTATCGACTCTCAACGAATCTACGTGAAGTCGTCTCTAACTGGAATCAATCTATCTGATGACCTCGCATCGGGTAGCGAAAGAACCACATGTCCTAGTCCTTCACCCTTGGTTGGCTAGCGACCTTCCATCATATCTCTAAGTATATACTTATGCTGCAGTAGCTCCAACCTCTGACGATACCTCGTCATTTGCAGCAACGACTGGCTCATTCGTCTGTACGCTGAACAGTGCCTCAATCCTCCAGGAAAGGCGATACATTGGCGGTCATCTCTAAATCGGTCTGCTCTAGATCCGAGTAAGACTCTCGACACTGGAAATCTTCAACTCAACTGGGCCTGCTACGGCGCATAAATCGGATGAATCACCTTCGTTTCTCAAATCAGTGTAGACTAGCTATCATCTGTCTCATATCTACCTAGAAGCTCCGGCGATCTCAGCTCGTAAGCTCCGGAAGCGACATCCTATCAATCTCAGCAACAGCTGGGTCATCTTTCTGCACGGTAGGCGACATCAAAATCCCTGAGGTATGCTGTACATCAACAGTCCTCTCGCAACTGGCAGCTCTAACAATGGCCCGACCATCCGGTGTAAAACCAAGCACTCGCCTCCACAAGAGGACACAATCATCAATACTAACTCGAGACGTTCCTATGTCACCAGAAAACACAATGGTTGGCCCTCGTACCAGACGAGCTCGCCCTGACCGCAACACTAGCAGCAGCTCAAACTGCGCTCAAACTATGGGGACAGGTACCTCAATCGAGTATCGAAGAGAGCAGATCAACGGCATGGGAGGAAACGACAAATCCAGAGTGGATACATGATCATTAGAAGGAACAGCATCAATGAAGTAGGATCATGGAACTAATAGAATCGAGGATCTCCAATAGATGTATAATCATGGATACGAAGAGAATCACTGGTCTCAAAAATATGTACATCCTAAGGTTTCTTAAGTGGAGTATCGTATCGTAAATATGCTGCCGAACATACGTACGGTACGTCACTCTACTCAAGCTACCTACTCCATCAATCAGGGTCAGCCTAAGAAATGAAAGTTCGGGTCTAATACCCCCCCGTTCAAGTCTAAGTTCCGTAAGGTCAAGCCTAGGTTCCGAAATACATACCCGCCCTAGACTCCGCATAGTCAAACATAGACTCGAACAAAGGTTAAACCTAGCGCTCTGATACCAACTTTGTTACGACCCAAAATATTAGCTCGTGACCAACACTTGAATCACGCAACGTCTAAAGGCGTAACGAAATTCAAGTAAGCTGAAACCCATAAATCTAAACCTTTTAGAAAAATAAAGGAGGTGAGGTTTTGAAATAAGGGTGTAATGAAAACAAGTTTTCTTAATGCATAGAAAAGGAACATGAATGATGAAGTGAAATTTACCAATTTGAAAACATGTTTCGTCTTTTAAAAATTTCGGCAGCACCTTCTTTGTATATTTTGATCCAAAACCACAAATACATAGCAAGAATAATGGCATCCCCAAGCGGGAGCTAGCACTTCGCCAAACGGCGGATCACAACCACGCAATACAGTATAAATAAGTATACGACGCCCAACGGTGAAGTTCACCACAAGAAGATAAAGAAATGAGCAATTATAATCCTAAAAGTGAATGTAAAACCCATCGCTCAAATCTCGCAACTACAAGTCTCACTAAGTCTCATTACTTATACAAATTCTAATTTTGATTGATTGATGGAGTTATCTAGATACAATATGAAATATAATACAAGAGTGGGTACGATACAATGTCCCACCTACCAATGCAAAACACCCAAATAAAGCTGTGTGCCAGCGAATCCGCTACAGATCCAAGTGGTCAACCTGCAAGAACTGTGGCACAACGGGGGTGAGTTTCCAACTCGTGAATAGAAATATATCTACAAGTAGAAATCGAATAAACAATAACTCCTAGGTCAACTATAACAAAAGGTAAAACTATGATATCTAGGGTGACCAGGTCGTATATGTGCCAACAAGGTAGTCACTACCTATGTACATGCGGATAACATCCAATAATAATAATCAATGCATGTATATGGATCTCGTCCAACCATATAAAGGTATGTATGCATATGGATCTCGTCCACCCAAAATCAATGTCTGTATGCACGTAAATATCATAAGGGAGTGTGCATGAAAGTATGAGGATATATGGATCAACGGTGTCCCTCCCGACACATAAAAGTCTTGGAACCTGAGTGCCCAGTATCGACACTCGAAAACATCATGAAAACCGTGCCCAGCATCGGTACGTAAATCCTCATATATCGGGCTCCGTCAGTCCGGATCGGCCCACGGGCTCCGTCAGTCCGGATCAGCCCATATCATCTCTCGACTCCGGTCGGTATCCTCCGGATATCCGCCGAGTCCAAATACTATCACCGGTAGGTAGTAGTCCCTCTGCCAGGCTCACCGTCTACTACACAGCGATCCGTTCTCGCCCCGGGGTACCATACCGGGCCCACCATGTACCCGAAATCGGCCTCATCCGCCTCCTCGAATCGGGTTTCACATGTCGCTCTCAGAACCGAGAAAACACATTGGTGGACGCACTGAAATATCATATCAATAGAAACCGGATTTTTAAAACAACACATGATCTCTTTTGAAATATCCACGGTTCTCAAATCCAGAAATCTCATGAAAACAGCATATCTCAATGCGTACAATAATAAAGCATGATTTATGCGACATGTAAAAAGAAATGCGAGCATATCCGTGTATCATGCAATATGGAATAGTGATATAACACATTAAGGGGAAAACCGCTCTTTTAAAATGATTCCAGTTTTTAAAATATGACTTGCGGTTCCAAATTTCCCAATAAAACTAGTTATCTATATAGGTACAATATGAATATGCACAAGTATAGATGTACCATGTATGTGTGCACAAATATGAATATACAATGTGTATGTGCACAAGTATGGGTGTATCAAGGAATATGTACACCAATATGGATATACGAATGTGTATATCCGCAAGTATGAATGTATCTATGTATATGTCATGATGCAACAACTCTACTGTGTAGTGACATGGCAATTATCGATGATGAAGTGTGTGAGCCGGCAAATATGTGTACGTGTTACATACACATCATCGATAATGGTGCTGGTGTACTATCACAGGTATATGCGATGCAATAATAATATCATGAATGCAACAAGTAAATCATCAGCTAACAGCTATAAGGTATACATAACTATCACATGTCCGAGTCGGTGAATCTATCAATCGGCATCTAGCCCAAATAACACCGCGTACGGCAACCTCTAGTCAAGGGTAAGGATCAATCATCAAGTCAACTCATCATGCACGGAATATCATCGTGCGGCGACATTAAGCTAATAGGGATCCTATCATCCTATAAGACAAATGAGGGTACGGCCTAATATCACATATGGCCTATCATCCATGATTCACAACATTTTATAAATATATATATATATATATAACCCTATATACCTATGTCCCAAGTCGCATCTGCAATAATCTCATATCGGGGGACCGGCAGGGTATAAATCATCTCGATTGACTCGCATCCGTATACCATCACATCATATCATCATCTCATCAAATTCGTCTTGTATTCTTTCATCGTATTTATCTCTCATATCATGTCAAGTTTACATAAACATGCTATCTCTACTAGGTATAAGCATCTAATCTAACAAACACATCCGAACCATACAATCATACTTTTAAAGAAGTGAATCGTAGTTTTGAAAACAGGGGTTACGGTGTTTTTAAAGAAAAGATATCATTTGAAAATCCGTAACATCCCTCAAGATATATATTTAAAGATGCATACGATTCCTTGGTTTAGAAAAATGTATGGTTCGGATGACGCATCTACATCGGCTATCTAGTTCTACAGTACCCTAAGCGGTAATATCGCTAAACGTCATCCTACGACAGTAGTAACATATCACTTCTAACTATCCTCTAGTTTCTAATATGGTTTCATAACTATCTCATTCTAACCCTAGTTTCCTAATCTAGGTTTCCTAACCATATTCTATAAATCGGTTTCCCATCAAAAGTTGCGGGGGTGCTATACGCCATCCACCCGACTTCCCCGATAGATATAGATCTACTCACCTGGTCTTCGCTCGCCCAAATCGATGAAGCCACGCTTCTTCGCCTCGGAATCCATGCGAGGGTACCTACAATAATAACCAATCACAATATGTATTAAAATCGACGCAGAAAACCGATACAGTGCATAGTGTGCTCACAGGTTAGAACCTATGGCCTAACCGTGCAAATCAATCAAACAACCCCTGTTGTCGATATACGAACACCCGACAACCAAATACAAATCCAAATATCAAGAAAGTGCATTTAAAAATACGGAAAACATCGCCTAAAAAACACCAAAATGCTCCCAGATTTTCCCCAGATGACAATTAGCCAAAACTACATATAGGAGGGGCCTAATTTAGTGCAAAAGGAGCCATGGACCAAATCTGGAACCATTCCACCCTACTCTGGCCGCAAATTGCGGCCAGAATGATTAAATCTGCGGCCGTAGGTTTGAATTAGGGGCTCGGGTCTCAGTGGTAGCTTCCTAGGTGCCTGCACGACTCCCAGAAATTCCAAAATAATTTCTAGTGTCCACGGGTTGCTCCAGATTCCAAAATACCTTCACAGATCACACATTTATCCGATGTCGGGTTTCTAAATCCGTGTTTTGGGGTTTCTAAGGTCTGGTCTAGGTCACTAAACAGCACCTAAGTTCAGTTAACAGCTACTAGGTATCACCAAATTCAAACCAACACTCAAACATTCACTAGGGTTTCCCAACGTCCACTAATCTTCACAAAACGACATCTAAACATGATATCTCACAAAACTAATCTAAAGGGAAGAAATTATACCTCATATAGTCCACTCTAGGCAACACTAACTTCCCAACGTCGCCAAAATCCCATTTTGCTCGGTCCATCGTGTAGAGGTTGAAGAGGGGATAAAGTTTTCTGAAGGGAGTGTAGAGTTTTGGGGCATGGTTGGAGATAGATCTAGGGATTTTTGTGGAGGGTTTTGGAGTTGTAGAGATGAAGGATTTCAAAAAAAAGATGGGGGAAAAAGAATGGGCAGCATCCCCCTTCTCTCTCACTAATTCACACTCTCTTTCTCTCTCCAAAGCTCACCTAACCTAATCATTATGTCTCCATTGACTTTTCCTTTAATCATTTCTGTTTTCTCTACACCAATAAACCCTAATATAAAGCCCAAATGAAATGAAACATGTAACAAGATAAAACATGTCATGGTGCACTAACCATGGAAACTATAAAAACGCTGATTTGGCTTAATCGCGATTAGCAGTGCACTAATCGGGTTTTTATCGAAACTGCATTTAATAAATTTTAAAATTGCCAAACCTTTAATTATATATTTAAATGAATAAATAATTTTATTTCCATTTATTTCATAATTATTGGTATATATTTATACCTTTTCCCGAAAACCCCAATTTCGCAAATCGGCAGTTTTCGGGAAAATATTATTTTAATATTAAATTCCAAAAATAATATTTTTTATTTTCTGAAACGTTACACCTTATCGAATAAGGTGCAGGATATTTCACAAATACCTCTGTGCAAAGCAAAACTATAGAAGCAATCAAATGACAAACCGAGTGTGTAGCATTTGCTAGTTTCGCTAAAGAGGTCACTCCGGGTGAAGGGATCTCGGCTCTTTCCTTATCGAATAAGGTGTTGGATATTCTACAAGAAATACCGCTATGCAAAGAAAGAACTAGAGCTACCGGTTTTTAAACAAGTTTCTACAACAACTTTAGGTTTCTTTTATTTCATTAATCTCATTAATGAAGTCCCATTTTATTATGCTTCACAAGCATCACATTTGAAACGAAATCAACAATATAACATATATCTCATATATATAATATAAACATTCGTCTCATGCAGTAATATGATCTTATCACAGAACATTGCAGCAGAAGATAACATATGAAATATTGGATATACTAGGATGTCCGTGTTTTATTTTGAGCCTGTATAAAACACGGATTCCACGGTCGCGATGAATAGCCAAACCCACATCCCTAGACCCCTACGAGAGAGGCAAGCAACACTGCCAATTCTAGGGTTAGGAGACCCGGTCTCGACTCCTCGAGATGGCCTCCCTCTGTACCCTAGAACCCGGTCTCGACTCCTCGAGATGGCCTAAAAAATCCTAAATAATTCACACAAACTCAAATACAAACCAATACCCTTCATTCTTCTTCACTAAACTGTAGGATTAGTATAGCACCTTAGCAAGGTTTAGGAAGTCATTACACATGCCATATTGAAATTTTTGGGGTGCTAAACAAACCCTAACCAAGATCTTAACTAGAGACTTAGGGTAAACATGCATGTAAACAACATTACATCTAAGAGAGAGGGATTACAACCATTATATTCCGTTCCTTCGCTTCATAAGCTCCGAGTAGTTGTCCCTTTGCCGCGATCCATGATCTCCCGGACTCAAGAGAGGCTCCACAAGTCAAATGATCCATTCTTGCTTGAAGTCTTCCTTTTCGAAGATAATCTACCTTGAAGAATCTCAAGATCAAGCTTTTACTTCTCTAATCAAGTATTAGTGAAGTGAACACCCTATTCTAAGTGGCTAGAATAGATGAGGATGATGAAGTAGGAATTTCTCTCTCTTTTGTTTTCATTTTCTCACTTTAATACATCACAAGTTAAAAAGCTAGAAAGCTTTTCAAGGAGGAAGAAGAAGAAGAAATCTATTTGTGATGAATAATGAATTCGTTGTATTATGGTTACAAATCAACCATGGGTTAAGAAAGAAGGGCTTAACCCATGTAAAGAATAAACCTAAGGTAAAGGGTTTGGGTTGGGTTAAGAAATATCTTTACAAAATATCTTAGCAAAAAACAAAAGAAAGCTTCATGAAGCTTCATGAAAAAGCTAACCCAAATGCTAACCCAAATCAAACCCTAACTTGTTTTAATCTCCACAAAACATGTTGTATTTATAACCCTAACTTGTTACAATATTATATATCACATATATAATATATTTGCAACAAAAGAAAATAATACAATTAACATATATCGCATATATATCAATGTATTATCCGGTGAGAAAATGAATCAATAAAGAGAGCTTATATTAGTTAACGTAATGTAATATATCACATATATAATTATACATTAAATTATCGAATCAACACATGATCGACAATCCGGCTATATTGCATATAACCGACTAATATAACATGTACCGATTCATCAAATCAACACTTGATCCGATGACCCGGCTATATCACATATACCCGGCCGATATCATATATCGCAAGAATAGAATATGGTATCTCATATCTTATTATTCTCGGTCCCGCACATATTACATATGTGCTCCTACTCCGTTTTTCATGAGCTAGTAACACTCCCATACAGTCCGGCTCTTCGTCTGATATGTCGCATATCTCGTCTAGGGGTGGTAAACGTCAGACCCCAGTAGCTTGATAAGTCGTGTCGATATGAGGTCGATAACAGTTCGAGAAACTACTGATAACACTTATCAGTACATCTCAGCAACCCTGGCCAGGGATTTCCAGTTATAGACAATCGAACACAGCGCAACATCAACTCCCTATACCGGGAGAGACGAAACCCCTCCTATCGCTCATTGCCTCCATGTGATTCGGGACTGTACCCAAAAGCTACCGTTTTGTATGCCATCTTAGACGTGGTATGATGGAAATCAAAGCACAGTTGGAATCACACAAGACTCTATGACGATCTCGGGTCTACAGACTAACATGTACCTGTGTCACCAGAGAACTGTCATCCAACGTGAGGTATAATACCATCTGGGAGTTCTCGGCGAGTCCGTCCAGTGTACCCAGTCTCCACTGAGCACCCGTATACTATCTCTGATATCAAACATCAATGGATATGGGATCTGTAAGTCGACGTTAGACACCCCACGAGTTGCGGGGAGGCGGAATAGGTAAAACTATCATTTTGTTTGAAACAAATATCGACTAACTTACGGATCTTTGCCAAACCTTAACTAACAACATCATAGGAGGGATTGGCTACTATGAAAGAAGATTATACCTAATGAACCAAGTCCTTCTTCTTCTCGATGAGCACCTCCTCGTCGGCCTTCTCTTTGTAATAGAAGATCCACCCGAGAGCTACTACTCCAAGCTTGACCTCTAACTTGAGGTAACTAGGTTACTCAAAGTGATAATCAAAGCAACCTAGGGAATATAGAGTGGGATTATGGATCAATAAGTCTAGATAACCCTTGATCTCAACACATGAGAGGTTAGGGTTAGGGTTTGAAGAGAGAGAGAAGGTGAGAGTGAGAATCCTTTTGGAATAATGATATCATTGTGAATATATGAAGCATATGTTATTATTAAATGAATAACAAATAATAATGTGTCATCATGCTTCATTAACTCACATAGTGATTCATCTCATGAGTCTTTTAAATCATAAATGCATTATTAACTCCATGGATGAATCACACCATGACTCATTAATCTAATAAATGCAAATGCCACCTTAGCCTCCAAGTCATCATCATTCTAGAAGCTTCTCGACAATTTACGAGGACGCCCCACCTATCCGTGAAAACACGGAAATACTTTAGACTGTATAAATCCAATAATCCGATACTAGAATCTGGCTTAAACCAAAACCTGCTAGTAAAAACTGTCCGAACATCGTACGTGCATAAATGCACGTGCGTGTCCGAACCCTGTCGTAAAACCATAAGACCTCTATATCGTTTCGTCTGAAGTAGGGAAACTCTCTGTGTAGGACTCTAAAGACTCGACTACTACGCTGGCAGTGGGTTTAACCACAGACCGCAAATGGCACTAGCTGTACGTAATGGTCCCCAGGTAGATGTCGATATGAAGGCCGATGAGGAAACCCATCCGAACTCCTACTGAGCCTGATGTGACAATCTCTGTATAGTCTGGTCTGTTCGTCTAGGACTATCGCATATCGGGCCTAGAGGGGCGGCAAGCGTCAGTCCCCTAAAAGCGGTATAAGTCATGTCGGAGCGAAGACCATTACACCTTGATAAAACGACCAGAAAACCTACCAGTAAATCTCGCTTGCCCTGGCCAGGGACTTTGCGTAATGGCTCCCCAGACACAGTGCGATATCAACTCCAAATACCGGGAGAGACGAATCCTGTCTAAGCGCCACTGCCTCCAAGTGCTTCGAGACTGCACCCAACTGCTACCTGTTTGCACGACTCCTTTGAGCCGTGGTAGGGTAGCAATCTAAGAACAGTGGGAACACACTCAAGGCGAAGCAGCAGTTTCAAGTCTGAGGACTATGCTGTACTCATGTCACCTTGGAACTGTTAACTGACGACGGGTATAATAACAACCAACAGTTTCCTGCGAGTCCTGTCCGGTGTTCCCGTAACCCAACGAGCACCTGTATACTATCTCCAGTACGACGTACTGATGGCCGTGGGATAGACCATCTCCCCAACCGGGATGAGAAGCGTACACACTAGTCTACTCAGGAGTATCGATGCCCTATCTCGATAATCCTACGACTAGGGACCTGAAAAAGGATGTGCTTATAGACTACCTAGCCCCCACTAGTGTGACTGCCATCACAACGCTGGTAGTCAAGCAAGATCCTAAGGGCTCTATCAATACGTACACACATATTAAGATAGATATAAACCTAGTGTAGCGTTTTGAAAATCGTTTCGGTGAAATTTCGGAAAATCGGTAAAATAAGTGGGGTTTCTGTAAAAAGTCAGAATACAAATATCTTTATTATAAAATTAAATATACATATTCTAGCTATGTAATTACTAGTATTTGGTGTTTATTGAGTCACTGGTGAAATTTCAAATTTTCTGAAATTTTTTCCGAAATTAATTGTTTTAATATTATTTTAAGCCGTCCCTAATATATTTAATTAGGGAAAATTACAAATTTGAATGGGTTAGTTTTAAAATTTAGAACCATGACAACTAAAATCTAGTTTTTAATATAAATTTTTAGTATTTTATTTCAAGTTCTTATTAGTTATAATCGAAGGGAATTAAAATTTTTAATTAATTAAACTAAAACTTGCATTTTTGTAACTTGGTCTTGGTTCTAATTGCAAGTTTTGGAATTTCAAGAGGGGGTTGTGAATTAAAATTAGGGTTTTTGTTGTGTAATTATGGTTTCAAGTGTAATTCATCTTATTGTGAAATGAAAAACCTAATCAAATTGCTAGTTTGTAAATTGTTAGGTTGAAATTGTGATAATTAAGCTATATTGCTAACTAGGTTTTTGTAAACCATGAATTTGTTTAAGAGAAAAATGTAAGTAGGTTTTTCATGACTTCATTAACATTCTAAAAGGTAGTTTAATGGTTTAGATCATGCAAATCCAAGTTAGATTGTTGTATGTGCATTTTTGCTATAAAATTGTCGAAATTGGTTAAAATTGCAAACTAGGTTTTTGAAATTGAATTAAATTGTGGGTTTAAAATTTACGTAATGGTTTCTATGGCATAATTAAGATATTAAGTTATCATCTTGGTCACTAGAATTGTTAAAACATCATATTTTGTACAAAACGGTAAACCTTGCTTGCTAGGTTTTCGGAAAAATAGCTTTTAAAGTGAGTTTGGGGTTTTTGTGAATTTAAACCTATTTTATATTATAATTAGTGTTTGTGAATATGCAAATGAGTGTGTTTGGATTTTTCTCGATGGTTTGGCGTTTGTACGCCGACGTCGAGGGTTTTTGGGTTGATTTGTGAAAGCAACCATAGGTTTTGACCTATGTGGGATTCATGTGTCGTTTTGGTCATGAGTCGGATTTTAATGCGATACGGTGCGTTATGATATGTAGGTACCCCATGTGGACTTCGAGACGACAAGCAAGCAAGTGGCGACGTCGGCACCGGCAAGCGAGGACCAGGTGAGTAGATTTATATCTACGGGGAGAAGTCGGGTGGATGGCGTATAGCACCCCTGTAGTTCGTGGTGATGTATACGAATACGTATACACACATATATTGATGATAAATATGGATATTTGGTGTGCTTGGATGATTTTAGTGTCGCGAAACCCTAGAGAAGTGGTCGCACCACGCATGCATACACCCACCCATACTTGCATACATCTATGTTATTACCTGTGCGTATATGGGGATATGTGTTTATGTGTTCACATGGGTATGGGACTATGTGTTCACATACTGGATTTGAGGATAGTGTTTGGGATTTGAGACGAGTCGATGGGATTTGATTCGAGGCCGTGAGATCGGTGATTTGGCAGGATTCGTATTTGAGATACGACATGACGTTGTAGCGGGTCCTTTGACGTAGTGTTTCACACACGTGCATGCATACGTAGGTGGTATCAGCATTGTACTATACATAGATCAGTACCCGGATTACGATCTTTGATAAAGGGGATACCAGATGAATAGTGTATTGAATATGATATTGACCCGTACCCAGATTTGGGATGTCGTACGACGGATTTATGTACGAGCTATATATTGATGATTGATCCGCAGTCTTGACAAGGGATGTCTGATTATAGATATGGTATCAGATATGATATTATTGAGGCGGGATCACCGACTAATATATATACAGGTACGTATATGTATCGACTCAGATGTTAGGCGGTTTCCTTACCTGTAGTCCAGCTTGTTTGCTTAGCCCTTTAGTTTAGTTTAGTTGTTAGATTAGATTCGATTCTTACCTATTTCAAAAACTAACGAATCGTGGGTATTTTAAAAGACAACCCAAGGGATCCTACGGATATTTTCAAAAGACGTATCTTTTCATAAAAACCACCGTAGCCCAATTTTCAAAACCCCGCGATTCGTGTTATTTGAAATGGCACCATTGTTTAATTTTTAGCACCCGCTCATTTTGGTTGCTCGCTCCGCATCGCATATTTATATTGTTATTTCATATTGCATTGTTGACATTATGCTGTTAGGACACCAGCACAATTACCGATGATGCGTATGTACCACATACACTTACTTGCCGGCTCACACACATTTTCATCGGTAATTGCCATGTCACGTACACCTTAGAAAATATTGTTGCTTAACTTAGCTTGGTAGCCAGTAGTTTGACATAATATTAGTGTACATACCTTATATGCCAGCTTAGATATTGTAGTTATTACTTGTCGCTTTATTCATACTGTTATTCATTCTCATGCTTATATTCATGGTTTTACATGCTATTGATGATTCGGATTTCCATGACATTTTCTGGATTTGGAGGAAAACCGCAAAACATATACAAACTGATTTCTCTCTTTTTAAATTAAAGTGCGGTTTTTCCCATGATGTATGAGTCGTCCACCATGAGTTTGCTGATGGATTTCGAGACCCGATTCGAGGAGACGGATGAACCGTTTCGGGTACATGGTGGACCCGGTAATGTACCCCGGGGCAAGAAGCGCGTGATGATGATGATGTGAGCCTGGCAGGGGAGCACTACCTACTGGTGATTTTACCCGACGCGTCGTATATCCGGTGGATACCGTCGTGGTCTTGAGATGGATGGTAGGGGCCAGTCTGGACTGACGGTGCCCTAGATATTGTGATTGAGACATTGAGATTTCGAGATATTGAGGTACAGAGACTGTGATACAGAGATATCGAGATATTGGGATTACGTTTTGTGCCAATGCTAGGCACTGTTTTATGCTGATTTCATTATGATACCTCATTTTAAAAATACAAAGGAAATCTCACTAAATTATGAAAACAGTTCTTCATTTACATGTATTCTGTTTTCATGCATTCATACCTCATTCATATGATATATCGCTACCTGAAGCACTGACACGGGCACATGAGATTACACTCGGGTTAGATATTTACCCTAGCCTTGTTATAGGTTGCATGTTATTCTTATATTTGAGGTTATATTATGATCATTGACCTAGATTGCGTTATTTATTCGATTTCTTTCCGTAGATGTTTTTCTATTCACGTGTTGGCAACTCACCCCCGTTGTGCCCCAGTTTCTTGCAGGTTTGCCGTACAGGTTTCATTACGGCTTTGCGGGCATAGTTTCGTTTGGGTGATTTGCTAGTAGGTGGGTTTACTTGTATCGTACCCCCATTATATATCTTGTATATCATTATTCTATTGTATCTAGAAGTTTCATCAACCAAACATGTATTCATTTGAGATAGAGACCAGTGATGTTATTCCTTCGACCTTAGAGTCGCGCGTTATATTTCTGTGGTTTTCTTGTGGTTTTGAGTTCCTTTTGAATTTTGATCCTCGCAGTTGGCGTTGTATATTATTTTGCTTGTGTGGTTGTGACCGTTGTTTGACGAAGAGCTAGCTCCCGCTTGGGGATGCCTTTTATTGATTTCGTATACTATTCATGTTGTATCCCGTTTGGGAGCCGGTATTTACAAAGGAGACTCTGCCGAAATTTTCAGGAAATACTTGATGTTTTTTTAAAACCGCATAACTCGTCTTATGCTATTAAAACTACTTGTTTTAAATTAGTTTTCCTTCACTCTACTACTTTTCTTGGTTTGGGTTTCTGGGTTTTCGGCTTACTTAGATTACGTATGCCTCGAGACGTTCGTAGTTTAAGTGCCGGTCATATTCCGTACTTTCGGGACGTGACAAAGTTGGTATCAGAGCGTTAGGTTTTACCTTCGGAACGTAGTGTGACCCTTGGTTGATGGAATAGGTGACTAAAGTAGAGTGACGTACCGTGGGTATGTTCCGCGGCATACTTACGACACGCCACTCCACTTAAGGAGCCTTAGGATGTACATTTCTTTGCTCAGTATTATATTCATTCCGATCTAGCTTCATCGGTACCAGTTATGGTTTTGCTGCCACGATTACGGGCAGGGAGAGCTACAGCTAGAGTTGCGGTCAGCACGAGCTCGTCACGAACGAGGACTGACCAGGGCGAAATTTTGGCGACACACGATTGCGGAGATGTGTCTTTTTTCTGTGTTTCGCGCCACGAGTGTTTGGTGGATCGCCTTTATGAGATTTCTCGGACGTGCCGATCAGTACCAGAGGATTGGGCCACCGACAGAGGCCAGCCAGATTTTGATGACCGTTGGTGTATTGCTTATTCATGATGGTGGAGGCACTGTTCAGCGTGCAGACGAGTGAGCCAGTTATTGCTGCGAGTGATGAGATATCGCCCAATATGTTGGAGCTATTGCGGGACGAGTAATACGAAGAAATGATAGAAGGTCGCTAGTCACACGATGATGAATGACTAGGACAGGTGGTTCGTTCGCCTACCCCGATGCGAGGTCATCAGATAGATTGATTCCAGCTAGAGATGACTTCACTCGAAGACGTTGAGAGACGACAGAGACGATCGAATGTCAGAAACCTATTATTCCAAGTTTAAAGTAGTCGGAAAGACATGCAGGCAATTCTATGGTCCCTTTAGAAGAATGAAACCCTAACTCGACTTAATGACCGTGTGAAAGCCTTTGAACCTTCGGGTTTGCGGCAGTTCTACGGCGCCATTAGTGAGGCTTGGGTTAGCCCTTCTACGGCTGGACCACCGATGCTGTGGTATGTACTCGATACTATTAAACTGTACCCAAGATGTTGAGCTCTTGGGGGATTATGAGGTTTTGACGACTCGATCGGATGGCTCGACTTAATTCGGATGCTAGGTGGTGAGATACATTTCTTGGGAGACCCCAGATACGAGGATAGTCATTGGAGCTCAGTCCATGCAGCCACGACGAGACGAGTCCAGAGCAGTCGACATTAGAAAAATGGAGTAAGAGGTTCGTACAAGATCTGGATATGATGACGTTCCCCTCCGCCGACATCAGGGATGCGATACGTATGTCGAGGCATTGTACTTGGATATACCTTCCAGAAGGAGTCACGATGAGTATGCAGCCCTTCCGGAACGAGAACAGATCTAGTAAGGGACGATGACTTCCGGACAGTTCGGCAGAGATGAGATTTGGGAGAGATCCCGATAGGACCTTTCTGGAATGAATTACAAGAAGACCTTGACCCAGGAGTGGTCATTGTTACGCACACCAGCAGGCCAGAGTTCATGATCATCGATGAGACGTCCCACTAGTGACCGCGACAGTTGGCCCGAGTTTCTTAGAGGATGCGCTTGAGCGGTACTATTCCGCCATTGTTGATTTCGATGTTTTGGGTGATTTATTCGAATGATTTGATTTTGATGATTGAGGATTTACGATCTTTGCACAGTGTTGCACTTGATATCGTTTTGGTGCCTTGGTTTCACACGTTTATGATTTTACGGGTTTCATACAGTTGAGTTGATTTTGTGCGTATGTACGCACAAGATTTGGTTTTTGCACTCGGTATAGTTCATATATGCTTGCAGTGCAGTGTTACGTATGTTGTGCATTTAGATGCACTGGACTTCGATTTCGATTGTGATGTTCGATATTTGTTTTGTGCACCTTGTGCACCTAATTGGATTTTGCGCATATTCGGTGCTTGATATTGGATTTCATGATTTCGTGCACGATGGATGCACCTGATTTGGATTTTCGCGCATATTGGGCGCATGTTTTGAGGTGCGATTTTGGTGCACACCAGATGCACCAAATCGAGATTCTTCGTGCATGTCAGATGCACCTGATTTTGCTGTCAGGCGCCCACGTTGCCTATGACAGATGTTTCGTGCACACCCGATGCACTTAGATCTTGTTTCTGTGCACATGTTGGCACATATATGGATTTTGATTTCCGTGCGCACCGGATGCACAGAGTATTCATATGCGTATTTTGGGATTGATTTCTTATAGAGCAGTACGTTTTTATGATATTTGTTATGTGTTTTCGTACTGAGCAGGACTAGTCAGAGGGCAGTACCTGAATGTAATTTGCATACAATGATAGCTATCGAAGGGAATTCCAAAAGCGAGCTATAGTCTCAGTATTTATCTACGTGTCTGATATGACACGAAACGTTTAAAACAAGGAAACCCTTCTAAATTGTTTCCCAAAATGGCGGAACGTACATTTCAAACAAAAGGTATATATGTATATGGTTAATTTCTTATGATAGACGTCCGCCACTGTGCAGTGTTGAGCGTATTGCACGGCGACTTTAAGAGATTTGGCATGCATTTCTTTCAGATATTTACATATATAGATTAGATATTTACGTGTATAGTTTCGAGTTATATCATATTGGTTTTGAATTGGATTTGACATTTGTGTCATTACCATGACTCTGATGATTGCGAGATGCTTGACGGAGTTTTGATTTTGAGTTTATGCTCATTTTTCATGCGTATGCGTTGCGCTACGATTTGTTTTATGTATTTATGATTTCGGAGCCCCGACGACTTGATGGTTTTGGCTGAAATATTTTAGTATTTGGGGGGAGTTTGAATTTAAATTCGGGGACCGAATTTCTTTAAGGGGGAAGATTGTAGCGTTTTGAAAATCGTTTCGGTGAAATTTCGGAAAATCGGTAAAATAAGGGGGGTTTCTGTAAAAGTCAGAATACAAATATCTTTATTATAAAATTAAATATACATATTCTAGCTATGTAATTGCTAGTATTTGGTGCTTATTGAGTCACTGGTGAAATTTCAAATTTTCTGAATTTTTTTCCGAAATTAATTATTTTAATATTATTTTAAGCCGTCCCTAATACATTTAATTAGGGAAAATTACAAATTTGAATGGGTTAGTTTTAGTCTTTAGAACCATGACAATTAAAATCTAGTTTGTAATATAAATTTTTAGTATTTTATTTCAAGTTCTTATTAGTTATAATCGAAGGGAATTAAAATTTTTAATTAATTAAACTAAAACTTGCATTTGTGTAACTTGAGGGGTTCTTTTTGCATGGATTCCTTTTGTGCAATCTCTCACACTCTTTCCTCACTCAATTGGCCGGCCCACCACCACCAGCAGCACATGAAATTTCCCCCCCTCCAATTTGTTTCTTCAACTCTTTTTATGAGAGGAAATGAGTTAAATAGGTGTAGGTTAAGATGTATTGTTTTGGAGGCTTATTGTACCTTGATTTGAGGGGGGTTGACTTGGCCAATTTTGCACAACACCCACACCATTCCCCCCATCATCCTCTGGCCGAAATTGAGCAGCCCTCCCCTCTTGAAAAATCCTCACTTCTTCACATCAAAAATCCACAAGAATGCACTCAAAAATCCAAACTAAAACCTTCCAAACTCCTAACTAAGCCTTACCCATTTCTCCTTAACCTATACTAGCATGATTCTTGGAGAAAGTTAGCATTTTGTTAGTCAAGATTTGTCAAGCTAGATATACAAATTGAGGTATAAATCCTAACCCTTTTGTTCAATTGTTGGTTATTGCTTTAATCTAGCTTAATTAGGAAATTGATCTTGGTTCTAATTGCAAGTTTTGGAATTTCAAGAGGGGGTTGTGAATTAAAATTAGGGTTTTTGTTGTGTAATTATGGTTGCAACTGTAATTCATCTTATTGTGAAATGAAAAACCTAATCAAATTGCTAGTTTGTAAATTGTTAGGTTGAAATTGTGATAATTAAGCTATATTGCTAACTAGGTTTTTGTAAACCATGAATTTGTTTAAGAGAAAAATGTAAGTAGGTTTTTCATGACTTCATTAACATTCTAAAAGGTACTTTAATGCTTTAGATCATGCAAATCCAAGTTAGATTGTTGTATGTGCATTTTTGCTATAAAATTGTCGAAATTGGTTAAAATTGCAAACTAGGTTTTTGAAATTGAATTAAATTGTGGGTTTAAAATTTACGTAATGGTTTCTATGGCATAATTAAGATATTAAGTTATCATCTTGGTCACTAGAATTGTTAAAACATCATATTTTGTACAAAAACGGTAAACCTTGCTTGCTAGGTTTTCGGAAAAATAGCTTTTAAAGTGAGTTTTGGGTTTTTGTGAATTTTAACCTATTTCATATTATAATTAGTGTTTGTGAATATGCAAATGAGTGTGTTTGGATTTTTCTCGATGGTGTGGCGTTTGTACGCCGACGTCGAGGGATTTTGGGTTGATTTGTGAAAGCAACCATAGGTTTTGACCTATGTGGGATTCGTGTGTCGTTTTGGTCATGAGTCGGATTTTAATGCGATACGGTGCGTTATGATATATAGATACCCCATGTGGACTTCGAGACGACAAGCAACCACGTGGCGATGTCGGCACCGGCAAGAGAGGACCAGGTGAGTAAATTTGTATCTACGGGGAGAAGTCGGGTGGATGGCGTATAGCACCCCCGCAGTTCGTGGTGATGTATACGAATACGTATACACACATATATTGATGATAAATATGGATATTTGGTGTGCTTGGATGATTTTAGTGTCGCGAAACCCTAGAGTAGTGGTCGCACCACGCATGCACACACCCACCCATACTTGCATACATCTATGTTATTACCTGTGCGTATATGGGGATATGTGTTTATGTGTTCACATGGGTATTGGACTATGTGTTCACATACTGGATTTGAGGATAGTGTTTGGGATTTGAGACGAGTCGATGGGATTTGATTTGAGGCCGTGAGATCGGTGATTTGGCAGGGTTCGTATTTGAGATACGACTTGACGTTGTAGCGGGTCCTTTGACGTAGTGTTTCACACACGTGCATGCATACGTAGGTGGTATCAGCATTGTACTATCCATAGATCAGTACCCGGATTACGATCTTTGATAAAGGGGATACCAGATGAATAGTGTGTTGAATGTGATATTGACCCGTACCCAGATTTGCGATGCCGTACGACGGATTTACGTACGAGCTATATATTGATGATTGATCCGCACTCTTGACTTGGGATGTCTGATTATAGATATGGTATCGAATATGATATTATTGAGGCGGGATCACCGACTAATATATATACAGGTATGTATATGTATCGACTCAGATGTTAGGCGGTTTCTTTACCTGTAGTCCAGCTTGTTAGCTTAGCCCTTTAGTTTAGTTTAGTTGTTAGATTAGATTCGATTCTTACCTATTTCAAAAACTAACGAATCGTGGGTATTTTAAAAGACAGCCCAAGGGATCCTACGGATATTTTCAAAAGACGTATCTTTTCATAAAAACCACCGTAGCCCTATTTTCAAAACCCCGCGATTCGTGTTATTTCAAATGGCACCATTGTTTAATTTTTAGCTCCCGCTCATTTTTGTTGCTCGCTCCGCATCGCATATTTACATTGTTATTTCATATTGCATTGTTGACATTATGCTGTTAGGACACCAGCACCATTACCGATGATGCGTATGTACCACATACACTTACTTGCCGGCTCACACACATCTTCATCGGTAATTGCCATGTCACGTACACCTTAGAAAATATTGTTGCTTAACTTAGCTTGATAGGCAGTAGTTTGACATAATATTAGTGTACATACCTTATATGCCAGCTTAGATATTGTAGTTATTACTTGTCGCTTCATGCATACTGTTATTCATTCTCATGCTTATATCATGGTTTTACATGCTATTGATGATTCGGATTTCCATGATATTTTCTGGATTTGGTGGAAAACCGCAAAACATATATAAACTGATTTCTCTCTTTTTAGATAAAAGTGCGGTTTTTCCCATGATGTATGAGTCGTCCACCATGAGTTTGCTGATGGATTTCGAGACCCGATTCGAGGAGACGGATTAACCGTTTTGGGTAAATGGTGGACCCGGTAAGGTACCCCGGGGCAAGAAGCGCGTGATGATGACGATGTGAGCCTGGCAGGGGAGCACTACCTACCGGTGATTTTACCCGACGCGTCGGATATCCGGAAGATACCGTCGTGGTCTTGAGATGGATGGTAGGGGCCGGTCTGGTCTGACGGCACCCTAGATATTATGATTGAGACATTGAGATTTTGAGATATTGAGGTACAGAGACTGTGATACAGAGATATCGAGATATTGGGATTACGTTTTGTGCCGATGCTAGGCACTGTTTTATGCTGATTTCATTATGATACCTCATTTTAAAAATACAAAGGAAATCTCATTAAATTATGAAAATAGTTCTTCATTTACATGTATTCTGTTTTCATGCATTCATACTACATTCATATGATATATCTCTACCTGAAGCACTGACACGGGCACATGAGATTACACTCGGGTTAGATATTTACCCTAGCCTTGTTATAGGTTGCATGTTATTCTTATATTTGAGGTTATATTATGATCATTGACCTAGGTTGCGTTATTTATGCGATTTCTTTCTGTAGATATTTTTCTATTCACGAGTTGGCAACCCACCCCCGTTGTGCCCCAGTTTCTTGCAGGTTTGCCGTACAGGTTTCATTACGGCTTTGCGGGCATAGTTTCGTTTGGGTGATTTGCTAGTAGGTGGGTTTACATGTATCGTACCCCCATTATATATCTTGTATATCATTATTCTGTTGTATCTAGAAGTTCCATTAACCAAACATGTATTCATTTGAGATAGAGACCAGTGATATTATTCCTTCGACCTTAGAGTCGCGCGTTATATTTCTGTGGTTTTCTTGTGGTTTTGAGTTCCTTTTGAATTTTGATCCTCGCGGTTTGCGTTGTATATTATTTTGCTTGAGTGGTTGTGACCGTCGATTGACGAAGAGCTAGCTCCCGCTTGGGGATGCCTTTTATTCATTTCGTATACTTATCATGTTGTATCCCGTTTGGGAGCCGGTATTTACAAAGGAGACTCTGCCGAAATTTTCAGGAAATACTTGATGTTTTTTTAAAACCGCATAACTCGGCTTATGCTATTAAAACTACTTGTTTTAAATTGGTTTTCCTTCACTCTACTACTTTTCTTGGTTTGGTTTCTGGGTTTTCGGCTTACTTAGATTACGTATGCCTCGAGACGTTCATAGTTTAAGTGCCGGTCATATTCCGTACTTTCGGGACGTGACACCAAGTAGCATACTACCATGTTTAGCAAGACTGTTAATATAACTGTGAATATCCCAAGCTTCCATTAAGTAATATACAAGCTAGTATGATACAATAATGGCCCTTAGGGCATATACACTTACAATCTCCCACTTGCACTAGGGCCATGTACTGGCATATCGAGCACCTGTATACTATCTCCAGTACGACGTACTGATGGCTGTGGGACAGACCATCTCCCCAACTGGGATGAAAAGCGTACACACTAGTCTACTCCGGAGTATCGATGCCCTATCTCGATAATCCTACGACTAGAGACCTGAAAAAGGATGTGCTTGTAGACAACCTAGCCCCCACTAGTGTGACTGCCATCACAACGCTGGTAGTCAAGCAAGATCCTAAGGGCTCTATCAATACATACACACATATTAAGATAGATATAAACCAAGTAGCATACTACCATGTTTAGCAAGACTGTTAATATAACTGTGAATATCCCAAGCTTCCATTAAGTAATATACAAGCTAGTATGATACAATAATGGCCCCTAAAGCATATACACTAACAATCTCCCACTTGCACTAGGGCCATGTACTGGCATATCGAAGACCGATCATCTCGAGTAGCCTCTCGAACTGAATCTGTGGTAAGGCCTTTGTGAATGGATCAGTAGTGTTCTCTTCTGTAGCAACTCTCCGGACCTCGATCTCCCCGCGATCTATGATCTCCCTGATCAGGTGATACCGCCTTAAGATGTGTCTGGACTTCTGATGGGACCTGGGTTCCTTCGCTAAAGCTATAGCTCCGTTGTTGTCGCAATGCAGCGGTATTGGATCAACAATGGTAGGAACCACCTGAAGTTCTGTTAGGAACTTTTTCATCCAGACTGCTTCTTTTGTGGCATCGCAAGCAGCAATATACTCCGCTTCCATCGTCGAGTCAGCAACGGTGTCCTGCTTGGAATTCTTCCAGCACACCGCCCCTCCATTGAGGGTAAAGACATAACCTGACATGGACTTGGAGTCATCCTTGTCACTCTGGAAGCTGGAATCAGCAAAGGCCTCTATCTTGAGGTCTTTTCCGCCGTAAACCAAGAACATCTCCTTAGTTCTTCTCAGGTACTTGAGAATGTTCTTTACTGCTATCCAGTGCTTCTCCCCTGGGTCTGACTGATACCTACTTACCATACTCGGTGCGTAAGCTACATCTGGTCTGGTGCACAACATCGCATACATTATAGAGCCTACCGCAGAAGCGTAGGGTATAAATGACATGCGATCTCTTTCCAAATCAGTGTTGGGAGACATCTTTTTGGATAGGGTGATTCCGTGACAAGCCGGTAAATTACCGCGCTTAGAATCTTCCATACTGAATCTTTTCAATACAGTGTTGATATACCTTGACTGCGAAAGTCCTAACATCCTCTTGGATCTATCACAATAGATCCGGATCTGCAGAATTTAAGAGGCATCACCCAGGTCTTTCATGGAGAACCTGTGTGACAAGAATCCTTTGACAGATTGTTGCATAGGAATGTCATTTCCTATCAATAGAATGTCATCCACGTACAAGACGAGGAATACGACAGTTCGTGCTACAATTTTACTATATATACATGGTTAATCTGGATTTTTGATAAGGTCATATTCTTTGACCGTTTCATCAAAACAGATGTTCCAACTCCGCGATGCCTGCTTTAGTCCATAAATGGACTTAAGCAACTTGCACACTTTCCCGCTGCTCCCACTCTGATTGAAGCCTTCTGGCTGATCCATATAGACGCACTCTTCCAAATTACCATTTAGAAAAGCAGTCTTTACGTCCATCTGCCAGATCTCATAATCATGGAAGGCGGCAATAACAAGAAGGACCCGAATGGATTTGAGCATAGCCACTGGAGAAAAAGTTTCGTCATAGTCCAAACCAGGTCTTTGACGAAAAACCTTTGCAACAAGTCTAGCTTTATAGGTTTCCATCTGTCCATCTACACCAATCTTTTTTTTGAAGATCCATTTGCATCCTATGGGTTTTACCCCATCTGGAACAAAGTCCAAAGTCCATACTTTGTTGGTGTACATGGACTCTATCTCGGTCCGTATTGCATCTAGCCGTCGTACCGAGTCGCCGCTCTGGATGGCCTGCTGGAAGCTAGTAGGTTCATCATAATCAATGATGCAATCCTCTCTATCCCCATCTATGAGAAAACCGTAGTATCTCTCAGGCGGATGAGACGGCCTACTACTCCTGCGGAGGAGTTCGGGAATGTCCTGTTCTTCTTGAACTACTGGTTCTACCAAACTTTCAGTAGTAGTTTGTGGTTCTGGAATTTCTTCCAGTTCTATTTCGCTCCCACTTGTTTCCTTTTCTAAAACCTGCTGTTCTAGAAAATAGGCATGACGAGAAACAAAAACCTTTTGTTCCTCTACGTAATAGAAGAAATATCCCTTGGAGTTCTTTGGATATCATACAAACTTACACTGTATTGATCGTGCCTCGAGTTTGTCCGCATGCTGCTTTTTAACAAAAGCTGGACATCCCCATATCTTTAGATGCTGAAGATAGGGTTTCTTCCCACTCAACATCTGATATGGCGTGGTAGGCACAGTCTTGGTAGGAGCCCTGTTCAAAAGATATGCCGCTGATTCTAGCGCATAACCCCAGAAAGATCACGGTAACTCAGCATTACTCATCATGGAACGTACCATATCCAATAGGGTTCGATTCCATCTCTCCGATACACCGTTATGCTGTGGAGTGTACAGAGGAGTAAGCTGAGAGAGAATTCCTTTCTTTTTTAGGTAACCTAGGAAATCGGCACTTAAGTATTCACCACCTCGATCAGATCTCAGTGTCTTAATACTTTTGCCTGTTTGGTTTTCTACTTCATTCTTATACTCTTGGAATTTCTCAAAAGCCTCGTATTTATGTTTCATCAAGAAAATGAATCCGTACCTAGAGTAATCATCCGTAAAAGTAATGAAATAGGAAAAACCACCTCTTGCATGTGTAGACATTGGACCACATACATCGCTGTGTATGAGTCTTAAGAGCCCGCTCGCTCTTACTCCATGTCCAGTGAATGGAGTATTTGTCATCTTTCCTATGAGACATGATTGACAAATGGCATAAGTTTGATATTTGAACGAATCCAAATATCCTTCTCTATGTAACTTAGTTAACCTTGTCTCATTGATGTGACTCAGTCTACAATGCCATAAGAAAGCCTTATTTAAATCTGGAGACTTTCTTTTTAGTGTATTCTGGACATTGAAAATCTGTAATTGGTTTAAGACATATATACCGTTATCTAGTGTACCGGACCCAATCAAACTATGATTAAGATGGATGTTAACAACATCGCTTACAAACATGAAATCATAACCTTCTTTTGATAGCAACGAAACCGATATGATATTACATGTTAAACTGGATACACAAAAACAGTTATGCATAACCAAAATATGTCCACTCGTCAATCCTAGGTGATAATCCCCTATGGACACAGCACCCACGCTAGCTCCGTTAGCAACCTGGAGGGTCATATCACCAACATTCAGCTCTCTACGGTCTCTCAGTGCCTGCAATGAATTGCATATATGAGATCCTGATCCGGTATCCAATACCCAGGAAGTAGAGTTGATTGACATACATTTTTCAATTACAAACACACCTGAAGTCGAAGCCACAGCTTGCTTCGGTTCCTGGTTCTTGGCATTCCAAGCTTTGCAATCTTTCTTCCAGTGCCCTTTCTTACAACAGTGGAAGCACTCGTCCTTTTCCACTACTGGCACTGCAATCTTTGTCGTTCCCTTAGTTCCCACCTTACTAACACCACCTCTTGGTTTGGTAGCGGCCTTCATCTTCCTTCCTTTGGCCCTAGCCTTGGACCTGGAAGAAGAAGCACCGCGAACAAACATAGCGGGTGTTTCCCTTGCCTTCTGCAAGGTGCCCTCTGCACTCCTCAACATGTTAAGGAGTTCTGAAAGTTCAACTTCTTTTCTTTGAATGTTGAAATTCAGAATAAACTGGGCGTAGGTGGAAGGAAGGGATGGAGAATCAAGTCTGTATAGAGCTCGTTCTCCAAAGTCGTCCTGAGGTCTGCGAGCTCTTCTATATAGCCAATCATCTTTAGGACATGTTCTCCTACAGACGATCCGACGGCCAACCTCGACTGAAACAAGTTCTTCGAGGTCTCGTATCTTGCTATACGAGATTGCTCCCCATACAGATCCTTTGTATGGAGAAATATGGATTCAAGATCCATATCCTCGTGCCTCCTCTGATGTTCATTATTCATAGAGGCAAGCACGATGCACTTCGCCTTCGCGCAATCTAACTCCCAGGTTTTGTGGATTTCCTTATCCGCAATACTGGATTTTGGACTAGGGATAGCAGGTGCTTTAGTGGTAAGGACATATCCCAATTTGTCATAAGTCAAAACCATCTTGACATTCCGCAGCCAATCTTTATAGTTTTGCCATGTCAATATATTTTTCTCTAATAGTAAATTAAGGCCTGTCATGTTTTGGGTCGCTGCAATGAGAGAGAGGGGGAACACTTTAGCATGATGCTCTTGCAAGTTTAGAGTGGTTTTTAGTTTATCTAAACTGGATGGCTCCCACTGTTTCTCAAATCCCTCCTCAAACCAAAAAGGAAGAACTAGCCAGGTCTATTCTCACCGTACAATACTTGCTTAACCGTTCAGCCATGCCGGTGTCGGTACTTCGAGGGAGTTTTCCAACGCTTTCGTGAAGTTCCTTAATTAAATAACCACTTTTCTCTGTGGGCGTAGCCCTGCTGACACCTTTCTCGGCACCTACTTGGTTTGTAGCATTGATCATTAAGTGACGAATCTCCTGATGAGTAGCAGATACTCACAGTAGGTTCAGGATCCAAATATCATCGTATGATAATGCTGAAGGAATCCTACCAACATTCATCAAACTCCAAATGGTATGCATCTCTTTGCAAATTTCAGTTTCTTTAGAAATTCCCGAAATAAATTTCTGCCCCAAGCTCTTATGACCTTGGCTTTGGTCAAAATATTATAAGTCACATGTCAAGTTCTACCCATCATTATCTTGTTAATTTTAACCCATCCGTACATACCCCTGACTTTCGTCAAATGATAATACGACTGCCCCAAACTAACTCATCTATCTATGTAACAAATGAATACTCGGCAGCTACCAAACACTATGCCTTGACTTTGGCCAAAATACATAGCTTGAATACTACTGAATACCCAAATGAAATGACGGAGGGCTACGAATGGTTTTCGCGAAACCGTGAACGTAGTGAACATGATATGACCGAAGGAACCTGATAGCTTTTAAAAGGAGTGGTTAAAGCTCCGCAATTTAAAAAATATCCTCTGTTTTAAAATAACCGAATGGTTTCTTTTAAACTGTTCCAACGATTCAACTTTGGTTTATTTTCTTTGCATTATTATAATGCATCCGATCAATTAACCTATCATTACAGAAAACAACGAAAATACAACGTCCTCTTATACCATCCGCATTCGCCACTCGGTCCCGTCATCACCCGTTAGGTTACTTAACTAACGACAGAGCGGGGGCTGGGCTAGCGCGGGTGTAAAACATAAGTGACGTCTAAATAGCTATCATATATAGATATTGTACATTTGTCAGATCAATAATAGGCATTCCAGATCACAGATGAACACATTGGATTTTCTACGAATACGCATTCTTTTGAGCCTGCAAAGAAAGATGGATTACACGGTCGCGATGAATAGCCAAAACCCCACCCTAGACCCCTACGGGTACGGCAAACTACCCGCCAAGTACCCGAAGTGAAGCGGTCTCCCTCAACAATGTGAGTAGGCCACTAAACACTTCAACGTATCCGGTAGTTTGTGCACCCCATTTTGGGTCTATCGTAGGAGCAAAAATCAGTAAATGAAATAATACAACGGTGGCTACAACCGCAACCTGGATGTGCCCCGCAAAAGAATATTACAACAATTTACAAATTACATTTGAATGAACGAAACGCTCATCTCACATCCCCGGCCATCCATTCACGACAATCCAACAAGTCCACAAACATAAACAGTAAAAACATTACAGAAATGTCCAACCCCCTGCCAACCGACATACTAGCAGTTATGGGAGGTTTACGAACACATTATACAAATCACAGATATAATCTAATTAGCCAAATATCGTAGAATTTCGATCGAGCAAACGCAAATGATTCTACTCCAAAAGCTTCTCTGTGCACCTGAGACTTGAGCAGAAACAAAATATCCCAGAAATACCAAAATTAACACAGAAGAGTTATTGGGGAATTTTGGGGTGACACGGCTTCAACACGGCCGCGGATCTGCAGCGGATCGCTTGGATCGGCCGCGGTTCCACGGCTGTTTGGTTGAGTCAGGAACCCAAATTTCTCCAGTATTCTTATAATTCCCTGCATGTATTTTTAAGGGTCCCTGAAAAATTTTTAGACCCCGTTTTAAAATCAACAGAAACTATGTGAAAATGATGATTCTCCCGGTTCATTTCGCGATCGAATTTCTAACGACTTTGATAACATGTTAGTTATGGTTTAGCGATGCTCTGATACCACTGTAAGTCGACGTTAGACACCCCACGAGTTGCGGGGAGGCGGAATAGGTAAAACAATCATTTTGTTTAAAACAAACATCGACTAACTTACGGATCTTTGCCAAACCTTAACTAACAACATCATAGGAGGGATTAACTACTATGAAAGAAGATTATACCTAATGGACCAAGTCCTTTTTTTCTCGATGACCACCTCCTCGTCGGTCTCCTCTTTGTAATAGAAGATCCACCCGAGAGATACTACTCCAAGCTTGACCTCTAACTTGAGGTAACTAGGTTACTCAAAGTGCTAATCAAAGCAACCTAGGGAAATAGAGTGGGATTATGGATCAATAAGTCTTGCTAACCCTTGATCTCAACACATGAGAGGTTAGGGTTAGGGTTTGAAGAGAGAGAGAGCTTGAGGAGAGAGAATGTGAGAGTGAGAATCCTTTTGGAATAATGATATCATTGTGAATATATGAAGCATATGTTATTATTAAATGAAAAACAAATAATAACGTGCCATCATGCTTCATTAACTCACATAGTGATTCATTTCATGAGTCATTTAAATCATAAATGCATCATAAACTCCATGGATGAATCACACCATGACTCATTAATCCAATAAATGCAAATGCCACCTTAGCCTCCAAGTCATCATCCTTCTAGAAGCTTCTCGACAATATATGAGAACGCCCCTCCTATCCGTGAAAACACGGAAATACCTTAGACTGTATAAATCCAATAATCCGATACTAGAATCTGGCTTAAACCAAAGCCTGCTAGTAAAAACTGTCCGAACATCGTACGTGCATAAATGCACGTGCATGTCCGAACCCTGTCGTAATACCATACGACCTCTATATTGTTTCGTCCGAAGCAGGGAAACTCTCTGTGTGGGACTCTAAAGACTCGACTACTACGTTGGCAGTGGGTTTAACTGTTGGCTATAGTGCCCTCAAGGCAATTATCGTAGTCGCAGGTATGTGATCATGATGATTGAGCGAGGACCTATACCGATAAAACAGTCTTACTCGAGATGATAGTATGATATCTGGTTTGTCTTTATCATCATATGTTGATAAAGCCCATAAGATTCTTGCTTGACTGCCAGCATTGTGATGGCGATCACATATATGGGAGTTGGGGGTCTATAAGCACATCCTTAAATGTCCTTAGTCGTGAGAGTATCGAGACTGGGTATCGATACTCCAGTGTAGACTTGTGTATACTTATCTAGACCCTGACGAGGGGCGGTGGCCGGTCTCACAATCCATTGGTGTTAGTTGTTCACCTAAGATAGTATGCAGGTGCTCATTGGGTTATAAGTACACTGGACGGACTCGCCGGGAACATGCGAGTTGGTATTATACTTATAGTCAGATAGCAGTTCCCTGGTGACATGTGTACAGGTTAGTCTGTCGACCTGAGATCGTCGTTTTTCTCGTGTGAGTTCCCACGGTGCTTTGATTACTACCCTACCACGGCTCAAAGGAGTCGTGCAAACAGGTTTTAGTTCGGTACAGTCCCGAGCCACATGGAGGCAGTGAGTGGATCGTCGGGGATTCGTCTCTCCCGGTATTGGGGGTTGATGTCGCGCAATGCACGGGTGGCCATCACTAGAAATCCTCGGCCGGGGTATGTGAGAACTACCGATCCAGGATCGATAGTTTCTCAGGTAGTGATGGGTTTCATACCGACACGAATTATCGCTTTGTTAGGGGTCTGACTTTATCCACCCCCTAGACTCGATATGCGATACTCTTAGACGAACAAACCGGACTGTATGGATATTGTCACTGACAGGCTCAGTAGGGGTTCGGATGAGTTTGCTCGTCGGCCTTTCTTTCGCTCAATACCTGGGTAGCCGTTACGTACAGCTAGTGCCGCTGACGTGCTTGTGGTTAAACCCACTGCCAGCGTATTGACGAGTCTTTAGAGTCCCACACAGAGGGTTTTCACGGTTCAGGCGATATGGTGTAGGCGCGTATGTTGATACATACAGATGTCCGATTAAATATGTGCACGGACTGCACAGACTTTAATCGGACGGTTGATAATACTAGCGGCTTAGGATTAAGCCAGATTGTTAAATCAAGTTTTGATTTAATAATTTACGTATGTATTTATATATATGTATTCTAGTATTATTGCTCATTATTTATTTTCTATCTTTGGCTATTCGTATTTTCGTACGAATACGCGTATGTGTATTTCGATACATATACCGGGACGCATTCCGTATTTATACGGAATGGCTTCTAGATGATGCCACCTCATTATTGATTTTCAATAGAAAATCATTTGTTTTAGATGAGGTGGAAATGGTGACTTGGCATGGGTATGGGTCTTTTGGTCAAAGCATGGACTTTGTTCATGTAGAGATTGGTATGGTCTCATTTGTTTATTGTTAATTAGCAAAGGGTTTTTGTTGTGCATTTTGGGGGGCGGGGGGGGGCACTTCTTGGAGGGGATGAGGCTTGCTCATTTTGATATACACACTCACACCAAAAACACTTAGCTAATTTTCCAAGCTCATGCCACTAGTTTAGCTCACCTCTTCTTCATCTTCACTTGTTGCTCACTTGAGCTCATGGTTGAGGGAAAGAATTATAGTGACACTATCATACACCCCCACCCTCCACTACTAGCGATCTTGGAGGGTCGGTTGGTTAGCTGGGTGAACCTGAAGCTTGCGCCGTTTCCCTCGGGTGGATCATCGGAGACGAAGGAAGACCGGCGACCAAAGTCGATCCGCATCACTTGGAGCTTGGAGATGGGTGAAGACCCGAAAGACTTGGTTCGTTAGGTATAACCATTCCTATCTCTTTTCTCAGATTGTTAGTTTTAGGGTTAATGGTTTCGATCTTGCAAATCGGGTAATGGTAGCGCCGGGTTTTAAGAATTTTTTTTCCGCATTTGGCCACGGTTCGACGGCCGGGGCGCTCCCACTACCCAGCAATGGTATCAGAGCCACCGATTAACCCCTACTAGCTAGTTTGCACAAGCTTAAAATCTCGATCGATCAAAATTTTGAAAACTATTTTCCGTATTATCAAGTTTCTGTCGATTTCTGTAAGTGCTCCAAAAATTATTTCCAGTAGCTTAAAAATCCATGTAGGCGATTTCATGAATGCAGAAAAAATTTGGGCTCCTAAATCCTCTAAAGCGCCGCGGAACCACCGCACTAACCCCCTATTGGAGGCGGTTCCGCGTCCGTTTAGTAGCGACGGGCCATGAATTTTTTCCTGTAGCTCAGAACTTTGAATTGTGATTTTTTGTGATATATGGTTTTGGCCCAGAATCTTTTCAGTACTGGATTTGCTTTTGGGGGCGTTCGCGGATAAATTTTGTCGATCGAAATTTTAATTGTGTAATTTTTCAGTACTTTACATTTCTTTCTGTGACCGTGAATGTCATTTGATCGGCAAACCTTGTCTAATCGCTATAACCCCTTTTAGACGGGTTTGCGAACGTGACATTCACGTTGATGTTCTGTATTGTGTTGTGATGTTGCAGATAGTCGTGGTGGATAGCCTGGGTGCAGTGGTAGTACAGTTTTGTTGTATTTGTACATTTGATATTGCGGGGCGAGCGTCCGACATGTGGATTGTCGTCACTGCCTGTTTGTATATTATTCTTTTTGGGCACGACCGGGCTGAGGTCAATGTCACCCTTGTATATTATTTTCTTTTCTGTACTAGGATTACCCCAAGGTGGGGTGCACGGATATCCGGGTTCTAGAAGGCAACGGGCCTGCATCTCATGGCGTTGCGACGGAGGGGCTTCACTCTAGAATTGGCGGGCTATTCGCCGCACTCGTAGGGGGTACAGGTTGACCCAAGGAGGGGTGCTCAAGTTTTCGGATTACGTGAAATGCTGGGTGGTCCATTCACTTTGCTGAAGGGGGATGCCTCGCTTCAGGTTTTGGCGGGTAACTTGCCGCGCCCGTAGGGGTCTAAGAGTTCATTACACAGGCTATCCACACGACCAGGGGAACGTCAGGTTTTAGTTGTGGCTCTATGAAACCCGGGGCTTCCAGATTATCTGTATTGTTCTGTGATGCTTATTACTTTTCTGTGATGTTGCATTTATCATGCCTGGGACGATTGTTAGATATATTTATATATACTAGTAGATGTTGTATATGTTTTGCACCCGCGCTTGCCCAATCCCCGCTCTGCCGTTAGTTAAGTAACCTAATGGGTGATGACGGGACCCAGTGGCGAATGTGGATGGCATATACTTACATTTTATTTTCGTTCTTTTCTGGTGTGATTATTTGATGGGACTATGTTGATTCTTATCAATGCAAGGAAAACAAACCTATTTATATGATGTTGTTGGAACCAAGATTTTTAAAAAACTGACATTACAAACGTACGCTTTTGCTTTGCATCGTAGTATTCAGTTTCGAATATCCTGCACCTCATTCGACGGGGCAAGGGCCGAGATCCCTTCATCGGGAGTGACCCTTTGGGCATAAGTTTGCGTCAACGTAATAACTTCACTATAGTCGATTAATTTTTGCTTTGCATCGTGATATTCAGTGTGGAATATCCTGCACCTCATTCGATGGGGAAAGAGCCGAGATCCCCTCACCGGGAGTGACCTCTTTAGCAAAATTTTTTCGCCACTATATATATTTCTGAAACCACTTGGATTCCTTCAACGATATCAAGTTCATTACGTTAAAGGTTTTTCGCAAAAAACCAGCCGTAGCCCTCCGTCATTTCTTATGAGTATTATTTAGTATTCGTGCTGCGTTTGTTGACCTAGTCAAGACGTAGTGTTCGGTAGCTAAGTAGTGCTTGTTTGTAGCATTTTAAATGTGATTGGTTAGGACAGTCGTGCGGCCTTGTTGACCTAGTCAAGGGCACGTGCGGGTGGGTTTAATGCAATCCAGGATAATGACGGGTTGAACGTGACTAGCGGTTTATGGTTTGTTGACCTAGTCAGGGTCATAAACCACTTGGGGTAAAAATCATATCGGGAGTTTCAAACATACAGGAAACTTGCCAGGCATGCGCATACCTTCTGGAGTGTGGTGACTTGAGTGGCTTCCATCATGTTATCATGCGATGATAGTTGGATCTCGATTCCCACTGATGAGTAGGATGACTCCTCGGGTGATTCCGACTAATTCTCCTTTTAGGTTTGGAGGAGAATTTGAGAAAACAGTGGGAGCCATCCAGATTAGATAAAGTGATTATCCATTCTGATCTAGGTTAGAGTGCACGCTGAGTGTTTCTTTTCTTTCTCTCTTTGGCATCGACCATGCCTAGACCCTAGACTATGACTCAGTGACCAAGTTAACCGAACTTTCATATAAACACTGGCTTTTCGATTGTCCTAGTTGCATACATCATTGCCACTCCTTCTTTTACCCTTTTCTTTTCTCCAGAACACCTCGTATCACTACGTGTATCCACTTCCATTAGATAAAACCATCGTATGGTTATATACGAACTCGAAGGAACTTTTTCGAGGATGGTTTCTGGTTCTAGAGAAAAAGAATAGGACTATTCAGTTGTCTTTTCCTTTTACCTTCTCTCAGGTGGTGAGGGCTCCTAGGATTAGGAGACTGTACACCTATTACGCTTATTGGATAGTCTTCTTCCAAACCATAGGTAGGTGCCGAAAGATAGGGAATGAAGAAAACCAATTAGCCTAAGTGAGGTGTGCAGAAGGTAATAAGTAAAGACAAATAAAGGGATTAGAAAGAGGGCAAAGTAAATTGCGACTGCTATTCACGACCAAACCAAGTCTTTTAACGCCACTCCTACTTCACCTTTGTATTTCTCCGGAACACCCCGTATCACTACGAACATCCAATCCTATTGGATAAATCCATCGTATGGTTATATACGAACTCGAAGGGACTTTTCGAGGATGGATTATGGTTCAGGAGAAATAGGAATAAGGATTATTCAGTTGTCTTTTATCCTTACCTTCTATCAGGTTACGAGTGCTCCTAGGATTAGTAGAGTACACCTATTATGCATATTGGATAGTCTTCTTCCAAACCATAGGCTGGTGCCGAACGGTAGGGAAGGAAGAAAACCACTTAGCCTAACGATGGTGTACAGAAGGTAATGAGTAAAGAAAAATAAAGGGAATTGGAGTGATGGCAAGGAAATATACAGTTACAATCATGAATCTGATAATGGAAGAGGCATTACTAGGAATACCCGGATACCCCTTCGAAACATATTCATGTTTCAGTTTCACTGTGTATTGTTAATAGAAAACTGATTTCCTAATTACACCTTTGCTCCAGGGTATGTATTTACCAGGTATAATTCTCACATCTGTATGGTTTTACATATGATGAGTGGGAGTAAGTTATTGGGAATTAGATGATCATCCTCATTATATCGGAATTCGTTGTAATTGGTGATATTTGAGAAAATCACCTGGGTACTGTTTTCAACGTACGACGCACAGGGTTTGAAAGATTAAACTCAGGGGACTTATACAAAGTATTGTATGTTGTCCAGTGTCCATTAGGACAAAGGGGTTGGTCCTCGTACTATATTCTGTTTACTTGTGACTTCTCAAGTTTTGGACAAGTTTTTCGTAGATATACAAGGTCTAAGTTTGAGAAGTTATAGGTATAAGAATAAAGTAGAGAACCAGGTGTCGCAAGTATCGGGATTCTTCAAGATGATCGAAGATGTTGATACTTGTATGAGGTATTCAGTTGATAGTAATGGTTTTGAGAAAATTGTTTCTCTTTCAGGTTACTCATAATTGGACGCACTCCTAAGTTGAGTAATGTCGATTGGCCTCTCTCCATTTAGTTGACATGCACTGGAGATAGCTGTATGATTTGAATCTGGTTCCAATTAAATTAGTGCTTTTTTTTCTATATTAGATATATATAGAATCAATTTATATCATAACGATGTTAAGGTATAGAGAGTCGTCCGGCTGATGCTTAAAACCAGAATCCGGATAAACTCAGGGCACGTTTCAGTAATGGCTGTTTGTGGGTTATCCCGGGCTTTGACGAGGGTTAACTTTCTACCATCTGGAAGATCAATAGTGATATTGTTCTTGACTCGCCACAGTTTTAGTAAAATGGACTTTTTCAGAAAAACAGTAGTGGGAGTATGGTAGAACTGGAAGTGATTCCAGAAACACAAACGATTACGGAAAATTTAATAGGACCTAAAGATTCAATCAAGATGGACATTCCATTAGCCACTCCGCAGATATGATGGGTAACCTCAGGCGCCCGAGAGGTACTATGGTATCCTCAAGGACGGTGACAGGGAGGTTCTTGTTTACCCAGACTTGACACTACTGTTGTTCCAGACTATGAGACCCGGCAGGAGGATGGGTACAACGTCCTTCTAAACTAGCTTTAGAAGTGCACGTGTATATGACTCTGCCAGAGGGTTGTCGTAATCAGTAGGAGCAGCGGAAGCGTAGTGGACAAGTAGCTTATGTCTATTTATAGACTAAAGTGGATATAGCGGAGATAGATCATCTAATTTTTTGATATGACAGTCATAAGTTCTTTTACTTCATCAGAATAGGGGATGGATCTGTTAAGAAGGTAGTAGGGTGTGATGTCCTGTTATTTGGATGACATATACAGAGTAGGAAGTAAAAATCCTATACTACGATCGGTTATACTATGGTTGTCACACAGTAGTTTCTCCACATAGGTTATGTATATTATATCAGACATTCTGGTTACTAGATCTATGTTTTAGATCTAGATTTGGGTAGTGTCCTAATCTGGGTACTTAGACAATATTCTAAAAGTTTTTTTAGAATGGACGACTCCCGGCATGGTGGTGTACCTGCAGGTGATGGAGTCACCCTATCTAAAGGTGTCTTACAGACTAGAGGGGAGAAGGATGTGCATGATTGGCATATCACTTGCTTAGGCAATTGAGTCAATCATAAGATGTCAAGTACTACACCAGATGTTGTTTTTGCACTAGATGCAATAAGTTATGATATTAATCCAATCCTAGAGAAACGTTAGGAAGAAGTTTTAGAACATAAGTAGATGTTCTAGGGTTTTGATAACGGCAGTTTCCTTTGGGAGACGGTTATCATTTCAGGCTTCCAAGGTGACCTAGATGACAGAGTGACTGTTAGAGTTATAGTTTTCCCTCTGACGAGGGGCAGTAGTTTGGACAGGTGGTCCAAGCGGATACTGAGGATAGTATGGCGCAGTATACTGATTGAGTTCAGTAGACGATACAGTCAAAGAAGTTTGCTGGATTTGGAGTTCTTTTGTGTACTGGGTCCCATCAGATATCCAGACATATTCTAAGATGGGTGTTGCTCATTTCGGGAGATAGTTTTCTCCGCGAAGTTGAGTTAAAGAGAGACATAGAAAGAAACACTGGAGCGGATCCACTCACTGAGGCTATTTCTCGAACGCAATAGTTTTGCAAACGAGGTTTGTGAAACTGATTAGTAGAGTAGTTGGGTGTTCGGTATCACACGGGCTGTGAGTATGCGACATCGCAATAATTAACATTAAGTGCAAGTGGGAGATAGTTGGCTATAGTGCCCTTAAGGCAATTATCATAGTCGCAGGTATGTGATCATGATGATTGAGTGAGGACCTATACCGATAAAACAGTCTTACTCGAGATGATAGTATGCTATCTGGTTTGTCTTTATCATCATATGTTGATAAAGCCCATAGGATTCTTGCTTGACTGCCAGCATTGTGATGGCGATCACATATGTGGGAGCTGGGGGTCTATAAGCACATCCTTAAATGTCCCTAGTCGTGGGAGTATAGAGTCCGGGCAACGATACTCCAGTGTAGACTGGTATATACTTATCTAGACCCTGACGAGGGGCGGTGGCCGGTCTCACAAGCCATTGGTGTTAGTTGTTCACCTAAGATAGTATGCAGGTGCTCATTGGGTTATGAGTACACTGGACAGACTCGCCGGGAACATGATAGTTGGTATTATACCTATAGTCGGATAGCAGTTCCCTGGTGACATGTGTACAGGTTAGTTTGTCGACCTAAGATCGTCGTTTGTCTCCTGTGAGTTCCCACTGTGCTTTGATTACTACCCTACCACGGCTCAAAGGAGTCGTGCAAACAGGTTTTAGTTGGGTACAGTCTCGAGCCACATGGAGGCAGTGAGCGGATCGTCGGGGATTCGTCTCTCCCGGTATTGGGGGTTGATGTCACGCAGTGCACGGGTGGCCATCACTATAAATCCTCAGCCGGGGTATGTAAGAACTACCGATCCAG